>JAMPIV010011625.1:85000-397556 GCA_024509875.1 Oreohelix idahoensis
ATGCACAGGACAATTTACCTCTCCACCTATCACAGTCAGTTCACTGTGACTAAAATTTCCTTATATTTCCTAAGTTGATTCCTTTATCCATGATTGGCTTCCATACAATGATTTCGTATAGTATAAATTTACAAAGTAATATCTTCATCGATTCATTACAACAAATCCTGTTCATCCTTCCTTAGGTTCCATGATACATGTCATTCCTTTAACAAATACTCTTTCAAATGGATTATTAAACTTACAGTCGTATTCTTGACATCAGTTTCAATAAACCTACACCTTTTACAACGCTGGCTTTTGCCTCTAAAACCAACACATGCTTTGCATTCCAGCAAGCAACACATTCGACCTGGAATATTTTTTAACACAGGCCTTTTCATTTTCTAACACACGTGGATTAAATCACAGGAATAATACATAAATATGTACATATAAATATATATAGTCATTCTTACCCTCAGGCAAAACACACACAGGCTGTTAATGGCTTCTATGGTCTGCGCAACAGATGCGGTTGGCAAAGGTAAAATACGATTACAGTTTACCGCTTCTTTCTGGGCAGCTTGTGGTTTAAATTTTTTAGTGGCGTCAAATAACCAAAGGGCAAGGCCTTTTATAGTCACGCATCCGGCGTATGAGGTGACAGGGTAAGGAAGGGTGTTTAAAATTCTCAAATCGAGACAAAATTTTGCTCTCTGTTCAATGTTTAAAATCTAGTTTTTCAATTATCTTCCTTATTTATGGGACGATTTTAGTCATTTAAAGATGGAATTATACTGGGAATTATTTTGTATCGATCTATCTATAAATTAGCTAGCTAAGTTTGACTTATCCTGACGTAACACAACTCGTTTATTCGATATTTCTATCTTACTGTAATATTATTCGAGTGTTTACACCTACCTCTAAAGTAACATTCCCGTTGATGAATTACATAATCCTTTCCGGTGATACTTCTTTAGTTCTTATGAAATTAAATATTATTGTCCCATCGGTTACACAAAATAGCCTCTAGGTTTTAAGCATAGTACGTTTCCTACAACAATGATAATAAAGGTACGTTTTGATTGGTTATTGTATTAGAGAGTTCCCTACCTAATGGCGTGCGGTATGGTCAGATTTAGAAAAACGTGTTGTGAGACAGATCCAAAACACGACAGTTTCCAATCTCCTGCACAACATCAAACTAGTCACATCTGATTACGTGGTGAGGTTTCCAATCCACTGCACAACATCAAACTAGTCACATCTGATTACGTGGTGAGGTTTCCAATCCCCTGCAGAACATCAAACTGGTCACATCTGATTACGTGGTGAGGTTTCCAATCCACTGCACAACATCAAACTAGTCACATCTGCTTACGTGGTGAGGTTTCCAATCCACTGCACAACATCAAACTAGTCACATCTGCTTATGTGCCTGTGGGCGGAGTATTCCTATTCTTTCTTTGTCTCATTAGAGCCCCATGGAAACCACCCCGGGGGAATAGAATAGAAAGTCTGACAATGTATCACAAGGCACTAACATGGAACTGATGGAAGGAACCAGACAAATCGTCTCTGGTCCTTGGCCCCTGACTGACAAAGCAATCAGTGACCATCACGCCTGATGGTGTCTTGTATGGCAGCAACAAACTGTCTCCACTTTGCTCGTTCAGCAGCCAACCTTCGTTGCGTGCCTCAGCTCTGGTAGCTTTTTACCGGCCTCGCTTTCCTTCTGGAATCCATAGCATTGTAGTTCTGGTGATGGTGTCAGGGTCTCTTCTGAGGATGTGGCCAACCGAATGTCAGCTTCTACCCGTTATGGTACGCATGTCTTCTTGGTGGCTCAGAGTTAGCATTTCTTGGTTGAGGATGGTGATCTGCCAGAAAATTCGAAGAGTTTCCCTTAGACTGTCCTCATTCCACACAATCTGGGGCCCCAAGATGCAGCAATAGTGAATGCAGTCAGCGACCCATAGCTTGACTGCTTGCATCAGGACCAGCGAACCAGAGCTTGTCAAGATCGTACTCCACCTCCACGTGGTGGTCCTGGAAACAGTCTGCAGCAGTGCAGTCTGGCTGAGCGAGTACGGATCGAAATGGGAAGGCAAACCCGGTCCCTAAAAAATGCCGTGCAGAAGTCGGATGTGTCGACCGAAAGGTGCAGATATCACAGCTTAGGCGCAAATAGACACAACGCAACCACCGTCCTTTTCAGTGCGAACGAGGAAGAAGAAGAAGATTCCACACAATCTGCCTAAGGAAAATTCTCCGAATCTTTTGGCCGAATACCATCACCAACCGAGAACTACTTATTCGGAGTAACCAAGAGGATATGCACAGCATCATAGCTGGCAGACGCCGGGGTTGGGTTGCTCACGCCCTCAGAAGGGACCCTGATGCCATTACAAGAACAGCTATGCTATGGACCCCCGAAGGAAAGCGAAAGAGAGACCGACCAAAAACAACTTGGCGGAGAACTGTGAGGGCCGAGATGCGAGGAATGAACCAGAGTTGGGGCACTGTACGAAGGATGGCCGCCGGCCGAACAAAGTTGAAGCAGTTTGTTGCTACCCTACAAGACGCCACCAGGCGTGATGGCCACTGACTGCATTGACAATCTGTGGCTAAAGATCAAAGAAGAAGAAGTCCCTTAGACAGGTTGTGTGGAAAGAGGACAGTTTGGACATTTTCTTTTCTGTTACTCTCCAGCATTTGGGGGTGTTGGGAAGTCAGGTATTGGTAGTACCTCTGGTGAAGGAGCTGTCATGCCCTTTTCAGGGCAGCTCAGCCACCTTTGGTCCAAACCTGGCATCCAGCTCTCACCTGTGGCTCCTCGTAGCTGTCAGCATGCGACAGCGGCCACCCCCGGACAACGGCTTTGACAGGCCGGCTAAACTAGGTGAGGGTAGCCGAATGGTTATAAACCTTCGGTGAGTTAGGGTCTGCCTACCCATGCATGCGAAGACTGGATTCGATAGACTGCGCGGAAGAAACCACCTGTTGGTTCAACGGGCATGACGGCGATTACCAGCAACGCGCTGTGGAGCGTAAGGAGCACGGCGAGGCACGTAGAAAGCCCTGGTCATCCACTGCACCTGACTTCATCTCCAGTCGTCTTGACTTGTCTTGCCACTGGATTGAGATGGACCCAGGCGAGAGAGTGAGGTCGACGAATTGCGCAACTCTTCCTCACTTTAATCCAAATCACCGCGCAAGTCACTCTTTCATCCCTCTGGAGGAAACTAAAAAAGCGATTCGTCAACTGTCTAGTGGAAAGGCCCCTGGCTCCGATTCAATTCCTGTTGAGGTTTATAAAGATGGCGGTGCAGTTCTGATAGAGAAACTTCATATGATCTTCCAGCAAATGTGGCAGAGTGAAACCATCCCACACGATCTTAAAGATGCCTCAATTATACATCTATATAAACGTAAAGGTAATCGCCAAGACTGCAACAATCATCGAGGCATCTCTCTTTTATCAATCGCTGGGAAGATATTCGCCAGAATTCTTTTGAATCGCCTTACGGCTCATCTTGACAAAGGTCTTTTACCTGAAAGTCAGTGTGGATTCCGGAAAGAACGTGGAACCACAGATATGGTGTTCGCTGCAAGACAGCTACAAGAAAAATGCCAAGAACAGCACTGTGACCTGTACACAGCTTTCATCGACTTGACAAAGGCGTTCGACACGGTCAGTAGAGAGGGTCTATGGAAGATCATGGCAAAATACGGCTGCCCAAAGAAATTTATCACAGTAGTGCAGCAACTGCATGATGGAATGCAGGCTAGAGTTCAGGAAAACGGTGAGCTATCAGAGCCTTTCCCCGTCTCAAATGGAGTTAAACAAGGGTGCGTACTTGCACCGACTCTGTTCAGTATCATGTTTTCTGCTATGCTGACTGATGCTTTTAGAGACGGGGACACAGGAATCGACATTAGTTATCGAATTGATGGAAAATTGTTTAACGTTAGGAGGCTTCAAGCAAAAACCAAGGTCAAATCACACACCATCAGAGATCTTCTGTTTGTTGATGATTGTGCCCTCAATGCTGGCTCAGAGGCTGATCTGCAGCATAGTGTGGATAGATTCTCCGAAGCCTGCGCCAACTTTGGGCTTACCATCAACACGAAGAAAACAGAAATCATGTACCAACCAGCTCCTGGCACAGTTTATACTGAGCCAGTCATCAAGGTTAATGGTGAGAAACTGAATGTTGTGAACAGATTCACATACCTTGGTAGCACACTATCCCAGAACATTGTCATTGATGATGAGGTGAACACCAGGATCTCCAAAGCCAGCAGCACATTTGGCAGACTATACACCAACGTTTGGCATCGAAGTGGCATTAGTCTACAGACAAAGCTGAAGGTGTACAGAGCTGCGGTGCTTCCAGTGCTGCTATATGCATGTGAAACATGGACTGTATACAGGCGCCACGTAAAGAAGCTAAACCACTTCCATACAGTCTGTCTCAGGAAGATAATGAACATCAAATGGCAAGACAAGATCCCGGATACCGCCGTTCTTGACAGAGCTGGTATCCCTAGTATTGATACTATTCTGATGCAGTCACAAATTCGCTGGGCAGGTCATGTAGTCCGCATGCCAGACCATCGACTGCCAAAGATACTCTTTTATGGTGAGATGCAGAAGGGTAAACGCTCCCATGGTGGCCAAAAGAAGCGCTTCAAAGACACGTTAAAGACGTCATTAAAAACCTTTGACATAAACCCAGACACATGGGAAGCTGCTGCGCAAGACCGAACTGCTTGGCGCACATCTCTTCGTAAAGGTGCAGCAGCATGTGAATCATCCAGAAGAGCAGCAGCGGAACAGCGGAGACAAGCTAGAAAGGACCGTGAAATAAAACCTTCACATGAAGCAAACATTCCCTGCCCACACTGTCCAAGATCTTTCCAGGCCCGCATCGGGCTCTTCAGTCACCTTCGTACCTATAGACTAACCTAACATATTCTTAAATAATTGGATGAACAGAGTGGTCTTCATCACCCGTGATGGACGAACAACCACTCTCCAGCATTCTGCACCGTAAAGAAGTACAGAAAGTATGCAGCTCTCGAATATTTTTAATTTAATTTTTGTACTGTACTGGGAAGATTTCCAGATGTTCTTTAGATTGGCGAAGGCTATTCTGATTTTATTTATTCGGCTACTGATGTCTTTGCTTAGAACACACACGTTACGGAAACTACCAGACAAAAACCATTGGAAAAAAGGTAAGGAGAAGACGCTGGGGTTGGACACGACACACAATAAGAAAACTAGTTGGTAGCATTACAAGGCAGCCCTGTTCCAAAATATTATAATATTCTTGGCGTGTTTGAAAATACACATGTCGATTTAAAATACCCAAGCATATCAACAGATACAAGACGCAGCTGGAAAAAACACACACACACATGCGCAAAGAAAAAATGGTTGAAATGAAGCATAGTGGGACATCGTACGTTAGATCCGGCATTAAACAAAGAATTCAAAGATGCAGTCAAGAACAATAAATTTTCAGAAAATGAAAGACTGTATGTGTAATAAATCTATCCGTGGAAGTATGGAAGAGAGTTACCCAGTGGTGTTCAGTATTCAGCTGTTACCATACGGTAAACAATCGGACCAGCGGTAAACAGTATAGGGCTGATATCGCGAGGGACAGAATTGTCCAATGGTGTACAGGTGATAGCATACGGCAGAGAGTTTCACAGTGGTATACAGTACAGAGGTCTCATGAAGTTCTGGCGTTTCTGATCGTAAGAGACAGCTAATCTGAGGCTGTGCATAGAGATTGGCAACCTGGTCCTGCAAAACAGATTGCCACAGAAACAAATGTTACAGGAGCAAATGAGTGTTTGGTGCAGAATCTTGCAAGAGGACTATTAAAAAATAGCTACAGTGCTGGGTCCATGCACCATAGTGAGTGAAAAGGCAAGTGATTTATGGTGCAGCATCGGGCTGGTAGCATGCAGAAGTGAATCGAGCATAATGAAGACGCAACGAAGATCTTTGGCCTTCCTGGGATGTGATTGTACATAAGATTGTTGGAATCCCGTGAACAGATGAAGAAGTCCAATGTAAAAGAGATAGAGACTAAAACAGACAAGTTTTAAAAAACAAAACAATCCAGAGATCGGAAAGAAACTGTACTCGTCAAATGAACATGTTTTAATTGATGGAAACTAAGAGAATAGAGGTGCCACCTGGATCCCGCTGCTCGGTATTAGCACCACTGCGTCCATCGAAGAATGCCATAGAGGACGACTAAGGAAAGTTGTGCACGAAGCTAGAACTCATCATCACATAAACCTAATCAACTGCTGCAAAAAGTACAGCTTTATAGCACAAATATTGCATTAGCAAGTGAGTCAGCTGAGGAAACACCATGCTTCCACAGGCGTGAAAAAAAAAGTGATAAGGAAGAGATAATCGAAGATGACAAGAAGAGAAGATACTGGACTGTCTGTTAAATTTGCAATATGGCACTCGGCACTCAGATAAGATCAGTTGTCATCTACACACCGAACGTCTGTTGCAGTTATCTCCAACTTCTTTTGTCTCTTGTCTTGATGGTAGTATCTTTTATTGTATTTTGATTTTTACAAAAAAAAAAAAAAAGATCGTTTTGGAGCGATTTAAAAAAAAAAGTTGATATAAAAGAAGGACGAATAACGTCTGAACAGGGTTGTTAACAAATTAAAATGACACCACTTCTTCACCTTTCACCTTTAACCTTTCAACTCCAAGGGAGTATAGGCCTTCAGTAAACGTATGCCAGTCTTCGTGTCCCGTGCCATCAGCTCAACGTCTTCGTTATTCCCTTCATGTCTGTCTCCAGTTGTTTTCTCCATGTATTCTTCGGTCTTCCTCTGCCTCACTTACCCTGGGGGTACCAGAACAAGGACTGCCTCGCAATGTTATCAACAGATTTTTCTCCATGTTTGTCTTATCCATCTCCACCATCAACTTTTGAATGACACCATCGCCTTTCTATATATTTTCTGCTAGTATTCTTGCGAGCGCCAGATTAACAGAGCGGTTTGAGCCTCTTGCTGCAAAGGTACCGGGTTTACGTCGGAGTCACGCTCCAGTCCACGTAGCTGTAAATGGGTACCTGCCTCTGCTCTTGAGTTAGGGAAGGTGAAGGCAGCGAGAAAGAGAACTGGTCACTCCACTTCTCGAAGCTAGACCTAGTATAGTGAAGTCGCTAACAGTTCACTCCCCTACGGCTATATCTGCTTTGGCAGTACCATTACCTTATATATTGTTCTTAAACAAAACATTGATTTTCTTGTTCGGCTGTTTAAAAAAAACATTGATTCTCTTGTTCGTCTGTTTAAACAAAACATTGATTCTCTTGTTCGGCTGTTCAAACAAAACATTGATTCTCTTGTTCGGCTGTTCAAACAAAACATTGATTCTCTTGTTCGGCTGTTCAAACAAAACATTGATTCTCTTGTTCGGCTGTTCAAACAAAACATTGATTCTCTTGTTCGGCTGTTCAAACAAAACATTGATTCTCTTGTTCGGCTGTTTAAACAAAACATTGATTCTCTTGTTCGGCTGTTTAAACAAAACATTGATTCTCTTGTTCGGCTGTTTAAACAAAATATTGATTCTCTTGTTCGGCTGTTCAAACAAAACATTGATTCTCTTGTTCGGCTGTTTAAACAAAATATTGATTCTCTTGTTCGGCTGTTCAAACAAAACATTGATTCTCTTGTTCGGCTGTTCAAACAAAACATTGATTCTCTTGTTCGGCTGTTTAAACAAAACATTGATTCTCTTGTTCGGCTGTTTAAACAAAACATTGATTCTCTTGTTCGGCTGTTTAAACAAAAACATTGATTCTCTTGTTCGGATGTTCAAACAAAACATTGATTCTCTTGTTCGGCTGTTTAAACAAAACATTGATTCTCTTGTTCGGCTGTTCAGTTTAAAATCACAATTTTCTTTACGAACTGAGTTGTCTACTTTCCTTCTTTATCTGTGCTGGTATTATCTTGATCAGTATTTTAACTGTATGACTCATTCGGCGTGTTGTTCTTAAATCTGAACATTTCATTTTACTGAGTTTTTTTGGCTGGGAAAGGTAATAAATGCTGATGCCTTCAGGACATGCTACATATATACTGTATTGTATCTGTCGTTAATGTAACTTTATATATGCCACAGTCCTTTAAAGCTTTTACCATTTGTGAGTGGTTACATTCCATTATCAGTTTTACAGCAATCGCCTTCATTATTTACATATCCTGTATTACGTCCATTACTGTACCCCTGATTTAGTTCTGTTCTATTTGAACATTGTGCTATTTATTTACTGTATTCTTCTATATTTATTTACTATGTCTTGTCGCCGCGTGTTGTTCCAGTGGGTTTCTAATGAGACAAAGAAAACACAGACGTACTGCTTCCTCAAGCATATCGTGCAAGGCAACTAAAATATGAGGCTGTGCACATTAAACTGGCACACCTCATTCATAATGTAAAACATATTGATACGGAATCCTTCGCTGCAAGAGTGTGTGACTACTTTGTACAGGCAGTGGTGGCTCCGTAAGGAGCGAAAAGGAAAATGTTGATGCCGTGTCAGTTATTTTCTCATAGCTTTTCTAGAATTCTCATCTCTGTTTCCTGTTTATGACGGTAGTTAGAAGGGTAATACAGAAATCTGCCGTGTTTTGATCATTAGTCAAATCGACTCCAATTTTTGTTTGTTAACTTTTTATTTATCAGTTTTACAACAGTCCTCTTCATTATTTACAGTAGAATGGGGGGGGGGTGGGAGGGTGGGGGGGGGGGGGGGGGGGGGGGGGGGGGGGGGGGGAGAACACAAATAGTAATACGTTTTACAAGGAGAAAGGACAGGAAAAACCTACGTTGCGGCCACGAGGCCTTCGTCAGGGACAGACAAACAAGACAGGAGGGAAAGAAAGAAAATGAGAATTAAGTAGAGAACATGAAACTATAAAAATAAGAGAAAAACAATTCCCTTCTGTCCAGTCACATGTCCAGTCACAGAAGCAAGATGGCTGCCACTATTTACTTCTTCTTCTTCTTCTTCCGTCCTTAGCCACCGACCGTCAAAGCAGTCAGTGGCCATTACGCCTAGTGGCGTCTTAGGGCAACAGCAGATAGGTTTTCTTTGCCATTGTTTCCCATCATGCCTATTGGCGTCTTTAGGGCAACGGCAAATCAATCCATTTGCTGTTGTTTCCGTAATCGAAGTGACTGGCAAACGGGTGATCAGCCCGTTGGTGCCACTATTTACACTCATACACATTTACACTCATTCTGAGTCCTGACCAGTCAGTAACAAAACTAATAAAGAACGCCAGAGTGGCACTTGATGACGACAATATTATGGTGCGCTGCATTATTCTTTGCGTCTTTTTTATTTATTAATTTTAGAAAAAAAGTTACTATTTTAATTACTCGTACAGAACAACGAACATTAAAGGCCTGAAACAACCAAACGTTTATTTTTAACTGATGAAGAACAATATTGAGTTCAACCTCTGATGGGTTATAAGTAGGACATACAGTCCCGCTGTGTCCATATAATATGTTCAAATGCCAACATGCGAATGTGACATCATTATTTTCTGTCCAATCATTGTAAATATTAAAAATTTTGTGCGTATATTTCCTTAACCCTAAAGTTGTAGTCTTGTCATGGTGCGACATAACAACAAATGGGAAAAATAAAAAACAAAGGCAACAAACAAAAACAAAGAAAATATAATAAAACTAATAAACCACTAAAAAATAAACAAACAAACAAAAACAGTAGGCAGTGGAGGGGTATAAAAGCATGAGGTGTTTGGTTTGATACTTAATTGACTTTCATTTGTCATAAGCAATATGTTTTGTAAGAGCCCTCCTAGACTTTCAGATCTTCTCGCCTCTCCTTCGCAATATAACCAAAAATTCGTTTTCTGTTCTGAAAACAAAATCAATCTAACCGGAAGTAAGCGGGCCTTTCAAAAGTCGTACGGCGTTTTATTTAAAAGAGATTCTTTCCTCTGTGTTTCTGTCAATGAAAAAAGGACTTTAACTTCTTGTTTTCAGCCTGTCGTCTATCACAGTAAGTGTCTTGTTTCTAAAATAATTTCGTGAACTTTAAGTTCAACTGAAAAATGTGTAAAAGTTATCATATCATGTTCAAGCCCAAACATGTTTTCTTTTTCATTAGGCCTAGGCCTATCTACTTTTTTCACTTTTGTATTCTAGGCCTAACCGATTCCTTATCCACTTTAATTTTTTTGTTAATTCATTAGCCTACCATTCGGCTCCCTAAGGAGCATATGCCTTCAACAAAGTCGTCTTGTCTCGTGCAAACAGCTGAAGCTCTTTCGCGGTCTTCCTCATCCGTTTCATTTGTTTGTAGTTCTTGCCACTTGTGTAGTTTCCCCATGTTCGTTTGATGCAGGATAGGGCCTACAGAGATTTGCTGGAAGACAAAAAAATGAGTCAGCAACCCAGACTCCATTCAGCTTTCTCTGGGTTGCGTCAAAAGCCTCTTTACCAGAGGTCATCCAGGCGTGGATGGCTGAGTTGAATAATTTTCTTTAGGGCCTAGGTGACTTGTCTTTGATCAAAGTTTTAACAAAATGGGGTAGCCGGTCTTATGCCAAACCCTCCTTAGTTCTTTCTTGGCATGCTTAGTAGGTTAAAATGTTACTATTCTTTGCTCCCCTTTTGGGTAGGCTACTGGTAATACGTAGGTGACTTTAATTTGTGCCGTCTGTTCATACGGTGGTAAAAAAATAATTCAGAGACACAGTAAAAAGGGATGAAGGTTAGGTTTAGATATCCGAAACCCTAACCTTAATCCTACTGACGTTGGTGACTTACTAGGATGACATCGAAGAAATTGACCCACTGTTCTTCATTTTAACCAATAGCCTAATTATTTATACGTAACATTGTAATTTTTTAACTTTATGAACAAAAGTTGTTCACTTTAAGTGTAACAGAAAGTTTAATCCATTCATAAAATAATTCAGGATCACCACTACAGATGGTGCCCAATGGGCTGATCACCCGTTGGCTTGTCACACCGATTACGGAAACAACGGCAGATGGATCTATTTGTTGTTGCCCTAAAGACGCCGCTAGGCGTGACGGGAAACTACAACAGAGAAGATCATCTGCTGTTGCCCTTAAGACGCCACAAGGCGTGATGGCCTCTGACTGCTTGGTCGGTCTTTGGCTAAGGACGGAAGAAGAAGAAGACTACAGATGGTCAGGTTGACTGCAAGTAGACAATGAAGATGCCGGTGGCAAGTCTACAGTGAGGGGAAAAAACTGATATTTTTTAAAGAGGAATTGTCTGTTCGCAGCTAAGAGCTCAGGATTAAAAATTACACCAAGTGCTTCTTTTGACTTAGTTCTCTGAATCTTTTCATTTTCTAAGCAAAATTAGTTAACTTTTGAAACAGCCCATGGGTTGAATCACAGTTTACTGTTCGGTTGGCTATGTTGTCGTAATTTTGTTGTGAAAAGGGTTTACGTTACAGTTCAAGTTAGTTAAAGTGAAGTAGATTAAGAGTGCTATTAAGTTTTTTTGTTTTTTTTAAAGAGAATACAATTAAGGCTTAGGGTTGGATATAAATATAACCACTAACCGTAACCCAAACCCTGCTTTTGACAAGATTACGGCAGGCTGCACAGTAAACAGTGATTCATCACAGCTCATGTTGACCAGTAAATAAAGCTTGAAAAGTAAAAAAATACAATATAAACTTATTGATTGCATGTCTTCTGCAGGTTGTTCTATGGAACCCACAAAATGTGTTATAAAGGAGGTCTTAAGGGCAGCACACCAGTTCCATAATAACAGTGCTCAGCTAGCATATCTTCTACGACAGTTGGAGGCAAGTATTAATTTTCTCATGCAATAGAACATCATCTGAAAGTCAACTACCATAAATATCAATTATCTGAAATGCAGTTACTCTTATCTTAAAACTATTAATTATTTTTTTAATATTTTTAGTTCCATAATAACAGTGCCCAGCTAGCATATCTTCTATGACAGTTGGAGGCTAGTATTAATTTTCTCATGCAATAGAACATCATCTGAAAGTCAACTACCATAAATATCAATTATCTGAAATGCAGTTACTCTTATCTTAAAACTATTAATAATTTTTTCCTTAGACACTACAAACGATCTCCTCTAGATCCGCATACATCCGCCAGTTACCGTCCAGTGACCAAGTGGAGCTTGTCGAGTGTTTGACGTTTCTAGTGGATGTAGTGAGAGAGAAGCATGGGCATTTGGAACTGGTACAGAGAGCGGTTGGCGTACTACTCAACTTGTGTAAGAATTTGTGTTAGATACTTTTGTGACCATAGATTGTGAGTAATTGTTGTATTAATTGTTTTGAATTTTCTTTCTTTTTTTTTAACCTCTTGCTATTGTGTTGCCATTCATGTTTCAAAGCTGTACAATAGGATTCGCTTCACATTTAACACATTAACTACCGCAAGCCGCTATCAGCGGCTCACAAAATAATCACATTTGGACCGCAAGATGCTCAGAGCACCAATCTAATTTTAGTAATAAAACGAATGAAAAATGTACTGAAACACTCTCTGATCTGGTTCGAGATTTTAAGTTGCCACCGGAAAATAAATTCCCAAAGCATGGTTGTTGTAGAACACTGGAAAATTGATATTATGTTCATATTTTTCAGCGTTTTTGGTTAGTTACCAAATTGTGTAAAATTGTTTACCGTGGCAACTAGTGATAGGACTACAAAAAATTCGTGTACATCTAGTCTAACGGCTGAATAGGATAGAAACGTGTTTCAACATTTGACTGATAGATCTAGCGACGAGGACAAGAGTGAAAACGGTGTGCACATTGATTGAAATTGTGATTTTGATAGAGATGGGGTGCAAGCAGTTATAATTGTGAAAATATTGCAAGTCCTCGGCCATCGGAGGGCCGTTAAATAGCAACAACCTCTATTAGAGTTACAACCGGTGTTTATTGTAATAGTACATTCATTTATCTTTAAAATGATGTGTAATTCATAAAAATCTGTAAACAATTACGAAAACTACAGCTTACTTTGTGCAAACACCTACAGGATGAAAATGGGAAAGAAATTTAATTCGGCCACAGTGTGTTTTTCAATTCGGTAGTTAATGTGTTAAGCTGAAGATTATTCTTCGTGTGTTGAGCTTGAATTCTGTGATTTCCATATATTTCCCATTTAATGTCACTAATATGATGTTGTGCATGAGGTTGGCAACCTCCTCATGTAAAACAAATTTCTACCGAAACCTTACTTACTTAGTCGTTCCTCTTCTACCGTGAGGTGTAGAGGTTTGTAAGAGAGAGCCATACTATTCTATCGGCTGTCTTCCTCCTGGCTTGGTTCCATTCTAGTCCTCAGTCCTTCAAAGATCGTCTAATGTTGTCCTCCCAGCGGACTTTGGGTCGTCCTGGAGGTCTGGATCCCTGGCTCTTAGTTTCTCATGCTTGCCGTGGTAGCCGATCTTCTTCCATTCTGCTGACATGGCCAAACCATCTCAGTTGGGACTGTTCTCCGTGGGTCTGCAGGGGTTTGGTTTTTATGCCTTGACGTACCGTTTGGTTGCGGACCATGTCTCTTGTTACTTCAACCACCTTCCTCAGATACCTCATTTCTGAGGTTTAGATCTGGCTTATGTGGGTTGTAGTCATTGCCCATGACTCGCATCCATACGTCAAGACTGGGACATAGGTGGAGCGGTATACAGCCATCTTTGTCTTCTTACCAACTTTTCTTTTGCTGAGGAATCCTCGATTTATGGCTTGAAAAAGTCTCCCAGCTGCTGCTTTTCGAGTAGCCAACTCTTCTTTGATGCCTCCTTTCCGGTCTATGACAGCTCCAAGGTATTTAAAGTGGTTGACCTGCTCCAGGACCTGTTCTCCCAACTTAATCCGATGTCTTCTTTCCTCTCGCGATATTACCATGGTTTTTGTTTTCAAGCTGCTTATGATCATCCCTCTCTTCTCCAGCTCTTCCTTCCAGACTTGCAGGTTGGATTGAAGATGTGCCTCTGATTTAGCAATCAGGGCAACATCATCAGCAAATGACAGCTCTGAAATACAGACCTGTCTCATCTTCCAGTACCCCACTGAATACTTTCCTGTCCTCTCCTTACATGCCTTGATAACATCATCCATGAGGAGAATGAAAAGACAAGGTGACAGGATATCACCTTGTCTTACACCAGTGGTGGTCCTGAACTCTTCTGACTTATGGTTTGCCATCCTCACATAATTTCTGCAAGACTTGTAGAAGCTCTGTATAGCATGAATCAGAGGTGATGGGATGTTCTTCCTTGCCAAACAGTCCCAGAGTTTGTTCCAGGGGACGTTGTCAAATGCCTTTTCCAGATCTAAGAAGCAAAGATGGATCTCACTCTTATACTCAAGAGCCTTTTCACTCAACTGTCTGAGTGTGAAGATTAGGTCTTGAGTACTTCGATTTGCTCGGAAGCCACAATGGACCTCATCCATTTGTGGCTCAGCTAGGCTAGGCGTCTGAGTCTCTGCTCCAGGATTCTACAGAAACCATCACTGCCAAAATTTGTACTTTAGCTTCCTCAAGTATGCCGTCTACAGTGGTGGTCTCACACTCCATAAGGAGTGAAGAAGGAGATGATGATGATGCCATGGTGCATGAAATCACCAGCAGATTTCCATATGTAATTTTAAAAAGAACATGTTTATCTAATCCAAATGCTTTTAGTTGAATTCTCGTGTAAAATATGTGTACATCAGTAACTGAACCTCAGGATGCACACTTGCATTAAAATTCTGTATTTATTTGACTGTCTTTGTTTTTTTTTTTTAAGTTTAAGATCTTTGATTCTTTTGTTCAGCTCAGGATGAAAGCATCAGTAGAATGCTGCATGAAACACTCAATTTATGCCCAGCTCTTGTCTCCCTGGTGGTAGCCTACAGTGGTCTTACTGAAGAGCAACAAACTCTTTCAGATGTAAGTATATCTAGTACAGGAGTAGGGAGCTCCTTCAGATTTAATTAAGATTGTCAGTCCTGACGAGGGATGCAAAGGAATTCATGCTGCTGTTATATGAATTCCAGTGTTAGATCTCGACACAAGGTTGTGAAGCTCCTCCGTGTGGTGCATCCTGGCAACAATTGAGTTACTTGGCCTATGCTGAGGGATCAACTGGCCACACCAGTTTGGCCCAACACCACGATTCCCCCTGTGGTGAAACATGTTGAGAACCCAGCATTGCACACTAAGCATGGAGGAATCACTTGAGCTCCAGACTTAACTCCTGCTTTTACCTGGCGGGCTCTCCCAAGGAATTATCACATCCTGCACAATCACCTATCTGCTTCCCTCTTCTGCCACCTATTTATTGTGAGATCCTCTTGCATACGGTCAGCCAGGTGAAAGCCGGAGTTAAGTCTGGGGCTCAAATGATTCCCCCAAGCTTAGCGTGCAATGCTGGGTTCTCAACATGTTTCACTACAGGGGGAATTGTAAAAGTGAACTAGTGACCCATATTTATATACAAGGATCAGTAACAGGAGCTACACAAAAATGGAGAGTTGTCAACACAGAACTATAGAATGGTCATCATCATGTGACGTATTCTTTCCAGAACGTTGTCTCCATTACAGCTGCTCTGAACGCATCACGATTCTGGGCAAGTCGACCTGCATCAGCCAAAGACAAGTTCAGACTCTCTGTGATGTCCTGGGTCCACCGTCGTCTAGGTCGACCCCTTCCCCTTTTTCCAGGGACCATGCCTTCCATCACTGTTTTTTAGAATGGTCAGGAGCTCTATATCTCAATGGTCAGTAGAAAATTTTCAAACAACATCAAAGCTGAGGCAGAAGCACTTATAACATTCCAAAATAAGTGGATTTGCTCCTAGAATAAGTAACAAGCTTCCTTTATGTATTGGCTTCTTTCAGGACATCCTCACTACACTATTTAGCTGTCTATTCTATCTTTATGGTCTCTAGGGATTTATCATGCTGGTCTACCAATAGTCATTGACTCACTTCCGTATGATAGGATTGGCTTTAAATAACACTGAAGAAATATTGTTCTTCTATCTACAAATATTAATTGCATGAAATATTTGTTTATTATATTAAGCGCTGCTATTGTCTGGACTATTTTACTCTTCAACTTTGAGGTTTATCTTCCATCTGGTGTTTTTAACATGCATAGGTAAGTTTTTTTCATTGTAATTATTGTCTAACAGTTAAACAGTGAGCCTGGTAGAAAATAAAAATACATTTTGTCACGGCATGTTTTTACTGCCGTTTTGACTTGTATGCTTGGTCAGAAGCCAAGATGTTTTTCCTGGGCCGTGAACAAAACTCGATAGGCTTGAGTTACAGCTTAAACGACCGGTCAGGTGATGTTATGTGACCGGCTCGAATTTTGGCTAAATAAGAAGCCATTCAGGTCCTAGCCCGTAGCCACCGTCTTGTGCGAACATGTCTTGAAGCCGGTACTTTGTTACCGTATCTTCTTTCTTCTTTGATCCTTAGCCGCAGACCGTCAAAGCAGTCAGTGGTCATTACACCCGGTGGTGTCTTGTAGGGCAACAATAAATTGATTCCACTTTGCTCGGTCGGTGGCCATCCTTCATACAGTGCCCCAACTCTGGTTCATTCTTTGCATCTCAGCCTCCACAGTCCTCCGCCAAGTCATTTTTGGTCGGCCTTTCTTTCGTTTTCCTTCCGGAGTCCATAGCATAGCTGTTCTTGTGATGGCATCAGTGTCTCTTCTGAAGACATGGCCAACCCAGCTCCAGCGTCTGCCAGCTATGATGGGGTGCATGACTCTTGCTTGCTCCGAGTAAGCAGATCTTAGTTGGTGATGGTATTCGGCTAAAAGATTCGGAGAATTTTTCTTAGGCATGTTGTGGCCATATTAGTGGAACAGCGTTATTTGCCATTAAGTTGAAAGTCCTGGTATATTTGTGATGGAGAACTAGTTAATTATCCTATCCCATTTTGACAGTAGTGTATGCTGTTGGTTGATTCTTGCATCGTGAGTATTTCATTAAATTCATTATGTGTTACTGTAGTTTGCCTCGTTATCCACCATAGTGAGTGGTGGCCAGATCTGACCGTGAGGCTTATTTGATAGTTTGTATATGTCTTATGATTTACAGAGGAAGCATGCATGTATTTGGTATCTCACTCTGGTAACATTTGGCCAAGTTATCATTATGTTAATAAAGTGATAGTTGCTATTTAAGCCTTCCTTGATTCTGTGTCACCATTGCACAATTGGCCTCCTAGTTAGTTATGAGCCTGTAGTACTGTCCCACTGTAAGTCCTTCACGTGTAGTGGAAGTACTGTGTATGTTTATTAGCATTGTTTTATATATATATATATTTATACACATTGTACTTTGACATGTTCTTACATGAAAGAAGTTTCTGTGTGCTGAGTGGTGTTTCTCTTTACAGGCACTTCATCTTCTACAGAGAATCACATACGGCCATCGTATAGACTACCACCAGGCTAGTGTGCAAGATCTGCTCAAGTTTCTGGTACCTCACGTGTGAGTAACTGTCAGGCACAATTCATCATCATTTTCCATTTGACTCCTTATGGAGCTACCAATGCACCAGAAAGCCTACACCAAGCATCCACATCCTCTTGCAGTGGTAGTTTCCTTATCAATTTGTATTATGTGATGAGGTTGTCAGCCTCATGAACAACCTTTTGTTACTTTCCTTGTATGACATGCTAGAGGGAGCTATAGTCCTATTTGTTATTTGTCTTATCAGAGAACCTTAGAAAGTACGCGGGTCGTCAGGCACAAAAACTCACTGTTAATGCCTCAGCGGTGGTAATTCCAAGTATGACTTGAGTGGGAGAAAACATGCCATGTAAAGTTCCCATGGGTCTCCGAGGATACAAAGAAAGAATAAGAACACTGCTTCCTCAAGCATGTCATAAGATGTGGTCGATATGAATTGTGCATGGTGTTTAAGTCTGTCTATTTCTTCTATCCTTGGGGTCTCTGTACAATGGCATGCCATGTAATGCCAGTTAAAGACCTCAACTTTGTGTCTTCTCCTCCCTCTTCAATGTTTGCTTTCATATAACCACATCGTGTCTAACTTCAGGCTTATCTCATTGTCTTAGAGCATGGTTTATTAATTTTTTTTTTTTTTTTATGCCATGGATATCTTTGAGAATCCGATGAAGGCTGATTGTCCAAAGGCTGTGGACCCCTTTGATTGTCCAGTGGAGGCTTTGGACTATTTCTTGGAAAAAATGTGTACATAAAAGCATAATAAAAAAACTTGGATTTGTTTGTGTTCATGACCTAAGAGTGGTGTTACTCAAACTATGTCAATGATCCAAAAGAGTTGTATTCCAATGGATCCCATCTCATTGTATCATCCCTGGCAATGAAGAGGCTGACAGATTGGCAAAGGAATGTGGAAAATTATCTCAGCCTCATGCAAGCATAACTTTCGATGAGGCAAAGAGTTTTATAAGAATCAGACACAAAAACAAATGGGATGCAGAGCATCCAGGTCACACTCAAAATAATACATACTACCAGCTCAACAGAAGAGAACAAGTGGTAATCTTCAGACTCCGAACGGGCCACAACAAATTGGAATACCATCTATTCAACAAGCTAAAGATAGGAACTATTGATGAGTGTAACTGTGGCACGGATAAAATGACTGCTGAATATCTGCTTCAAAGATGTCCAACATATGAGCAACAAAGAAAACACATATGGCTGTCACCAGTACCATTCATGGAAAAGCTCTACGGAGATGCTAATAGCCTCAAGCTGTTTGATAACATTCAAGCAGACGTCGGAGAGCGTACGAAGAAAAAGACTGTCTACCTGAAAGCATTTGTAAAGATCATGCTGTCGGTCTTCTCCTCTTATGGAGCTGACAATCTTGGAGGACATGTCCTACTGTTTTCTTGTCTTCCTTACATGGATGCTCACATCTCCTACTGCTTTCTTGTCTTCCTTACATGGACACCCACATGTCCTACTGTTTGCTTGTCTTCTCCACATCAACGCCCACATGTCCTACTGTTTTCTTGTCTTCCTTACATGGACACCCATATGTCCTACTGTTTGCTTGTCTTCCCCACATCGATGCCCACATGTCCTACTGTTTTCTTGTCTTCCTTACATGGACACCCACATGTCCTACTGTTTGCTTGTCTTCCCCACATGGATGCTCACATCTCTTACTGTTTTCTTGTCTTCCTTACATGGACACCCACATGTCTTACTGTTTGCTTGTCTTCCCCACATTGATGCCCACATGTCCTACTGTTTTCTTGTCTTCCTTACATGGACACCCACATGTCCTACTGTTTGCTTGTCTTCCCCACATGGATGCTCACATCTCTTACTGTTTTCTTGTCTTCCTTACATGGACACCCACATGTCCTACTATTTGCTTGTCTTCCCCACATGGATGCTCACATCTCTTACTGTTTTCTTGTCTTCCTTACATGGACACCCACATGTCCTACTATTTGCTTGTCTTCTCCACATCGACGCCCACATGTCCTACTGTTTTCTTTGTCTTCCTTACATGGACACCCACATGTCCTACTGTTTGCTTGTCTTCTCCACATCGACACCCACATGTCATACTGTTTGCTTGTCTTCCCTACATGGACACCCACATGTCCTACTGTTTGCTTGTCTTCCCCACATTGACGCCCACATGTCATACTGTTTGCTTGTTTTCCCCACATGGATGCCCACATGTCCTACTGTTTGCTTGTCTTCCCCACATTGACGCCCACATGTCATACTGTTTGTTTGTCTTCCCCACATGGATGCCCACATGTCATACTGTTTGCTTGTCTTCCCCACATGGATGCCCACATGTCCTACTGTTTGCTTGTCTTCCCCACATTGACGCCCACATGTCATACTGTTTGCTTGTCTTCCCCACATGGATGCCCACATGCCATACTGTTTGCTTGTCTTCCCCACATGGATGCCCACATGTCATACTGTTTGCTTGTCTTCCCCACATGGATGCCCACATGTCCTACTGTTTGCTTGTCTTCCCCACATTGACGCCCACATGTCATACTGTTTGCTTGTTTTCCCCACATGGATGCCCACATGTCCTACTGTTTGCTTGTCTTCCCCACATGGATGCCCACATGTCATACTGTTTGCTTGTCTTCCCCACATTGACGCCCACATGTCATACTGTTTGCTTGTCTTCCCCACATGGATGCCCACATGTCCTACTGTTTGCTTGTCTTCCCCACATTGACGCCCACATGTCATACTGTTTGCTTGTCTTCCCCACATTGATGCCCACATGTCCTACTGTTTGCTTGTCTTCCCCACATTGACGCCCACATGTCATACTGTTTGCTTGTCTTCCCCACATGGATGCCCACATGTCATACTGTTTGCTTGTCTTCCCCACATGGATGCCCACATGTCATACTGTTTGCTTGTCTTCCCCACATGGATGCCCACATGTCCTACTGTTTGCTTGTCTTCCCCACATTGACGCCCACATGTCATACTGTTTGCTTGTTTTCCCCACATGGATGCCCACATGTCCTACTGTTTGCTTGTCTTCCCCACATTGACGCCCACATGTCATACTGTTTGCTTGTCTTCCCCACATTGATGCCCACATGTCATACTGTTTGCTTGTCTTCCCCACATGGATGCCCACATGTCCTACTGTTTGCTTGTCTTCCCCACATTGACGCCCACATGTCCTACTGTTTGCTTGTCTTCCCCACATTGACGCCCACATGTCCTACTGTTTGCTTGTCTTCCCCACATGGATGCCCACATGTCCTACTGTTTGCTTGTCTTCCCCACATTGACGCCCACATGTCATACTGTTTGCTTGTCTTCCCCACATGGATGCCCACATGTCATACTGTTTGCTTGTCTTCCCCACATTGACGCCCACATGTCCTACTGTTTGCTTGTCTTCCCCACATTGACGCCCACATGTCCTACTGTTTGCTTGTCTTCCCCACATGGATGCCCACATGTCATACTGTTTGCTTGTCTTCCCCACATTGACGCCCACATGTCATACTGTTTGCTTGTCTTCCCCACATTGACGCCCACATGTCATACTGTTTGCTTGTCTTCCCCACATTGACGCCCACATGTCATACTGTTTGCTTGTCTTCCCCACATTGACGTCCACATGTCATACTGTTTGCTTGTTTTCCCCACATGGATGCCCACGTCATACTGTTTGCTTGTCTTCCCCACATTGACGCCCACATGTCATACTGTTTGCTTGTCTTCCCCACATGGATGCCCACAAGTCCTACTGTGTTGAAAAGATGATATTTGAGTTGTGGGCATTGGCTAGTTATCACTCTGAAAAATTATCACTTAATCTCTTTTTTGTTGTAGAGTAGTTAGAAAACTTGCTTCTTGAGGGAAAACTATCAGGTTTGAAACTGCACCCTGCTCCAGTCAACCCAGCTGTTAAAAATAGGTACTCTGCTTGTGAGTTAGGGATGGCAAAGGCAGCGAGGAAGGAGCCTGTAAAGCCTGGTATAGTGAAATCTCTAATGTTTCACTCCCCTAAGGCAGTATCTACTCTGGAACATTCTATTTACCCATAATTCCTTGGTAAGGAGTAGTATGGTTTTGATATGCCTAACTCTTGGTATGTCTTACCTTCCTCAAATATCTTTGCTGTACTTCATGTTCCAGTGGTATTTGTCTAGTTCTGTGCTTTAGTTTAACACTAGCGTCCTGATCATACCATTTTAGATGTTAATTAGAATAAGCTGCTCCTAATTTCTACGTAAAATGTTTTAATTATGGCAAAATGAACAACCAGGAACACAAGTTTTTTGTTTTTGTAATACTCGTCAAAGCAAATTCTCAATTTAATTGTTACAGTTTTGTTTGTTTGTTTAAAACAGATTAATGAAAACAGAATCCCTGCTGTCTCCGGTATTAGGGACCCTGGCTAATCTCTGCCGCAACAATTCACTAGTACAGGCTACTATAAGAAATGTGGTAAGACCATAGTTTGTCACAATGTGGAACTTGCAGCTTCTTCCCAGGACAATAAAATTAGGCTGTTCAAGACATGTAAAATCTGTCCTACTCTTTGGTGTCGAAACATGGCATGTCTCAAAGAATATCACATTCAGACAGTAGATGTTTACTCACATATTTCTGTGCCACATCCTCGGTATTAGAATGTCTGATGTAATAACAAACTTTAACAAAGCTGAATGTGGACTTTAGATTTTATCACTTGCATTTGTGTTATAGGATGTCTATGTTTGTTTTTTTTATTAATATAAATTTGTTCATTTTGATTAAAAAATTCAGTTTCTGTAAAAGTGTTCATATTTTATTTTTGTGTTCATTCTCTTTTCTGCCTATTATGTTTGCCAGATTGTCCTTCCATGTCTGTTTTTACATCTTGTGCTCTCCATTGGTGTGAATAAGTGGTAACTAGCTCTAGAATAACTTAATTTGACAATTGAGGACTGAGGTTATTGTTAAAACTAAGTGTTCGATTTAGTATTCTGTAGCTTCTGGGACTCCTCTGACCAGGTGTACCCTTGAAGTCTGAATGGGCCATTACAATTAGCACTGTGATCTCATTTGTTCTTTACTTAAAGCAAGAAGTTATATGGCCTGTCTTAGCTGATTAAATGTCCAAAATATGCATGTTTTCTGTTATTCATTTCCTTGAGTTGTTCTTTGTTATCAGTCATATCTTTTTGCTCTCCCCACTGCAGACGTCAATTTGTACAAAAGCATTTATGTGCTAACTCAGTGGTGGTTTCTGTAGCAATTTGTTTTGTGTGATGAGGTTGCCAGCCTCATGAACAACCTCATATTAGTTAACTTTTATGACATGCCTGAAGAAACAGTAGTGCCATTCTTTCTTTGTCTCCTCAGAGTTCCCCGTGGAACCACACAGAGTTGTTCTTTTGTGGTCCATAAATTTAATCTTGAGTTTTTTCTTCCCATCCATGAAATTATGAGCAGTGTGTTTAGTTGCATCCCAAAGGTTTCTATTCATTTTCTTCTTCTTCTTTGATCCTTAGCCGCCGACCGTCAAATCAGTCAGTGGCCATCACGCCTAGTGGCGTCTTGTAGGGCAACAACAAATTGATTCCACTTTGCTCGGTCGGTGGCCATCCTTCGTACAGTGCCCCTACTCTGGTTCATTCCCTGCATCTCAGCCTCCACAGTCCTCCGCCAGGTTGTTTTTGGTCGGCCTCTCTTTCGTTTTCCTTCAGGGGTCCAAAGCATAGCTGTTCTTGTGATGGCGTCGGGGTCTCTTCTGAGGACATGACCAACCCAGCTCCAGCGTCTGCCAGCTATGATGGTGTGCATGTCCTCTTGCTTGCTACGAGTAAGCAGATCTTGGTTAGTGATGGTATTCGGCCAAAAGATTCGGTGAATTTTTCTTAGGCATGTTGTGTGAAAGGAGGACAATTTCGACATTTCCTACTCTGTAACTCTCCAGCATTCCGCACCATAGAGAAGCACAGAAAGCACACAGCTCTGATATAATCTTAATTTTGTGCTTGTGCTGTATTGGGAGGACTTCCAGATGTTGTTTAGGCTAAAGAAGGCTGTTCTTGCCTTATTCATTCTGATGTTGATGTCTTTGCCTGCCCCACCGTCTGGTGTTACTATGCTTCCTAGGTATGTGAAGGTATCTGTCTGTACCAATTGCTGATTCCTTACTGATATGGGCTCAGGGTTGCTCACATTGAGCGTCATGACCTCAGACTTCTTTAAATTGATGTTCAAGCCCACCTGCTGGCTAAACTTGTGAAGTCTATCCGTTTTTTCCTGGATGTGTTGATGTGAATGTGCTAGTAGTGCAATGTCATCTGCATATTCCAGATCTTCCAGTGTAGAAAATGTTGTCCATCTTATTCCTCTTGGACTGCCCTCTGTTGTCTGACGCATCACCCAGTCTATGACTGTTAAAAATAGAATGGTTGACAAGGGGCATCCCTGTCGTACTCCTGTCTTCACCTCAAAGGTTAGGTTGCTCTGCCCAACACTACACGTAAAGTTGGCATAGTCTATTCATTTTATAATAGTTTTAATACCCAGTTTTGTGGTTCATACAGAAAAGTAGACCAAATATTTTTTGTGCTTTTTTTTTAAAGTATTTGATGAATGACTGAAAAGGATCTAGTCATGTAAGCTGGTATGTCTGGCCATGTTCCAACATTGCCAGTTTGTATTTTTCTTTCTCTTCCAGTGGCACGCAGAACTGAACAGGCTACTAAAGACATTGTGTGGATTTCTTGACAGCCAGAATCTCTTGTGTTTTTTTAGAATAAGGTTACAAGCACTTTAACTATTAGGAAAGGAATGTATTACTAAATAGGGCATTCCTGTAGCAACATTAATATTACTTGTCCATTCTTCAGTTTATAATAGTTGTTTGATTATTATTTGAAGGAGCCGCGGTAGCATAGTGGTTAGTGCACTGGCTTCCTAGCGCAGTGTTCTATGGTTCGATCCCCAGATGAGGTGGGATTTTTTAGGCCACAAATGGCTCCTGGGTCGACCCAGCCCCAAATGGGTACCAGAGCAACTCTGGGAAGGTTAAGGCGGCCGGCATGATGCTGACCACATCACCCCTAATGTGCCGACGGTCAAGAAAATATGGGCCTAACACCATATTCCCAATATGCCTCAATGGGCGTGTAACGGGATCCTTTTTTTTTATTTTTTTATTATTTGGAGCTGTATTTCAGTTTTATTGATCTTGTTTTATCATGTGCGCTTCTTCTTTACATTTTGGCGCTGTGAGGAGCATAGTCCTTCATTTAGTTAATATCAGGCGCTCCTATCGTGCAGCCATCCAAGTTCTTTATTCTTGTGTCCTGGTCTGTTCTCCATACTTTTTTTGACTTTCTAGTATTTCTGTTACCATGAGAATTTCAGATCAAGGTACAGCCTTGTAATGGTGTTAGCTCATGTGATAGTCTATATCCTATCTGTTGCCAGTGCCCTTTGCTCACCTGTACGCCATTGGTATTTGACTGGTTGTTACCATCAGTTCCACATGGGTGATCATTCTATTTAAATCAATATTTTATGTTGTACATCATCATTATCTTTCAGTTCTCTATGGAGCTTCAGTTCATGCCAAGCCTTATGCCATCCGTTCAAGTTTTCTCCAGATCTTTTATATCATTTTTATGTTATTATGCAGCTCTTTTATCCGTGTATTTTTATGTATATTAATGTATACATCTTTTCTCCATGTTAGTTGTTTTATGTTTGTTTTGCATACCTTATCTGTGTCTGTTGTTTGTTTGTGCAGCTGATGAAGAGTTCTTACCAAAACATCTTCACAACTTAATATCATCTGTCATCATCATTTCCCCTTTCACTCCTTACACAGCATAAAGCCACCTTACACAGCATAAAGCCACCTTACACAGCATAAAGCCACCATTGCAGCAGGTCCCTGTGTAAGACAGATGCATCAAAGCATTCATGTGCTCTTGTGGGGGTGGTTTCCTTATTTAACATAAGGAGGGTGCAAGGCTCTTGCAGTGCCTTACGTTAGTCACTTCTGAGAAAGCAATGGACCTATTCTTTCTGTGTCTTCTCAGAGACTCGTAGGAACTTCATGAGGTCATTACATCAAAGTCTATTTGATTCTAACATCTCTAGCTTTTTTTATTCGCCTGAGACGTGACTAATTTCATTTCTGTTGCATCTGTAACTCATTGAGCTTTTTAAATGACATCTGAAACTCATTTTATTTTTATCTTTTTCTGTCATCTGTAACGCTTCTTATTTGAGACATTTGTGACCCATTTTATTTGGTGACATCTGTGACTGATTTTACTTTGTGACATCTGTAACTCAGTTTACTTTGTGGCATCTATAACTCGTTTTACTTTGTGCTGACTAGGTGTTTTTTGAAGGCAGCAATGTTGAGCAGACGTTACAAACCATCTTTGGCATTATCAAGAACAGTTACAGAACAGTAGCCTGGAAGTATGCGGCTGATCTGCTCACTGATCTTCTCCGACATCCGCAGATGCAAATTTGTATAAGAAAGTAGGTCAGCTAAATTTTTTAGGCGAAGCCAGAATTAACTGGTCTGGTTCATCATCATTTTTCTATTTGCTCCTCATGGAACAACCACCACAGCTGGCTGCTTTGTAAGAAACCTGCAGCTCAGCATTCGTGTGCATTTTCATTGGTGGGTTCTATCATCTTCTTTTGCTCCTTATGTAGCATCGAGCCACAGCTGCATGTGGCCCCTCGGCAGGTACCTGTATCAGAACATTCATTTACTTTTGCAGCCAGGGATTCTGTAGCAGTTGGTTTTATTAACATGATATGGCACAACCTCATATTAGTAGCCTCTTACGACATGCTTGAGGGAGCAATGGTTCCAGTCTTTCTTTGTCTGCTCAGAGAAGCTCGGGAACTATGTGTGGCCTAATCTGTTTCACTCTATTTGAGTAAGTCTGAGTACTAGCTGAGCTGTTTTCAGGCCAAAGCAAAAATATAATTTCTTTTTTAGTTTAACAACCGGTTTATAGTTTTTATATGTTTTATAGTATTAAGTTTTTGTGATATACATTACAGAGAATAAGCACAGACAACTACAGATGAGTGTTTAGGAGCAGCACACTCATCAGCATAAAATAGCAGAGAAAAACAAGAACATTTAACAACTAAAAAAAATATTTACAAATGAAAGCAATATAGCTTTACATTTGACAATCAATCATCAAAGCTTATCACTAACATCATAAAGCTTATTGTTGTTTTTGTGTGTGTGTGTGTGTTGTTTTGGCTTAGTTGAGTGTTGTTGAATATGTCATTATGTTTCGTAACGATGCAGTGTCTCTTTTCCAGTGTAAGATATGTGACTATGGCTAACATTAATGTGACTAGTTTATGTTTCTTTAGTATTCGTCAACATTTCTTCCAGCTCTCTAATCACCATGTTCTTTGCCTTTTAGCAGTTTTAGAATTATTGCTTCAACTAATTTTGAATTTTACAGCATCACACAATCCCCTCATCAAAAAGATCCACTGATTCAAGTAAATAAACTTTTTGTCTGCTGTCTTTTCTTCTCCATTTTTTTTCTTCTTAAAGAGCACAGGGCCACTACTGCAGTTGGACTTATTGTAGTTTGTCTGCTGTAGCAGTGGAGGTTTGTGTAATAGTTTGTTAATCATGATGTGTATGCTAGCCTCCATGCACAACACTCCTTAGTTACCTTTTGTAGTTATAGGCTTGCGCTGTTTCGCTCCCAGTTTTGAACCCTAGGTTCAACATGGGTAACATGTTTGTCTGCTAATATGTGCAAGAATTTTGTGTAAAGCTGTGTTGTTTTAAAAGTAAACGTGTGTGTTGTACCTATATTAATGCAAAGCACTTTTGTTTTTAAAGTAAGCATCTCTATATGTCAGATCTAGATTTGTGTACAGCTGAGTTTTTATGGTAAAAATTAGTGTCATACCTAGATTTGCGTACAGCTGAGTTTTTTCAAAGTAAACACCTGCATATCAGACCTAGGTTTATAAAAAGCTGTGTTTTTTCCCCAATGTAAGACCTGTGGGAGTTTTTTTTTTCCCATGTAAATATTCATGCGTCATACTTATTCCTTAACCAGTTATTGTTATGCTGGTTATTTCTGAAAGGCTAAAAGTGCCCTGAAATAATGGGTTACTGTAACCCCAGTTAGAATGCATTGTTAAGAGTATAAAATTAATTTTTTTCTTCGCCCACAGGTACCGCCATCTACCCAAATGTGTGAATGATATACTGTCTCTGCTGGCAGCCAGCTCTGACGAATGTATAGCTGACGTAAGATCTGAGTGTTAAATTGTGTGTATAAATCAAAGTCTGTCAATACACTTAGCTTCCTTTGGATATGTAAGAGATGTTTATGTATAATAAAAGGTAGTCTTGTTACCCAAAAATATGTGCAGAAGTAATTGTCTGTGGATATACAGACTTTACTAAATGGGTGCTTGCGCAGAATAGATGGACTAAAGTGGTACAACTAGATCACCTTTGTGGAATTGATGGCGAGAACCAGGCAAATACTTATGAAACAAGAGGAGAGGAGATGGTGCTAGCATGGGATAGAATACACACTGAGAAAACCAGTTGATAGCATTAAAAGGCAGTCCCATTTTTGGAATCTTCAGGGTTTTAGAAATAGAGGGAGAACCCAAAAAAACATGGAAGAGAGAACTGGAGACAGATATGGAGAGACCTTGAATGAATGGCACAGGACATGAAGGCTTGGCATGCTTGAGGATGTGTTCTCGCGAGGGGGGGGGCCTGACAGGTATTGATTGATTGAATTATCTGTCAGGGGAAACTGGTTGTAGATTAGTAGATATCTCTTATCATTGAAACTGAAAGGTAGATTTTATTAATCAAGTACCAAACAAAAAAGAAAAAAAAACCAAAGTGTCTGCTATTCAGGGTTATTAGTTAGAAGAGACAATAAGTAATTATATATATTTCTTATATGGAACTTAAACGTTATGAGTGTACTGCATGATGATGGAAAATGACAAGATATAGATTAGTGTTTCTCAAACTTACATTTAATCTTACTGACTTACCCATCTTGGTCAAAGTAAAATAACATAAGTAGTAATAAAAATCAACAAACATTCTGACAGGACAACAAATATATTTGATGGATTCATGTTTGTCTGAAATTAAAGTAAGCATGTTAACCAATAGAGAATGCACAATTTCAGTTCTTACTATTTTTTAAAATTGAAATTAGATATTAATGTGTGTATTTCTACAGTACACCTTTCTCACATATTTAAGTTTGATGAATTGTTTTCCACAGCTAAGAAAAATATGATAAAGTAAAATAAAAGAAAATTCTGCCATGTACCCTTTAAACCCCTTTCACGTACCATCAGGGGTATATGTATCACACTTTGGGAAATACTGTCACGATGAATTGATAAAAGAGGGAGCTTTTTAGCGGAGGGGGGGGTTAAACAACACGTTTTTTTAAATCTTTTAAATTTGATTTTTTTTTCTGCTCAAAAACAAACGAAGTCTCTGGTTTTCATCCTCAGATGTTTCAGCTTCTCCTCAGCCTCTGTGTTATCCCCTGCATACGACAGAGTGTCAACTCTAGACTGTTCACCCCCCTTGCTCAGAACTCCATCTCCTCTAGCCTTATGCTGGAAGCCACACATCAGCCTCTGACTCCGGACACAGAGCCATTGTTGTGCTCTGTGCATTGGGCATCTCAAGAGTTGACCGCCAGGAACAGTGTTCCTTGCCTGGCTTTAGACTTCCTCATAGAATCATGTCAGGTAGAATTTTAATTTCTCTTTGAAGGACAGAACAAAAACAACAGCCAAGAACTTACATAATGGGTGCTTGCGTGTGTGGCAGGGCACTGTATTTTCTTTCTAAAATGTTTTATAAAAGTCAATGTCTTCTCTCAAGGAAAAACAACCCAGGTTCTTTTCAGAATGTAGGTTCTCTTCAGGTTGGAACATGGCCGTCGCTTTTGATTATTAAATGTTATCACACATCCTTAAAGTCAATCGACCCGAATGATTTTAATCACAATTCCAATTTAAGACAAATACTTAAATGTTCAATCAACTGTCTTTATTTTTAATGAACACAATTTTCTATTGAAATAATCAAGTCAGTCTGAAGTACGATCGATCAAGTTCTCATCCTCCATCGGTGTAGTGAGCATAAGATAATCTTCAAATAACTTTGAATCATTTAATACATAATACTCAGAAGAAGTGGCTTCTATATAAAAGTCAGATACACTAGTCGTCATAATCTGATTATGTTCAATGTGTCTTCTTCTAATTTTATTTTCTTTGAAGGAACATCTTCACACAGATTGTCTTCTTCATCTTCACTAAAGATTTCTGGCATCATGTTTAATAATACTTCTTCAAATGTTGGTTCATTTTCTTCTGGAATTTCAAGTTCAGTAACTTCATCTTCAAAGGGTGACAAAAACAAACTCATCTCTAATAGTTCAAGTTGTTCATCCGCGATATCATTGCTTTCAATGTCATTTACTAGAACCACAAAATTTTGTCTAATAGGAATAAATTCTTTGGGTGCCATCTTCAATGAATCATTTCTTATACTGTATGTTAATTTTAATATTATCTTCTGGATAACTCCAGCGATCAGAATTAATATTAGTTTATCTTTAACTACACTTTTCTACATATTTCACTCACGTAATTTCTTGATGAGCTTACATCCTCCTGGTGCTGTAACTATTTCGGTTCACAAGGAAACTCCCTAGTACACGTCTGGATGTGTCGAGTAGATCAATCATCGGTTGCTGGATATTCTCTAACAACTTCTATACAATGGCACAACATCGGTGGTCAGTGAACCTTAGAAGCCCATTGAATGATGCTCTAGATTCGTAGCTGACTCGTTTGTCAATAACAGATGTATATACTGAGAAGGGTCTCAGTACTCTATGAGATCTGTGAGTGACTGTTCAAACAACTATGCTCTGTCAAGAAATCGTACTGCTAGTTCTGCCTGGCTCTCTGCTAACTCTACTGCTGACTGTAAACTGCGTACTCCAACTTCTGAACTAACTTCTCTGGACTGACTTTAGCGTATTTGTCACAGTATTATATGCTAGTCTATCTGATGTTAAATGATGTTTGATTTGTTGCTATTCAAAACCATGATTGTTATGCCTTATTTCATTGGTTAATCTGCTCTATCCGGTATTGATGGTGTTAATACTAAATTTATAATTTTGTATCTGAATATTTGCATTTTACGAATATAATTTTACGAGTATTTTATTTCCTAAAAAGACTTTTTGTTACTACAAATAGACATGTCAAGTTTGTGGAAAAGTATCGTATGTTATAAGCTTATATAGTGCAGTTATTACATTTATGCTTTTATGACGTTGTGCTAGCAACCGTGACCTTGTTTTTTAATACGTCATAATAGTTAAGCTATTTGGTTTAGAGATTTCTTAGATTCATTTCACGTTATGATGTCATCGATAATTGTATTGTTTGACTATCGGGATTTCCTATTAAAAGATGGGAGGGGAGCTAACTGGCACACGTAGAATAGAAGGATTGAAATTGTGCGACAAATTCACCAGTGTGAAACTGATGAAAAGGGTTGGACAAGTGCCAGTGGAACAGGCGATGAGAAGATTTGGCGATGGATTGGACATACATTGACAAAACTTGTTGATAGCATTATCAGGCAGTACTAATTCTGGGATTCCCAGGGTAAGCGAAGTCGAGGCAGATCGAAGAACACGCGGAGAAGAGAACTGGAGAATGAAGACTTGGAAAGACCTTGAGCTGATGGCACGTGTTTATTGAAAGCATGTGCTTCTTGGGAAGCTAAAGAGTATTTATTGAATGATTGATTGATTAAGGCAAGAAGGAACAGAGGTTTTCAGTGAAATTTTAAAAAATATGAGAAAAAGGAATTAGTCTATTTTTTAAAATAATTTAGGATTCCTTGAATGCAGGTATGTCAAAATAAGTTGTCACAACCAGTCTAAAAATGTCTGTTTTGACTTGTAAAATTTATTTTCCTATGAAGAAAATCGTTAATTTCTTAGATCATTTTTTGTAAGATTAGTTATCAATTCCTTATTTACTAACCATGTAATAGAGATTTGGTACATATAATTTCCATTGCACTTTAACACTGTTTTCAGAACATAATTTCACAATTTTGATTTACTGCAAATAAAGTCATAAAATTCTGGAATCTGACATGTAATGAATGCTGTTAAAAAATCCTGTGGCTCGGGATCTCACCATCATCACCTTTCAGCTCCGCAAGGACCCTAGGCCTTTAATAAACTTTGGTCTAGTCTTCATGTCCTGTGCCATCAGCTCAAGGTCTTCTTCATGCCCGTCATGTCTGTCTCCAGTTTCTTTTCCATGTGTTCTTTGGTCTCCCACAAACTCTCTTAAATCACAGTCATTACAGAAACAGCAACAGATGAACACGCTTTGCAGTGGGATGGACATCAGGAGTCTGAGGCCGGTATGACTGCCAGTGGTGAAAGCCGAAAGTAAGCCACTGACGTGAAAACAGACATCCTGACCGCTAAACACGAAACCAGAACAGGATTTTGGAATGTAAAAACAATGAACGAGACAGGGAAACTGAAACAGATTATAATGGAAATGAAAAACTACAGACTTCACATACTAGGAGTAAGTGAGAGTAGATGGACTGAGGCAGGAAGAGTAAAAACAGCAGCAGAGGAAATAGCACTTTACTCAGGAAGAGAGGATGGCCAACACAGTGAAGGTGTAGCCATTATCCTCAAGAAAGGAAAAATCATTACTGGAAAGGAAGCCAGTCAACAACAGATTGATAAGAGTGAGACTGAGAGGTTAGATTCACTAACATCACCATAATACAATGCTATGCACCAACATATGACAATGACAAAGAGGTCAAGGATGCGTTGTACCAACAATTACAAAAAGAAATGGAATGTACACCAAGGTATGATCTTATCACAGTAATGGGAGATCGCAATGCTAAGGTTGGAACAATTATTACATACAACGAAAGAGTAATGGGAAGACACGGCAGCGGAATAGCAAATGAAAATGGTGATAAATTAAAAGCTTTTGCGGCATTAACAACCTTGTCATTGGTGGAACACTTTTTCCATGCAAGGAAATCCACAAATTAATGTGGGAGTCAGCAAATGGCCATGACAGAAACCAGATAGACCACATAATGATCAACGGCAGATGGAGAAATTCACTGCAAGATGTGAAAGTTAGAAGTAATCACCACCCAATACTAGCAAAAATAAAGATGAAGATCAGGACTACTGAGCCAAAAATAAAACAAAACAGAAAAGATTTGAGATCAGTAAATTGAAGGACCCACTCATGAGAAAGGCATGCATATCTGACATAAAGAAACGTTATCAAACTGCCAAGAAACAGGAAGAGACAGCAGTTGAAGATGTTGACCAAAAATTCAGTACAATTTCAACAGTACTGTGGAGGCAGAGATGCCAAGCATGAACCAGAGCTGGGGCACCACCCGAAGCATGGCTGTCAACCGAGCAAAGTGGAGACAGTTTGTTGCTGCCCTACAAGACACCACCAGGTGTGTTGGTCACTGATTGCTTTGTCAGTCCGCGGTCAAGGGCTAAAGTGGAGACAGTTTGTTGCTCCCTTACAAGACACCACCAAGTGTGTTGGTCACTGATTGCTTTGTCAGTCCGCGGTCAAGGGCTAAAGTGGAGACAGTTTGTTGCTCCCTTACAAGACACCACCAAGTGTGTTGGTCACTGATTGCTTTGTCAGTCCGCGGTCAAGGGCTAAAGTGGAGACAGTTTGTTGCTCCCTTACAAGACACCACCAAGTGTGTTGGTCACTGATTGCTTTGTCAGTCAGCGGTCAAGGGCTAAAGTGGAGACAGTTTGTTGCCACCCTACAAGACACCACCAGGTGTGTTGGTCACTGATCGCTTTGTCAGTCAGTGGTCAAGGGCTAAAGAAGAAGAAGAATTTTTATTGCCAACAATTTGTAATGGCTAATCAGACAAGTGCCAGTGGAACAAGAGATGATAAGAAGGCACTTATAGGACACACACTGAGGAGACCTGTTGATAACATTACAGGCAGTCTCTGTTCTGGAATCTCCAGGGTAGGAGAGCTAAATGAAGACCAAAATACACATGGCGAAGAGAAAGGTATGAGGAAGACAGAAAGACCTTGAACAGGTGGCACAGGACAGGAGGGCTTAACATGAGTTTGTTGAAGGCCTATGCTCCATGTGTGTGTGTGTGTGGTGGGGGTGTGAGGCTGAAGAGTTATGGTTGAATTACAAATAATCTGAATAACATCCTCCAGAACAACAGTTGTGCAGATAACTTATGTATTTCATGGCTTCTCATTGTCTTTGTAACCAGGACTGCATGGGCGGACCTGAGAAATCTTACCCAGTACATTTGTTGACTCCTGTTGTCATACACTTGCTGTCCAGACCTGAACAAACAAACACAGTAGAGAAGACCATCAGACTCGTCAGACTTCTCACAGGTACGGTCATAAACTTGTGCTTGTGTCCATTACAGAAAATATTGAATATGCTAAACTTCATGTCATACGTGGCTGTCACCAGATCGTTATAATTTTGAAATTTTTTTTTTGAAGAGTGGGGGGCCATGGGATTACTATCTTTGATGGTTGAAGCGTAGCAATATCTGGACCACCTCAACAAAAAGTTCTTTATTTCTTATCCAATAGACCACCTGATGTCAGAAATTTAAAAAGCCGAAACATTGGTATGGAAGTTCTGAGAAACTGTGGAGTTATGTGGCTGCATTGCAGTTAACAAATATGGAGAATTTTATGACAACAGCTTTGCAGAAAGGAAACATCTCTGTGTCACTGTTGTTGTTATTAAAATTGTAACTGATAACCCATGAAAAAAAAAAAAAAAAAAAACCTTTTTTCATTCAGCAAGTGGTTATTATAAAATTCAGATCCAGACAACCAAAGGGTCTTTTTCGTATTTGAACATGCACCCTGATATATCTGATGCCTTGTGAAGTCGAGGCAAAACTTGTATTTAAAAAAAATGGTTATTATAAAAAGATGGATCGTATTTGAATTCGGGGCAAGATACCGTGGCTCTCCGGTCTTCCATGAAATCAAGGACATACTGAAGGAATCTGCAACCAAAAACATCTCCTTCAGAGAGGCAAAACACAGAGTAACTGCAGATATCTCAGACAGACAGTGCACAATAGATAGAAGACAAATGCATCAGCTGACTGAGGATGTTAAAGAAATAAAACAAGCTCCAGGTCGAGAGTAGAAGCAGGCAAACTCTCGAGGATCAAACAAGTAATAATATGATAGATCTACAGAGTGTTAGAAGTATGATGGAGGAAATGAAAAGAATTCAGCAGCAAATAGAAGCAGATGTCAAAAAGCTGGCAGAGCTGAAAGAGGACAATGAAGAAGTCCTCAAAAGAATAGAAACAGACAGAATGACCATTGAGGACACTGCATCTAAACACAAACGAGAAACTAAACAGAATGACCAACCCATCGAAAAAGTCATCGCCGAAATGCTAGAAAAGATACTCTCAACAATAATAGAAAAAGCGATATATCAGCTACAGGAGAAAAGGACGACACACACAACAGAAACCAGGAGGCTAAAAACACACAAAACCCCACAAGCCAGCTAGTAGTCATTTTTAGGACTAGCTCTTCTCAGGGCTGCCCCCGAACGAGCGAGGCGATGTGAAATACACTATTGAACACGCCACGATACCACGAACAGACTGTCAACGAGAGGAATCCAGACAGTCAGCTAGTGGTCCTTTTTAGGATCAGTCCTTTTCAGGACTAGCACCGAAGAACCTAACGCACAAAATACCCCAAATAATTACGTTATGTTGAACAGGGTATAACTGCAATATAGTCGACATAAGTTAAAGAAAAACTCCGCCAATGCCGGTCCCAAGCCCGGATGAAAAAGGAGGAGGGCGGCCTGCATGGAGGCCGTAAGGAGGCAGCCCCTCCACCATGCAAAGGCACAACAGGCCAATCACCTGTTTGCTTTAAATCATGATTACGCGAACTACAAGAGAGAAAACCGGACTGATTCTAAAGGCGACGAACTGGAACGGACTACGGACTACGACTTATGGAACTTGGAACACAAGAAGTATAAATGGGAAGGAAGAGGAGCTGGTGGAAGAGATGAGGAAAGCAAAACTAGAAATCCTGGCTATAACGGAAACGAAGAAAAAAGGACAAGGAGTCATGGATCTCGATGGCAACACGTTGCTCTACAGTGGTGTACCCATATCTGAAAGAGCTAAAGGGGGCGTGGGTTGCATTGTGGCCCAAAATCAAAAAGATAGTATCAAGGGATGGAACTTTGTCTCGGAGCGCATTATGGTTGTAAAACTAAAAGAAGGAGAAACCATAGTCAACCTGGTCATAGTGTATGGGCCAAATGAGGATGAGAGAGCAGAGGTCAAGGAGGAATTCTTCGAGCTGCTTCAAAGGACAGTGGATGACTGCCTAGATGAAGTTATTATGCTCGGAGATTTTAATGCCAGAGTTGGAAATGACCATGCTAGATGGGGTGGAGTTATCGGAAGATATGGAGAAGATACTCTCAATGACAATGGAAAGCGACTCCTTAGATTCTGCAGTGAGCAGAATCTGATCATTACAAACACAAAGTTCCCCCATAAGCGCATACATGCATACACTAGATGTGAACCAACCAAGAATGAGAAGTCAGTGATCGACTATGCCATTGTTCGGAGAAGCTCATTCAGATATGTCCGAGATGCAAGAGTCTGGAGGGGGCCAGAGATTGGAAGTGATCACTACCTGCTAACAATCAAACGAACAACTGAAAGAGTTGCTCAGCCTAGGAACTGCCCAACATCATGCAAGAAACAAAGTAAACGAACAGGAGAAATGAGCATTAGGACCTACAAGCTGAGAGAGCCAGAAATTAAGACCAGATATCAGGGGCTTATTGCTACAGCAGTGAGCAATACAGAAGAACGACCTGATGACTTGGAAACCCTCTGGAATAAATTCAAGGATATCATAAAGACAGCTGCTGCAGAAGCATGCGGTGAAGTCCGACTTGGGAACCAGAGAAAGAGGACACCTTGGTGGACAGAGGAAGTCAAAGAGAAAATAAGAGAGAAGAAAATGGCATGGAAACAATACTTAGGAGCTAAAAACACAACAGGACAAATGGAAAAATATAGTGAATATGTGACACTCAGAACAGAAGCAAAGAACAAAGTGCTAGCAGCAAAACAGAAGTCCTGGGAAGAATTTGGAGAAAAGCTAGAAAAAGATGCACAAGAAAACCAGAAATTGTTCTATAAGACCCTAAAGAACATGAGGAAAGAAAAACAATGCCCTCTCAAATTTATAAAGGACAAGCAAGGCAAATTGCTTACTGCCCCGAAGGAAGTAATGGAAAGATGGAAAGAATATTTCTCAGAACTCCTGGATGGTGAGCATGATGAAGCATCAGAAATGATAACCACTGACACAGAAGAGGAAACCAATGATGGTGAAGATGACATAAAGATGGAAGAACTGAGGGCAGCACTAGAGAAAATCAAGATGGGCAAAGCAGCAGGGCATGATGGTATAACACCAGAAATGGTTAAGTACATGGGAGCATCAGGCGACCTATTACTCTTAAAGGTCCTACAGGCAGCATGGTGCAACAAGACCATACCAAAGGATTGGGAGATTGCCATCATAACACCAATTTTCAAAAAGGGTGACAATCGACAGTGTGGAAACCATAGAGGCATATCCCTTCTCAGTGTCCCTGGTAAAATCTACTCTAGAATCCTAGAGCAGAGACTCCGACGCCTGGCTGAGCCACAATTGGATGAGGTCCAGTGCGGATTCCGAGCAAACCGAAGTACTCAAGACCTAGTCTTCACACTCAGACAGCTGAGTGAAAGGGCCCTTGAGTGTAAGAGTGAGATCCATCTTTGTTTCATGGATCTGGAAAGGGCATTTGACAGGGTCCCCTGGAGCAAACTTTGGGACTGTTTGGCAAGGAAGAATATTCCAGCACCTCTGATTCATGCTGTGCAGAGCTTCTACAAGTCTTGCAGAAATTGTGTGAGGACGGCAAGCCATAGGTCAGGGGAGTTCAGGACCGCCACTGGTGTAGGACAAGGTGATATCCTATCACCTTACCTCTTCATACTCCTTATGGACGATGTCATCAAGGCATGTAGGGAGAGAGCAAGAAAGTATTCAGTGGGGTACTGGAAGATGAGACAGGTCTATATTTCGGAGCTGGCATTTGCTGATGATGTTGCCCTGATTGCTAAATCGGAGGCACATCTCCAGTCCGGCCTGCGGGTCTGGAGGGAAGGGCTGGAGAAGAGAGGGATGGTCATAGGCAGCTCTAAAACAAAATCCATGGTGATATCACGAGAAGAAAGAAAACATCAGATTAAGTTGGGAGAACAGGTCCTGGAGCAGGTCGACCACTTTAGATATCTCGGAGCTATTATAGACCGAAAGGGAGGCATCAAAGAAGAGTTGGCCACTCGAAAAGCAGCGGCTGGGAGACTTTTTCAGGCCATAAATCGTGGATTCCTCAGCAAGAAAGAGGTTGGTAAGAAAACGAAGATGGCTGTATACCGCTCCACCTATGTCCCAGTCTTGACATATGGATGCGAGTCGTGGGCAATGACTACAACCCACAAAAGCCAGATCCAAACCTCAGAAATGAGGTATCTGAGGAAAGTGGTTGAAGTAACAAGAAGAGACATGGTCCGCAACCAGACAATCCGTCAAGGCCTAAAATCCCATCCGCTGCAGACCCAAATAGAACAGTCCCAACTAAGATGGTTTGGCCATGTCTGCAGAATGGGAGAAGATCGGCTACCACGACAAGCATGGGAAACAAAGAGCCAGGGATCCAGACCTCCAGGACGACCCAGAGTCCGCTGGGAGGACAACATTAGACAATCTTTGAAGGACCGAGGACTAGAATGGAACCAGGCCAGGAAGAAGACAGCTGATAGAATGGTCTGGCGCTCTCTCTTCCAAACCTCTACACCTCACGGTAGAAGGGGAACGACTAAGTAAGTAAGTAAGTAAGTAAGTTAAAGAAAAAGAATTCGGATTCTTAACTCTTGCAATATGAAACTCAAGCGGTCTTCATATATTTTGAAGCTGGTTGTCTTAAAACGGGAAATCAGAAAATTAAGATTAATTAATAATATCATCTAATTGATAGAGTGAATGTGTGTAAATGTACCTTCGTCTTTGAGTCATTTTGTGTTTTGATATTTTGAGATGGGGGTTCTCAGTTTAAAAAAAGTCTTACTGAAATATATGAACTATTTCATGGAAGAAATGACTATCTAGACTATATAATGTAAGCTATTCAACTATTAAAGAAACAGCATGAGGAGAAGTAACATAGTGACAAGGGAGTTAATTTTATTTTGGAGGTAAAGGTAGTTTCATAGCACAGGGTCCTTAGTGACCTTGAAAAGCTTCGAACGTCCAGAAGAGAAAAATGGCTAAAACCCTTGAATTTCCCACATCCTGGAAAACAATAACCGAATCTGGTTATTAGTGGTATTTTTCATTAAGCATTTTCAGTTACCGTATATTGTTTACTTCCCTTTGTGCACTAAACACATTGACCAATGGTTTTGGGAGTTTTAGTTAAATATTTGAACTCGCAATGGTGACCATTGTCACTTGTTAATTTGGTTTGACACTGGGACAGACTGCAAGCAACATACCTGAAGCTTCTAAAAAATTTAGTACACACAAGAAAGAGACGATTTATGTTTGGAAATCATACCTGGCTTTGGTTTCAAGATAAGTGGCTAGAAATGCCTTATTATAAATAAATGGATATCTCAGGCACAAAAGTGAACATTTCGCAAAATGTAAATTATGTTTAATAAAAAAAAAGTGGATTTGACAAGCAGTGTGCACAAATGTGTCTCTGAAAAGAAACACAAGGTAGGGCCTACTTTGTTTCAGCGCTTCTCGTCAGCATTAAATAGTTCATTTCAACTGAGGTATGTAATATATTGAATTATCTTACATGCCTAGCTAATGAGTAAGTTCAGATTGTCAGAATTAAAAATTGTGGTTGTTACTATGACGACCTGGATGCTTAAACTTAATTAACTGAATAGTTTTTAAAGTATACCTTTACCCCATTTACAAAGCACATTAAACAAAGGTCAGAGAATAAGTTTAAAGATAGGCCCTACGACCTGCTGTAATTCACAATGTTGTGTGTACGGCCATGTCAGTTTTATATTTAAACCTGGCCAGATCCAGAATTGTATTTTAAAAATAACATTTCTTCGTTTATGGTAACGATGTGAATTTAAAAAGAAAAGGGAGGAAACCAGAGAGAACATGGAGGAAGTGGCCAAGGAAATTGGCTGAAATAGGAAGTTGTGAAAATTTAATACCTCTGATTATGACTCCATATATCAGAATACTCTCCCTTTAATGAATCCATTATCATGGAGTATTTTGTTTAGTAGATTTCCTTGTAATTGTATTTTGTTGTTGTATAAAATGTTAGCGTGTGTTTTTCCCTTTGTATTACTGTGCTGTAGATCGAGTATAAAACACATTTCTCATATCCTTGAAATTTTTATGCATGGACCTTGAAAATCCTGGAAAATGGTTGACGAATTTGCTACAAGCCCTGATAACAGATGCTGGCAAAGGGGAGTGAAGTACTAGAAACTTACTATACTAGGTCTCAGTTTTATGTGGTGAGATGACCAGTTACCTTCCTCACTGCCTTTGCATTCCCTAACTCAAGAGCAACATCAAGTGCCCATTTACAGCTGGGTAGACTGTCGCATGACACTACCAGGATTTGAACACAGTAACGTTGCCTGAAGCAGCAGGTGTCGTAGTCACTCAGCTATTCGATGGTGCATTCTGGAGCGCTGTGTATAATTGTTTCTTGTTATGTTATTTCAATTGTCAAAGTGTGTAACTTTCTTTATTTCAGTTTTGAGTTCAGATAAACACAGTAGAGGACTGCTGAGTTCATATTTGAAGGTGGATGTAGTTATCAGCCTGGTGGAGAAGCTTATGTCGCACAGCTGCATCTCTTACACTGCTACAAGCAGCTGTGTAGTCGGAGATGAAAACACAAAGTGAGTTTACTGAGAATCAGTGGCACAACTTTAATATAAGGGCCCCCCGGGCACAAATTAAGAGGGGTAATTGTTGCTGAGTTATTTGCCGGTTGAAGATCATGCACTGAGTATGGTTACTTTAGTGATCTCTTGTTAATCGTGCTTTGTTTAGTATTACGCGAATTAGGGTGAAGGTGTTCATACAACTCAGTAGCATGGTATGAAGAAGTAGTTCATGTAACTTGAACTCAGCAACATTAATGAAGTAATTAATTCCTTCAGACTGAGTCCGTAATATTTAATCACATGTACACACAGGATGATCATTTCAAATAGGAACAGAACATAAATCCTTATAAGTCATGCATAAATTAATCAATAACGTAGACTGCTGGTTTACGTGTCAATGTCCGTTTAAGGATACAATGCAGTATTGTCGTCAGAACATCACAGCTATATGCACGCGCAGCTAGACATGGCTACCTGCCGACAGTGAGACTGCGAGTCTGATTATTTCATACGAATTTGACGATTATTCTCCTCCTTCTGAGAATTCTAGTTAAATACTAACCTCCATAAATTTTCCTCTCATATAGAGTTCTAGGACTGACCCTGGTCCATCAAAAAATGCATATATAAATGGCTATATCATGCCATTGAATTGGAAGGTTAGAAAAACGCAGCTATTCAGCTTGGCGGTCAAGTAACAAAGGGTAGCGTTTCTTAGTTACCGACTGTGACCCAAACAACGCTATACACGTCATAATCGATCGTGTATGGAGCGTTCAATAATTGAAACATCTATCGCAATATATTAAATGCCTTAACCTTTACAATTGCACGTCTGATAACCTTTAGCAGACGGCGTTAATATCATATACCGTAACAATTCCCTGTACACCGGGGAAAAAAAAAATCGATAGATTTTTTTTCAAGATCTATCCGACTTAACAATTTTTTCAAAAAAATTTAACACAATTGTGACATATGGCCGACGATGTTCTGAGTAGAACCGTGTTGCGGTCATGTCAACTAACTATTTGTCATAGTCATCTAACATTAATCACATTATATATCAATATTATACATATTATTATATCAACTAAATAAAATGTCCAATGTTAACAGTGAATGATAGAATTAAATTAAAGTAAGGTCTGTCGTATTAGTATGTCATATAGGAATTAATTTGACTAATTAAAATTAAATTAATTAATTAAATTAAGAGATAAATTATTAAGATTCTAATGTAACGCGATGTTATGAGAGAAGAAAAAACAAAATAAGTGAGAAGAAATAGAAAGAAATTCGAATATAAGTTTAACTTAATTGTGTGTGTTAAGTGTTAGTGAATAATAACTATCTAATTTAACTAACTAAATAATGTATAGGTACATTAAAAAAAAAAATATTAATCTAATACTTGTGTGAGATTTATTTTCTCTTTTCATAATTTCTTCTTTTTATATTTCGTTCTCTTTTTTTGTTCTTTCATTTCATTTTTTTCTCACATTTCATTTTATTGATAATAATTCAATTAAGAAGTTAAGTTAACTAATTAATTAGTATAGGATATGATGATCCATCCGTAGTCTTGATCCTGATGAATTCTTTTAGGCAAAAATGTTCAAACGTTTACGTTGGAAAGAAATGTCATTTATCCCAGCATCCAAGAATTAAGTGCACATAGGATAATAAGTTCGACTTGTCGTCAGATATTGTTCCATGATTGTTCAACGAATATTCATATATCGTGTATGGACGTTAGACGAAGTTTCAATGTCAATATGTATACCTTGATTGTCTTTTAGTTCAATTCTGTGATGCATATAGTGTTTATAAAGTTTAAATTGAAGGCAAGGTTAGTTCCCTTATAGTTGATATGTTTTAGGAATGTTAATGTTGATTATTCGTCGTCAATAGGATTACGTGACAACGCATCCGCCACAATGTTTTCAGTGCCAGGAATATGTTCAATGGAGAATTCAAATGGCTGTAGGATGATTGCATATCTGGCGAGTTTTTGGCTCTTATGGTTAGATCGACGCAACGATGCTACAGCACGTTGGTCCGTCTGTATGGTGAAGGGAGCACCAAGCAAGAACTTTTCAAGTTTAGTTATTGCCCATATCACTGATAAAAGTTCCTTGTCCACTGTGGAATACTTTGTTTCTGCCGGCTTTAGCTTTCTTGATATATATAAGGTAGGATGTAGAATGCCATCATGGTTCTGGAGCAGGCATGCACCAATGCCGTAGTTACTAGCATCTGTTCGTAAGAAAAATCTTTTGGAAGCATCGGGAAGTCTTAAAATTGGTTCATGCGAGAACAAATTTATAATTTTGTTGAAAGTTTCATTGCATGTACCAGTCCATGTCACCTTCACCGGCATGTCTTTTTTTAACAATGAAGACAATACAGCCGTGATGGATGACAAGTTTGGTATGAATCTACTGTAATATTGAACAAGTCCTAACAAACTCCTGACCTGTTTCTTCGTCTGAGGAACTGCTATGTTTAGAATTTTGGAGACTGTACTAGGTAACGTTCGGATATATCCCGATCCAATGATATGTCCCAAAAAGGTTATCTCATTACACGCGATTTGCACCTTTGTAGGTTTAGCAGTTAGATGATAATTCCTTAGAGTGTCGAAAACATATCTAAGTCCCGAAACATGTTCCTCAAACGACGAACTAAACAAGCATATGTCGTCAATATATGTAATAACGTCTGGTCTACCTGATAAAATTTGTCGCATCAGGCGAATGAAGGTAGCTGGCGCATTAACAAGCCCAAAAGGCATCACATTCCACTGGTATAGACCTTGTGGAGTGGAAAATGCGGTGTAGTACTTAGCCTTTTCGGTCAGTGGTATCTGCCAATAACCTTTAGTTAAGTCTATCTTACTAAATATAGTTGCGTTGGATAGACGTGGCAGTAAGTCGTCGATAAGTGGATGTGGTTCGCTGTCAACTATAGTCTTAGCATTTAATTTTCTATAATCAACACATAGTCTGATGTTATTGTCCTTCTTCCGGACAATCACTAATGGAGAAGAGAATGGCGAATTACTAGTCTCAATGATTCCCAGAGACAACATCTGTTCAAGTTCCTTAGTAGTTTTAGCAAGGAAATGTAAAGGAACAGAATAGGGATGTACACGAATAGGTGTATCATCATTGAGAGTAATGTCATGACTGATAGCCGATGTGCGACCCGGGACGTCGGTCAATACATCTGGATAAGATTGTAATAGATTAGCAATCTGTAGACGCTGTTGCGGTGTAACCGTTGAAGAGATGGTTACATCCCGCCAAGATTCAGTAGGTTGAACTACTGGTACCGGTAACGGTAACTGTACCTCAGGAAAAGAAGATTCTTCTTCCTGGATGACAGATAAGTTAGAATAATAACAAGTAGATACTGTGTGTTGTCATCTAGTTCATGAAAAATTGACTGTAAGTGTTCAGGACGTGTATGAAATTGCTTGAGCATGTTAATATGAAATATCTTTTTGTGTCCCTTGATATCTAAGACGTAATCAACGTCGGAAATTTTATCAATGACTTTGTAAGGACCAGTAAAGAAAAGAAATGATGAATGACTATTATGAGTCATTAATGATATGAGACAATTGTATTACCATAGCATGTTATCTGCGTGACGCAGCATTAGGTACTAGTTGTAACCGTAGACAATGATGGTTAAAGTAAGCACCATTATCATGCTCGATGACCCTTCGAGCATCTCTATTGTTACGAAATGTAACTATCGCTTCACCATACCTGTCATTGGTAGGTGACAACAACCGTACAAACATAACGTCTGCCGTGTCATTAAAGAAATTGCTAAGTGCTTGCCATCTGGTACCTTGTGGCAGATTGCGCACTAACACGGTGCGAGAATATGCACCCTTCCCAATGTAAGTGGGATCAGTGTCACTAACGTGATAAATAGTTCTTCTATTTAATCTTTTGGATATGGTAGTCTTATGAGATGATGTCTCATAATGATTGACATATTTATTTGTCCTAATTTTATTAGTTAAGTTCATAAGAACTTCACCATCATTACCTTTGTCTGGGATATTTTCTCTTTGCCCATTTTTAACAATTTCATTCAGATCACTGTTAATACGATCTTGTCGCCAACATTTATTTTCTGACTTGGCAGTATTCTCATGAGAAAAGGTATATCTGCCTCGAAATGATTTTCTAATCTTCCTAGGATGGACTGGTAGCTTAGTATACTTTTTATCCTGTAGGAGAGTCTTATCCTTCTCCTTATCGATTTCCAGAATGGTACTGAGACTGAAATTGGAGAAAACTGTGCCACATGTATTTATTTTGTTGGCCCGTAATGTAGCTGTTGCAATGACAGCGTTAGCATTGCAATGAGATTGCACATTCTTTAATTCCCATTCATCAATTTCCTGTGGGGAACAATCCTTACTACCATGGATGCGTCCCAACATCAGGTCTGCAATTGGATTCTGAAGCATGCATACCTTAACTTTTCCTGAAAAAAAGGTGTGTTAACATGGACAAGAGCTGTGGGGTAAAACTCAATAGTTCCACCAAATGTCATGCAACGGACATATTCCCCCGTTGCACAGCTAGGATGTACCAGCGACTGTCGTACACCAATCGTTGTGGATCCTGAATCCCTCAGCACTGAGACGACGGATCCATTAACTAATCCCCTGTTAAAAATTAGTAGGCCTGTTCCATCGTTGACTGCAAGACCTACCTCTGGTGTAATATGTCCGCAGTTAAGCACTGTTTCTTTCGCCTTCTGAAAAATAAGATTGCATTGTTGGCAACTATTTGCCACATTATAATTAATAGCAAAACATGCAGCAGAAGACTGTGTTGTATTATTGTCAAGTGGGACCTGAGCTATAGGGGTAGTATTATTTGTAACTGCCGCCCCTGTATTATGGTTGTAATGAGATGATCCCCGAGAATGAGATCGATTCCGAGTATAATTGTTAGAATTATCTCGTCGTCCTCTATAGTAACTATTATCTCGATGTCTCGAGCCATGATTATTACCATTCCAGTTACTATTATTATTGGGAGTATGTGATCGATTATAATTAGTGTTATGTTGACCATTGTGGTAGTTTGTTTGAGGTGAATAATTTCTATCTCGTGATCTACCTCTGTTGAACTCATTTTTATTGTTGAAATCATTATTATGTCCCTTCTGAAAGTTAACATTGTGATTTCTTTGGAACCTGCTTCTGTCTACACTGTGATGTCTTTGTTTGTTATTATGATTGTAGGCCATATTAGACGCCACAGGTAGAGGTTCTCTTAATGAGGAGTTAGAAATGGTTGCATTCGGATGTGCCGAACAGTAGTTTAAAGAAATTTTTTCTAACTCGTCCATAGTACCTGGTTTACGCTCCTGCAGATATGCAAAAAATGGCTGGCTAACCGAAGATAATACCTTATCCCGTAGTAGTAAATCAACTAATTTGTCGTATGATTTGTTGACTTCTGCCAGTTCAACCCATCTATTAAATGTATTGCGTATGTTCGCAATGAATCCTGCAAAATCTTTTGGAGATTCAGGTAAAATTCCCTTAAATTTCAACCTACAGTGTTCCTCGTCCAGGTGAAACCTTCGTAAAAGCAAGGACTTAATAGCACCGTAGTTATTTGCTATTGATGGGTCAGCATTTTGAGAAGCCGTCAATGGTTCTCCAACCAAGAATTCATTTAACTTGAGTACCCATGACTCTTCAGGCAAATGATTTGTTTTGCAAGTCTGTTCAAAACGTGACAGGAACGATGAAAGGTCGTCCACGTTTAAGTTGAGAGTGGGTAATTTAAAGTTGTAGAAATGTTTAGTTTGGCTGGATGATGATCCATTTTGTGCGTTATTATTCTGGTTTGCATCAGCACTTTGTGCTTGTAATTTTGCTGTCTCCAATTTGATACGCGCCAATTCCATTTCTTGTTGTAAAATAATTTCCTCTCTTTTCAATTTATTCTCTTCTTCCTGTCTGGCGATTGCTCTTTGCTCTTCTCTTTCACGTTGAGCAATCTCTCTCAATCTATTTTCCTTGTCAATTTGCTTCATCTCACGTTCTGCTTCCTCTTTCTTTAATGCAGCCTTTTGTTCCTCTTCCTCTTTCTTTAATGCAGCTTTTTTCTCTGCTTCTTTTCTTTCATGTTTTTCCAGTTCTGCCTCAGCAAACTGACGAAGTTCTTGAGATTTATAACCATATTCCCTACCAATTTTAACGAAATGGTCTATAGTAAGCATTTTGACTTTTATCTGTAAGTAATTATTGATAATTACTGATTAAAATAGTCAATAGTAGCTTCAGAGTAATTATTATACTTACTCAACTTAGAAATATTCAATATAAATAATCACAATAGTACTGAACTCTTATGTCTAAGTTCAACTAATAGACAATATTTTGTAACAATATTGTATCTAAATACGAACTATATCATAAATAGTTATGATATCTGTTAACTATAATGTAATTACATCACACAATTAATCTCAATATCCAATAATGTTGGGTATGATTCCTAGTAATTATATTGTTCAATGTACTAAGTCACTCTCTTAGTACCAGAAAAGTATATTAAATAATATACAATGGGTCTATTACCTCAAAGGTAGACTATAAGATTATTTTATTTGGTCAATATATATATTATATTATTATGCCCTAGGCATCTCTTATAAATTGTAGTGCTACTTTCTTGGACTATCACTGCATAATTATGCAATGTCCCATATTAACCTTAAATATCAGAAAAAAAATTAATTAAATTAAATTACAAGTGTATTATTGCATATAATATCATATTATTAATGTAGTATTTAATATATATCATGAGGACAAACAAAACAATGATGCAACTAAAGGGTACAAACAATGTTAAGACGCAAACAAGACATTTTCACAATTAAAAATGAATTTATGAACTAAATAAAACAAGCGGAAGTGTCACAAGCCAAATGAAGGGTCAAGGTCTGACCCGAGGTCAACTTAATATTCAAAGTACACAAAAAAAATGACTGCAAAAAATGATGACATCACAGGACTCATAACGGACGACCATTTAACAATCATCAAATAAATGATAGTAAGAGGAGACTGGACGAAATATTTAACGAACATGATACAAAACTGAATAAAATTGTTAACTGAGTACGAATAAAATACACCAGTTATCTACGGAACGGTACAGCTAACACAAATCGTCAAACGACAGCAGATTTGGACAGACAGTCCAATGGCAAACCTCAATGGGGCTTCCAAAAGTGCAATCGTTTAACTGCCCTAAGAAACGACCGAAATCAATTCAGGCATCGTGAGAGCCACAGAATCTAATTTCGGTTCATCCTCCCTACCTCCCACGAATTAACAACACATTAAGACAACAAAAAGTACATTAAACATAGGTAAAAACATGCCGATGTAGGCAGAGGGCATGGACTCAGTTAGCACTGTTTGCAATAACAACAGTTAAACACCTAGACTTATCTTTTCCGTTGCTTATATCAGTGCTAGAGGTCGTCAACAGCTAGGCTAAAGCCCCTGACTGTCTGCTCCTGTAGTCCATATCATGTGTTTGCTTCAAATGGCTCATGTTTCCCCTGGTTAGACTTAGAAACGGCTTGGTTTCTCCGACAGATCACCTACACGACTTTCGGTGACGTCACGTTGTTAGGCATTATAATGAGTACTGCGTCATCTTCGACTGGATCATGTGATCGAAAATTGATCGTAAATATTTGTGGTTAACATGTGCGTAAGGAACAGAAGTTTTTTTTTTTTTCTGTCGTTCCCCGCATTCGGCCGCCACTTTTGTTGCTGAGTTATTTGCCGGTTGAAGATCATGCACTGAGTATGGTTACTTTAGTGATCTCTTGTTAATCGTGCTTTGTTTAGTATTACGCGAATTAGGGTGAAGGTGTTCATACAACTCAGTAGCATGGTATGAAGAAGTAGTTCATGTAACTTGAACTCAGCAACATTAATGAAGTAATTAATTCCTTCAGATTGAGTCCGTAATATTTAATCACATGTACACACAGGATGATCATTTCAAATAGGAACAGAACATAAGTCCTTATAAGTCATGCATAAATTAATCAATAACGTAGACTGCTGGTTTACGTGTCAATGTCCGTTTAAGGATACAATGCAGTATTGTCGTCAGAACATCACAGCTATATGCACGCGCAGCTAGACATGGCTACCTGCCGACAGTGAGACTGCGAGTCTGAATATTTCATACGAATTTGACGATTATTCTTCTCCTTCTGAGAATTCTAGTTAAATACTAACCTCCATAAATTTTCCTCTCATATAGAGTTCTAGGACTGACCCTGGTCCATCAAAAAAATGCATATATAAATGGCTATATCATGCCATTGAATTGGAAGGTTAGAAAAAACGCAGCTATTCAGCTTGGCGGTCAAGTAACAAAGGGTAGCGTTTCTTAGTTACCGACTGTGACCCAAACAACGCTATACACGTCATAATCGATCGTGTATGGAGCGTTCAATAATTGAAACATCTATCGCAATATATTAAATGCCTTAACCTTTACAATTGCACGTCTGATAACCTTTAGCAGACGGCGTTAATATCATATACCGTAACAGTAATCCTTATATAATGAGTGCAACAACTACAATCAATATATGGATTATATGTATTAAAAATGTAACCACTTACATCATCATCAGTACCCTTCAGCAACCCAAGGAGCATAGGCCTTCAACAGATTTGTGCCAGGTCATCCTGACCTATGCCGTCCACTCAAGACCTTTCCATCCCTTCTTGATCCCTTGTATTTATGTGTCCAGAATGTCAGAAGTGCCATCAAGGTTAAAGGTTAACACAAGGACCAAGGACATTCAAATGAGATATACTGTATGTGTAAAGGTGAGGGTTCCTTCCGACCACTACTTTTCTGAGCCCACTTGCTGCTGGGGTCTCCAGAATGTGAGAAGTTGCCATCAAGGTTAACACAAGGACCAAGGACATTCAAATGAGATATACTGTATGTGTAACGGCGAGGGTTCCTTCTGACCACTACTTTTCTGAGCCCACTTGCTGCTGGGGTCTCCAGAATGTGCCTGGTCCTCCTGGGTGATAGTTATGCTACTGCTGAGAATATCATATTCTGCTTGGAGATACATTTTTATTCTGGAATTTTAATTAATTAATTCATTACTTTTAGCTCCCTGTGGAAACAGCAGCCTTCAACAAGTTCTCTCCAAGTCTTCTTTATCCCTGTCAAGTCCATATATTTTTTGTTATTTACATTATTTGCAATTCAACCATAACTCTTTAGGCCCCAGCCTCTCGCACACACACACACACACCCACGGAGCATAGGCCTTCAACAAACTCATGCCAAGTCCGCCTGTTCAGTGCCATCAGTTCAAGGTCTTTCCATGACTTCCTCATACCTTATGTTTCTGTCTTTAGTTTTCTTCTCCGTGTGTTTTTTGGTCTTGATTTACCTCTCCTACCCTGGGGGGTTCCAGAACAGGAGCTGCCTGTAATGCTATCAGCAGGTCTCCTCAGTGTGTGTCCTATCCATTGCCAGTGTTCTGAAGGTCTCTGATGAAACAAACAATATAGAGTAGGACATCTACACTCTCAGGCAAGTCACAAGAGGGACCAAATGTTCTGTGCCTGGAACTGGCAACTTCATCATGTCAAACAAATTTTTGCTGAAACCACCGCTGCAAAAATGTGATTTGATTTAGGCTTCCTGAAGGGGGGTCATCTCAGTTTTGGTTGTGTGCACCATAGGGAGCTAAAATGTGGGTGATGATGATGATATGCCTTTAGTGGTGCCATTCCAATTTTACAACCATGTCTTTGACATCTTTTAGTTGTTATTACCTGTATTATTAGGCCACTTTTGTTAGACATCTCTTGTTGCAGGTAATGATGTTTCCGTTTGTTCTTTTGTTAATATCAAGATTGTACACTGATAGGGCATTGTGGGTATGAATAATACATTTTGTCTTTCTCTCTATCTTATTTTGTTTTTGTGTTTATCACTCCATCTGACTAGTGTCTTGCTATTTTAATAAAATTGTTTTGGCATGCTGTCAGTTTATACTTCCTTGAATGACCCTGCCCAATTGTTTTCATGTTAGCTTCCTGACCTTGAATGACCCTGACCAAATGTTTTCATGTCAACTTCCTGACCGTGAATGACCCTGACCAATTGTTTTCATGTCAGCCTCCTGCCCTTGAATGACCCTGACCAATTGTTTTCATGTCAGCCTCCCGCCCTTGAATGACCCTGACCAATTGTTTTCATGTCAGCTTTCTGCCCTTGAATGACCCTGACCAATAGTTTTCATGTCAGCTTCAAGCTATCTCTCTCTAGCATTTAAAAAAAATCACTATCTTCTTTTTTTATCTCATTTTTAGATCATTTGTTAATGTTGGAGAGAGTTATACGCGAAGTGGTGCTTCATATATATCTGTATTCATCATTGTTTTCCTTTTCGCTCTCCCTATAAAGCATGAAGCCACCTTTACAGGTGGTTCCCCCTTCCAGGAAGCCTGCACAAAGCATTCATATGCTCCTGTGGCAGTGGTTTCTGTAGCAGTTTGTTTGACATAATGAGGGTGCCAGCCCCCCATACACAGGCTCGTACTAGTTGCCTGTACAACATGCCAGAGAGAGCTGTAGTCTTATTCCTTGTTATAAGAGAAACCTCCTGACACAGGACATATAATTTCTGTCACTTGAAGGTTTTTTAAATCAGTGGTTCTCAACCTGGGCCATATGGCCCTTTAGGGGGCTACACCGTATTTCTAGGGTTCCACAGTAAAATGGTAAAGTACCTTTTCTCCAGCTAACAGCAACTGGAGGGGAGGAGGGGGGACCCAACAAAGGTAAATGAGGTTCAGATGGGGGCCATGAGCAAAAAAACGATTGAGAACCCCTGATTTAAATGACATTTGAAGCAGTCCACTTTCTTTAAGCATGTCATGAAGGGGAGAAAACTGGAATTTATTGTGACAACAGGAGAGATTGAAAGGAAAAGATAGGATGACAAAGAGAGAATATACTGACATCATGAGTTTGACATGGCATGGAAAGAAGTCTTACTTACTTACTTAGTCATTCCTCTTCTACTGTGAGGTGTAGAGGTTTGGAAGAGAGAACGCCATACTATCCTATCGGCTGTCTTCCTCCTGGTCTGGTTCCGTTCTAGTCCTCGGTCCTTCAGAGATTTCCTAATGTTGTCCTCCCAGTGGACTCTGGGTCATCCTGGAAGTCTGGATCACTGGCTCTTAGTTTCCCATACTTGATGTGGTAGTTGATCTACCATGAGAAAGAATTCAACAACAGAACTGATAAACAGTATTGAAGACAGGAAGTTGTGGGCAGATATGATCCCCTACACCAGTACTACTTAAAGATTATATTGTAAATGGATATTTTATTTTCTACATTTATAGCTAGTTGCACATTGTTTTCTATTACTTGAAGAGTATATTAACAACGTTGTACTTTTTATGAAACATTGCCAAAATATTCTGTCATCCACTTTTATCACTCCTTCTGTTGACATATTTTGTTTCAGAGAAGAAGGATATCAGTGCATCTTACTTTTGCTAGATCTGGCCATGAAAATTAAAAAATGTGTATCAGGTTTATCAGAATATTTGGAAAGCACTTTGAAGGTATTTCCATTCCATTTGTAGTTAATTTCCTTCATATTGTTTTTTTTCAATTGGTTGTTAAGTCCTTTTTTAATTGCTCCATTAGAAGTTAAATACCTGTGTGTATTGTTTCCATTAGAAGTTAAATTACTCTCATATTGTTTAATTTAGTAGTTAATTGCTTTTTATATTGTTTCCATTAGTAGTTAATTATCTTTTTATTGTTTCCATTAGCATCTAATTATCACCTGGCAAAAGGGGCGACCGACCCCAACCAGGCGCGTCCACAGGTGGCGGATAGTGGAATGACCTCCAGATATGGTGTGTCAGCTGCGAATTAAGTCAGGATTGCTGGACGAATAAGCAGTCGCAGACGAAACGGCGATGTCCTCCCAGCAGGACGGGGAGGGGTAACAGGTGGCACTGATACCTCCACTGAAATCCCCCATATGTCCTATGACGGGTGCATCAAGCGAGTAAGAGCCGCTATAAGCTCTAGCCACAGGGAAGGTAAACCTCTGTAAACAAATCAACCTGCTGCCTTGCAGCTACCACCGGGAGATGGAAAGGCTATGGGAGACAACCCTGAACAACAAACACAACCCGGCCTGCCGAAGACGGAGTGTGTCAGCTAAGGCGCAGTCACCGGGAAAAATTAGGACACACACGCTTTTGCAGTATGGAGTCATGCGACAATCTCGACTTACGTCATGGCGTCGCTCCTACCAGCAACAACCGGGGAGGAGCGGAGCCGGGCCCCTAGCCTCGAAAGGGCCCACCCAAGCAACCGGTGCCTTTGCCAACCAAATGGTCAGGGGAAGGCAAAGTAGAGCAACTGACCAACCAACCCACTATCTTACAGTGGCTCAATGGAATGCAGAAGGAGTGAGGAACAAGAAACCGGAGTTACAAGACACATTCTCCAGAACTGCCCAACCCATGATGAACCGTGACATGCGACCTGGCCAAGGGGTGCTGAGCTCCAGCAGAAGCTATGGGGCTGCCGCGCCGACCTGGTAAAGACTGTGGACTTCGTCCTGGCGACAGGCCTGCATATTTAGCATGACTACAAACTGAACGCAGAAGAAGAAGAAGAAGATCTAATTATCATTGTATTGTTTCCATTAGTAGTTAATTACTGTTGTATTGTTTTCATTAGTAGTTAATTACTTTTGTATTGTTTTTATTAGTAGTTAATTATTTTTGTTTCCGTTAGTAGTTAATTGCCTTTGTTTCCTTTAGTAGTTAATTGCTTCACATTGTTTCTAATGGTTAATTGCCTTGACATTGTTTCCATTAGCATCTGATTGCCTTTGTATTGTTTCCATTAGTAGTTGATTGCTTATGTGTTGCTTCTATTTATAGTTGATTGCAGTTGTATTGTTTCAGTTAATAGTTTTATTTTAAACTATTTCTTTAAGTTTTTTCCAGCTTTTTTTATTTAAACCCCATCACTATTCTAGGTTTAGTATTAATCATTTGTATTTTCTTTATCTGCCTGAACCAAAAGGAAAATGAATGTATGTTAATCCTTATGATATTTGTTTTTTTCATCAGGAGGCTAGACTTATGGACTTCTTGGCCTTGGGTTTGACGTCTGTCAATCAAGAGCAAGTGGAAATATCCTTACGACTTATGTGCTTGTCCCTTGGCTTGGACAATGCCAGACCTGATGTTATGTATGTCAGCCGCGTGTCTTGCTTTACTTTGTTGCTTTGTTAATGTCATATCCTGTGTGGTTCCTGAGTGTTTCTGGGAAGAGAAAGAATAGAATCAGTGGTTCCAACAGGTGCGTGGGAAGAGGAGACTCAAGGGACGTCAGCAGGCTCGCCTCATGGTGTACAATAAATAGCTACAGAAGCTACAACTCTGAGAGTATATGAAACTGTTAGGATACCATCTATAATGTTAATTGCTATAATGTGGTCCTGTACCCATCAAGGAGCAAACTCAAATGTCAAGCCAGTCCTATTGTATTGCTGAGGAACGTGGAGAACAAGAAAAATGACAATCAAGAAATTAAAGACTATCATAAATTGGTTCTTACAGAACAGAAGGAACAGAATGTTATAACAAGGTCAGATAGATATTTAAAATATAAAAAAAATTTTGCCTCGTATTGGCGAGGCGCGTCCTGGTCTACCTAGTCGGTTATATTAGGTGCATGTCCAAACAAAAAAGACCTTCAGGTCTCATAATTTAGTTGTGTCAGATAGATATGAAAAAAAATAAGTGAAAATGTTCAGAGAGACATTGAAAGAGCTGATGGCTTGAGACAAGAGGAATTGGCATGTGTTTGTTGAAGTCCTGTGCTCCTTGGGGAGCTAAAGGGTATTGGTTGATTGATTGGTATTGCTTGATCACATGAGACTCGTCTGTGATGGCATGGGAGTAACAACTCTTGTTGAGCAAGATATGGAAAGACCTGATGCTGATAGCATGGGATTGTAGAACTTGGCTTGTGTTTGTTGAAGGCCAAAGCTTCTTGGTTAGCGCAAGGGTATTGATTGATTGATTGATTGATATTACTTGGTAATAAGGCGGAAGATCTGCAATAAGAGACTGGACACATTAGACTTGTCTGTGATGGTATGTGAGCAACAACTCTTGATAAACTAGACTCCTCAATCATGGCAAGACTGGACACATTAGACTTGTCTGTGATGGTATGTGAGCAACAACTCTTGATAAACTAGACTCCTCAATCATGGCAAGACTGGACACATTAGACTTGTCTGTGATGGTATGTGAGCAACAACTCTTGATAAACTAGACTCCTCAATCATGGCAAGACTGGACACATTAGACTTGTCTGTGATTGTATGTGAGCAACAACTCTTGTTAAACTAGACTCCTCAATCATGGCAGTGGTCCTGTGTAGATCCTGGGTGTCTCTGAGGAGAAACAACAAGACTACTACATCAAGCATGTCATATGAGGCAGCTAAGATGAGGTTGTGCTTAGGGCTGGCAACCTCATCCTGGGAAACATGGCTACAAAAAGCACGGCTGCAAGAGCAGATGAATGCTTTGGTGCAGGCTTATTGTCAGGAGACTAGCTACAATGGTGGCTCCATGCTCCATTAGGAGCGAAAAAGAAAATGATGATGATGATAACAGTCATGAAGTTAAATACAGAAAGATGTCCACATTTTATATTATTATGATGTGCACATTGTACATTCTTAATGTTCATTTTTTACAGTATTAAAATGTTCATTTTTTAAAGTATTAAGATGTTCTTTTTTTTTTTTTACATTATTAAGATGTTCATTTTTTTTTCTTTTCATTATTAAGATGTTCACATTTTACATTATTTAGACATGAACATTTTCCTTTGTTAAATTTATTTAGCTTATGAAAGTCCACACTTACATATATTTTTGTTTTCCTTTAGTTTGTGTGGCTCTATAGCTTGCCTGAACAAACAGAAGCAGTCACCGAAAAGACTTTGCATGGATCTGGACTCGCCTCAGAAGCCCACAAATACAACAGACAACATCCTCAAGAGCAAAGAAAATAGATCATGCACTGTACAGTCGGCCGCATTTTCCTTCCAGCTGGAGCAGAAGGTTAAGGTGGGACTTGACAGATCTGGTAAAGAGGATACCTCTATTGACACCTTGATAGAAAAAATGGATAACATCATAGGGGTGAGTACTGTCAGCCGCCACCTCAGGTCATTCTCCAGGGTCCATCGTAATAGATAATTGACTTTCATGTAAGGGTAATTAGATCACGAATGTGGAACTGATGACGAGAACCAGAACAGGTGTCAGTGGAACAAGATGTGAGAAGTAGCTGGCAATGGATAGGATAGACAGTGAGGAAACCTGCTGATAGCATTACAAGGCAGTTCTTGTTCTAGAATAATGGTAAGAGAGGTAAAGGGAGATAAAAAAGACACATGGAGAAGAGAACTGGAGACAAAAATGAAAGAGACTTAGAAAGATCTTGCCAGATGGTACAAGACAGGAGTGACTTTGACTTGAATTTATTGAAGAATTCTGGGAAATTTTAGGATACTGGTGATATATTGTTTGAGTGCTCATTAATACACTAAGAGTAAATAAAAATATAGATATATATATATATATTTGTAACAAATGATGAATGAACCTTTTCAGTGTTTGTTTTTGTTTTTTACATTTTTCTAGCCCAAGGACACAAAAACAGTAGAGGTAATAGAAGTGTTTGAACATCACATCAGATCTCTTCAGGTAAGATTTCTGTCTTATGTTGTATAGAGACAGTCTGGTATCATCAGTTGCCATCAAAGGTCTGCAGTGGTTCTCCGCCTTCTTCTCTTGTCTTGGTGGTGCACTCTGATAGGCTCTTACCTGTCCACACTTCCCTCTTACAACGCTGTCTTCCTCTCGCACATTTGTCTTCAACTCTTACTTCCATTAACTCTCTTCAGACCTGATATTTTGTATCATTTTCTCATACTCTGACATATCTGACTTCTAATGTTCCTTGATACTTTATAATTTGAAGTCTACCCAAGAGTGTTATACATTAAATTGTTTGTAATTGAACAGACTACCATATTTAGATGTAAAATTAATATTTTAAAAATTTATATTGATGTGAGTTTTAAAAAATTAAAGGAAAGTCAACAGGAAAAATACAAAAAAAATATGATATTTCACAAAGAAGAAAAAAATAAAGTATTATCAGAACAATTAACAACAGTCATATTTTATTGTAGTCTGACCATTTCTGCATTATATGTTACATTTCCAAAACAATTCAACATTAAATAATAAAATTATGCAAATTTTTGAAATGTTACATAACTAGGCTTTTCAACAACAACAAAATTCAAAAAAAAAATCTTCCACTGAATACATTACAGTTATTTTAGGTAGCTGCAACATCTTAGCTAAAATAATGAAATATGACTTAAGTAGACATATTTCTAGTGTAACACTGTATGATCACTAACACATTAGCAAAATCAGTTATGAGGGTGACATAATAAAGACTCAACACATCTTTATATATTTCCTACTAAGGCTTGTGGTATTCTGACAGACAATTCCTACCTGCATGAAAACATTAAAAAAATATCACAAACTTTACATTTAACTTTTTATTTTTCTTTCAATCTTTACAATCTGATATCAAAGCTTACAACTTCTTTTTGTCTCTGTAAACTTGGGGTCCATGGTGTGCCGAGAAAAAACTGGTGGCTTTGAAGCGAGTAGTGCATCATACAAACTTATGTTCCCCAATTCCGGATTAGTTCTTCTGTAAAATCTAGCTGACCATATCTAGCTGGTCTTCCACATCTGGGTGTTTTTTCTGCTAGTCTTGAAATAAAATGTAAGCATCTACCATAGCAATATCCAGAAAATGGAAAAAAGAGTTATCCAATATTTATTGGTCTTTCTCAAAACATTGTACTTGTTAATTGGCTGGTCACTCTTGTTCACTACTTTCATAACTAACTACAGTATAAGCTAAACCAAATGGTCCATTTGCAGTGATCCTACCTAACTAAACATCAAAGTATATCCACTAACAGCATCAGCAAGAACCCATAATTTCATCCCCCATTTTGTTGGCTTGTCTCTAATATACTGTCAAAAAGAAAACACCCTTTTCTTATATATATTTTCTTATATTCTTTCATAAAATTACAGTTTGAAGAAGTCAATGGGTCTCAAAAACTGCTTTGTATTTTCTCTGGTGCTTACCTCTGACAGTTGCAGACTGGAACCCTCTCAGGCGAAAAAGGTGGAGGGTTGGAAGGTGGGCCTTCATCAAGTCCATCATAACCAAAACATCTGCAAGAAGAACGATTTAAAATTAATTTTTTGCAGATCAACAATAGAATTCAAAGTTACAGTTTAGTGTACACAGGAAGATTGACACACATTACATTTTCTGTACAAAGGAATACTGTCAATCATAAAGTCATATGATGTAAATATTAATTTTTAAAAGGAGAGACACAGGGCGAATGAGGTCAGAAAAATCAGCTGATTCAGAAGTTACGTCAGATCCACTTTATATTTATTTCCTGGTGCCATGAGTTCTTTGTTAACTGTTTGAAAAGTGAAATATTTGTTTCTTTTTTTTTTCAAAAACAAACAGAAAGCAGCTATACTGACTACAATAGCCCACTAAAACGACTGTTTTACTATTTTTCAAAATCAGCTGTCATTTCGTTAACGAAGTATCATTACCTTTACATGTACGGCTGGTGATCTGAGTTGTTCTGAGCTGTATTTTCGCCATCCAACTCATCAGATGTTTCCACGTCCTCTGAATAATCATCAAAACAGGAATCTACATCACTAGATGCATTGTAGTCATTTTCAGACTGCTTTTTGTTAACGACCTGTTAAGTCGAGTTGATCGGAAAAAAATCCAAAATGGCGGACGGACAAATTCGGTGTTTACGTTTTTCTGCGTGTAATTTCAAAGTCAAAATAAGTGAAAGCTGTATATTTTTTAGCACAAATATAATTTTTAAAATGTATTCTTAATATAAAACATAGATTTGAAGTCAAAATTAAAAAATAAATGTGCTTTTTTTGCTTCAAAAGTCATCGTTCCGTTTGGATCGATTTTTTATATATCCGGTCTGAAGAGTGTTAAGGTCATCACTAAGATGTTTTTTTATGTGGCCAGAATATTTTGGCTAATTGTGATCTTTTTTCATTAATTCTCTTTTCATTGCTAGGTTTTCTAGGACTTTTTTATTTGTTTTTTTTTCTTTCCATGAGACGTTGTATACTGGGTGTGATTTCATCCTTCTCAGCCCCAGAGTTTCTTCATATTTGCTGTATTGTTAGTTTAGATAATTGTCAAATGTGTTTTTTCAATTGTATTATGTGTTGACCTAAAGGACAACAGGCTAATACAAAACAGTTGGAGTATTGGGAATGAAATTCATTCATTTATTAACCCGCCGGTCACTGTTGAGCAAAAGTCTTCAACTAATTCATGCTAAGCCTTCCTGTCCTGTACCATCCATTCACAACATTCCCACATGTTCTTTATCCCTTTTATGTTTGTCTCAGATTCTCTGATAACAGAATACATAGAAAAATCTTAGGTTATATCACAGATACTGGTATCATCATAACCTCTCAGCTGTATGTGGAATAACAGCCTTCAACAAGTTCTCACCAAGTCTTCTTGTCTTGTGCTATATGTTCTTTATTTTTTTTTGGTTATCCCCTTCATATATGTCATCAGTTCTCTTCTTCTTGTATTTAATAACAAGAAAAGAGAATAAAAACATATAAGAAAAATACAGCATCGACACATCACCCCTTTTACTGCTTTATTCTATCTTTAATTTTGGCCAAGATTGACTCGAGATCATAAATCGACATAAAATAGTTTAATCTACCATCCTACACAATCTTACTAACTTATTTGTTCCCCTTCTACCGTGAGATGTAGAGGTTTGTAAGAGAGAGCGCCATACTATCCTATCGGCTGTCTTCCTCCTGGCCTGGTTTCATTCTAGTCCTCGGTCCTTCAAAGATTGTCTTCTGTTATCCTCCCAGCGGACTTTGGGTCATCCTGGAGGTCTGGATCTCTGGCTCTTAGTTTCCCAAACTTGTCGTGGTAGCCGATCTTCTCCCATTCTGCAGACATGGCCAAACCATCTCAGTTCCTACACAATCTTACAGTTAACAATTTGGATCGTCATGCACAATTTCATTTTAATTTGACATATCCTTATTTTTAACTACCAACCCAAAAACTTTGAACGCGTTTTTCTCAAAACTAGCAGAAGTGGAGATGGAATAAAGCATTACTTAGGCGGTGACAAATTACTATCAGTAATCAGCTTTATGAGATTGAACAGATTCAGATGGCTTGGACATGTAGAAAAAAAGAGGCTAAGAGAGACCAGAAAGGTGTACACTGAACATATTCAAGGCCCTGTCTGGTTTCCAGGGGTCTCGATGCAATTTAAAACTATCTTGTATTTACCAGCTCTGAACCACAGCCCTCGTGTCTGAGATAAACTTTGGTATATAATGTTTGTATTACTTTATATATCCTATGATATGGGGAAACTCCTATGATGTTCAGTGCCAAGAGGAGCAAACAGTGGAATGTGTACTCTCAGCAAGCAAGGTGTCACTAGGACAAAGGCAATACTCATGGCAAGACAACATTATTAAATGAGCAGGCTGTCACAGTGGACCTGTAAGGTTGAAGGCAAATAGCTAAACAGGCTTAATAAGAGATACTGTGGGCAGGACAGTTAACCCATCTGTACCGCATTCCTGGATTATGGGGAATACCCAAAGTGACTGCTGGATTTCCTGGAGATTTCCAACACAACTGTGAAAAGCGTAGTCCACACTAAAAATAATCGACCAATCACATTTAATTTCAGTAGTGAGTGCATTATATATTTTCTGCTGCAAATGGCAGCTTTCGTTAACAGTGGCCGTTGTGTTTACAGAAGATTTGACTATTTTTATCATGGGCCCATAGTGAGATCCTCCTGCCTGCAGCCACCCAGGTAAAAAGCCAGAGTTACGTCTGGGGCTCAAGTGACTCCTCCAATGTGCAATTCTAGGCTCTCAACATATTTCACCACAGCGGGAACCCCTGGAAGTATGTGGATGATTTCAAGAGTCAGTGAGGGTGTAATTAGCCTCACAGACAGGCTCACTTCCACATTTGAATACTGTAGCATTGTGTTTAACTGGTGGCATATAAGGATGGCCATGCACATAGGGGGAGAAAACTCAGGGGATCAGAGCTGGTAGGGTTAATGCACCCCAAACCAACAAATATTATCTTACCAACTATTCTCAATAGTGCAAGCAACTGGGAAGTGGCAGTAGATTTACCAGGGTGAGGAACGTACCCCAGAGTCATTAGAAAGTCAAAAATGACCAGATATTGTGCTGCACTCCTGGTTGTCACACCAGATTGGGATGATTAAGCTGACAGTGATATTTGAATCCAGATTAGATAAGCCACATGCTTTCAGAATGGCCAACTGTAATCACCTGATTGTAGAGTTGAGACATGAGGGATTCATAAACATGTAGTCTAACACTGATTATTTCTTGTTTCAGATAAAAGAAGAGCACCTGAATAATCTGTTAGAGGCGAAAAGCTTGGCTCTTACTCAGGCAGACCGTGTCATTGCCCAACTCAGGGGGAGACAAGCTTCACACTCAGCTGAGGTCAGTTTGTGGGGGAGTAACTCTTCTGCCTTTGTTTCTTGTATTTTACCAACCTGCCTTCTACAGTTTCAAGAAAATTTAATTAAATCCAGTTTAAGCCCAGTCTATTTAAGGGGAGGAGTGCCAACATTTAAAAAAGAAAGAAATGAAAATTGATATGTGACTATTTTCTGATAATTTAGGATTCCTTTAATCAAAATCTGTCAAGATCAGTTGTCAGAAGGTGTATTTTGATTACAAATTGTAAATTTTTCTGAGATTTAGATTTTTCTAATGAAGAAGACAATTTCTTAGAACTTAGTTTTTGTATTAGAAATATCCATGTTAAGTTGCTTATTTATTCATCAGTTGATGAAAGATTTGTCACACAAACATAACGCTGCATTTTAAAACTTTTGTGAGAACATATTTCTGATATCTGATACAAATTTTTATTTACTACAAGTAATGTCAAATTTTATAACATTTATTTTTTAAAAGTCATATTGCCCAGGGTCTACTGAAGTTATCAAATATCTATTAGGACAAAAGTTTTAAAACATAATAATGAGTTTTGTATTGAAATTTGGTACTCATAAATTTAAAAGAAATAATTTTAAAATCTTTATTTATTATTAAAGTCCAGAATAGCCGTTTCCATGACAACCGTTAGCGCTGTATAATCAAACGCTTTTTTTAATGCAAAGCTACTGAGTGGTTAGAGAACTTGCTTTCTGGGGTAAAGGGACTAGATTTAAAACCGTGTCATGTCATGCTGCAGTCTGCCAAGCTGTAAAAATAGGTACCTGACTTTGCTGTTGTGTTAAAGAAGGCAAAGGCAGCAAGTAAGGGAACTGGTCACCCCCACGTTATGAAACTGAGACCTAGTATAGACGAAGTCTCTAACACTTCACACACCTATGGCAGTATCTGCTATGAGACTACCTTTACCTTTGTTTTTTAGCTGTAAAAATGTGTACCTGCCTTTGCTCCTGGGTTATGGAAGGCAAAGGCAGTGAGGAAGGGAAGAGGTCACCCCACCTCATAAATCTGAAACACATTATAGATGAAGTTTCTAACATTTTACCCACCTGCAGCAGTATTTGCTGTGGGAGTCTCTTTTTTAAAAACTATTCTTGTATGTTAAGTCTGTCTTTAAAAAAAAAAAGGAAAAGGATCTCTTTATTGAGGCATATTGGGAATATGGTGTTCGGCCCATATTTTCTTGACCATCGGCACACTAGGGGTGATGTGGTCAACATCACGCCGGCAGCTTTAACCTTCCCAGAGTTGTTCTGGTACCCAATTCATGAGGCTGGGTTGACCCTGGAGCCGTTCGCGGTCCACAAAATCCCACCACAACTGGGGATCGAACCATGGACCACCGAGCTAAGAAGCCAGTGCACTAACCACTGCACTACCCACAGCTCACAAGCCTGTCTAGTCTAATTGAAATGCTACAATTATTGATAACAATTGTTATGTTATGTTACTGTAGCTTCTTCCCATCATGTAAATGACAAAAACCTCTGTTGCTCTTCTAGGTCAGTTGTTATTTCATTCTGTAACTCCAATCTGTATTACCGGACCAGGTTGTACAGTTTTATGTTCATTCTTTAAAAAAAAAATTGTTTGATCTAATGTTTGTGCATGTACAGCCAACATTAATCAAACAGTAATGTGCATGTACCAACGGGCTGATCACCCGTTTGCCGGTCACTTCGATTACGGAAACAGCAGCAGATGGATTGATTTGCCGTTGCCCTAAAGACGCCAATAGGCGTGATGGGAAACAATGGCAAAGAAAACCTATCTGCTGTTGCCCTAAGACGCCACTAGGCGTAATGGCCACTGACTGCTTTGACGGTCGGTGGCTAAGGACGGAAGAAGAAGAAGAAGAATGTGCATGTACAGCCAATCAAACAGTGATGTGCATGTACAGCCAACACTAATCAAACAGTAATGTGCATGTACAGCCAATCAAACAGTGATGTGCATGTACAGCCAATCAAACAGTGATGTGCATGTACAGCCAACACTAATCAAACAGTGATGTGCATGTACAGCCAATCAAACAGTGATGTGCATGTACAGCCAATCAAACAGTGATGTGCATGTACAGCCAATCAAACAGTGATGTGCATGTACAGCCAATCAAACAGTGATGTGCATGTACAGCCAATCAAACAGTGATGTGCATGTACAGCCAATCAAAGTGATGTGCATGTACAGCCAACACTAATCAAACGTGATGTGCATGTACAGCCAACACTAATCAAACAGTGATGTGCATGTACAGCCAATCAGTGATGTGCATGTACAGTCAATCAAACAGTGATGTGCATGTACAGCCAATCAAACAGTGATGTGCATGTACAGCCAACACTAATCAAATAGTGTGCATGTACAGCCAACACTAATCAAACAGTTGCTGAGTAGAAGTTTCATTTGTTGTTCTCCATCATCATTTCCCTTTTTTGCTCCTTATGTAGCATGGATCCATTATGTAGCTGTCAGCATGTGACAGCGGCCACTCCCCGGGCAACGGCTTTGACAGGCCGGCTAAACTAGGTGAGGGTAGCCGACTGGTTATAAACCTTCGGTGAGTTAGGGTCTGCCTACCCATGCATGCGAAGACTGGATTCGATAGACTGCGCGGAAGAAACCATCTATTGGTTCAACGGGCATGACGGCGATTACCAGCAACGCGCTGTGGAGCGTAAGGAGCACGGCGAGGCACGTAGAACACCCTGGTCATCCACTGCATCCTGTGTTGTCTCCAGTCGTCTCGATAATATCTTGCCACTGGAACAGATAACTCCGGACGAGAGAGTGAGGATGACGATTAGCGCAACTCTTCCTCACTTTAATCCAATTACAGCGCAAGCCACAGCCTCAGACAGAATTAGTCACATGAGATCACAGCACAGATGTGTCACAACTCAAGTCTGAAGCTGTCGCCATCTTTGCTTGCAATGGGCAACTATTATTATTATTATTAACATGGATCCACCACTACAGCTATTCACCTGACAGGAAGCCTGCACTAAAACAATAATTTGCTCTTGCAGCAGTAGTTTCTGTAACAACTCATCTTACATGGTGAGGTTGCTAGCCCCAGATGAATGATATGAAGATTGACACAGAGAGAATGCAGTCTCATTTTGAAGAACAGTAAGGAGAATTTGCCAGATTTTAAACAGAACAATTCTCCATTTTAAGAAATGACATCTTTAGTAAGATGGATCACTGTGTCATTAGGACTGTGGATCTGTCCATCGGATTTCGTTAGGTATTTTTGTCAGGATTATCTTTCCATTGCTTTTGGCTGTCTGACAGCAGGTTGTGTCTTGTTTGGTTTGTTCCTTACCCTTTAACCTGTATGACATAGGAGACCATGCTGACAGCAGTGCTACCATCAGCATAGCTCTGGAGGTCGTGGTAACATACAAGACCTCAATGGTGACAAGGTGGAAACACATTGGGAGAATTATGTTAAACAAAAATAACCTACTTGCTTTATGTCACTTTTAAAATTTCATTTGTTATTCAGCCTTTTTTCTGCTTTTTCTTAAAAATTCTGCCGTGACATGAAATTCCCAAGGTGGGAGTTAGTTACAGATTGACCTAGAGCAGGTATTGTGGTCTGGTATGCTGTCAGGTTGTATTTCACTTCAAGATGTTTGTCACTCTTCTGTCATCTTCTGAAATGATTACAGTTTTTCATCTCTTCCATTTCATGATAAAATCTTGACACTGCTCTTTGATAAGGACTCTTTCTCACATTTTCCAAGCCATCTTATTCATTGTCCCACAGTGGACTCCTTTGTTTGTGCTATTCCAGTGATGCCTTTGACCTGGGGGAGTTCTTGTGTGTCTCTGAGACAAAATAAGGCTACTGTTCCCTCAGGCATGTCGTATGAGGAAATTAATATGAGGTTGGCAACCTCATCATCTGAAACAGATTGCTGTGCAAAAATCACTACTACAAGTGCAGATGAATACTTAGATGCAGGTTTTCTGGGGACTAGGTGCAGTGGTAGTCCGTGCTTCATGGGGAGTGAAAAGGGAAATTATGAAATATCTTTGCTTACTAAAACTTTATGTCTAATCCTCATATAATGAGATACATTTGTAAATATTGAGTCTTTGTATGGTATGATACATTTCTTCCTTATTTCACTCTTTATGGAGCAAGGGGCAGCACTGTAGTAGCCCCCATATTTGTTTATGTGTTGTTAATGACAGCTCAGAGCATTGGTCATGAGTTGTTCATGATGTGGTCAGGAACCTTGGGGCAGACGGGAAGGTAGTTAGACTTCAGATGCCTGCTGTGTAAGTTTTTCAGATGAATGACACTCTAGATATGTGATGTTTTAGGGCATACCGTTCGTCAGCCAAACTCACAAACAGGAGGCAAAGATGGGAAATATGGATAGGCTGTGAGAAATTGACTGTTCATTGTTGTAGAAGCTTTTGTGGCTTAACATTTATAAGGTGTGGATAGCTGGCCCCATGTCCAACCCTCCTTAGTCACTTTTTCGGCAGTAAGATAGAGGGTGTCCAAAAAACACACAGAGAAGAGAACTGTAGACACAGATTAAAGGGATGAGGAATAATGGAGAGATTTAAAACTGACAGCCAATGGGACAGGAAGACGGAAAAAGTTTGTTGAAAGCCTTTGCTGCTTTGTGGAGCTGAGGGTGGTGATGATGATGAGAAATTGACTAAGTACACAACAAAAATGTGGAAAAAAATAAACGAGCAGACAAAGATGAAGGACATAGTAAGGTATGGCAAAGGGCATGACAAGCACCTGTAGAAGATCAACACTAATTAAGCAAGTAAAAAACAGAACAGGAAAGCGATATCAACACAAAGAAGCCAACAACAAAAATGCAACAAAGAAAATCAAATAACATAATAATACAATAGAATGGATTGATGTGATAGGAGAATCCAACACAGAAAGTCAGGCCAATAAAATGGTTCTCCAAAAACAGGAATTGTTACCAATGATGACATTGTAAATAACAGTAGTGACAGGGTAAATTATAAATATTATTATTTACAATTAGTAAACAAGTAGGGAAGGCACTAGAGGCCACAGAGATGTGGTTTTACAGAAGAATGTTAAAATACCATGGACAGCCAAAAAGAGTTATGAGGATGTCCTGAAAGAGGCCAATACACAAAGAAAACTTATTTCACAAGTTAGAAAGAAGCAATCCACTTTTTTGGGGCATGTTATGTGAAGAGGAAAGCTGGAATATATCGTAACAACAGGTAAGATTGAAGGAAGAAGAGATAGAGGAAGACAAAGAGAGCAAATACTGGACAGTTTGACATCGTGGCATGGAAAGAAGTCAACAGCAGAATTGATAAATTGTACTGGAGACAGGAAGCTGTAAAGAGACATGATCTCCTATGCCACTAGGCACGGTATGTGAAGAAGAAGAAGAAGATTTACATATGAAACATCCGTACTGGTGTATACCATACTTTGTTTATGAAATGCTGTACATGTATACTATACTTGTTTCTATGCTTGTAACAAAGTCACTGAACACATTTATTTAAAGTAGATGCACTTTACTTAATACCAATGACTTACTGTTTGTCCAGCTTTTGTGCATTAGATTTTGAATATATACAATTAATGTAGATTTTGATACAAATGTCTTTGATAATAACAATGTATCATTCATCCCTCACAGAATTGACCGCAAAAGAGAAGAAATGGAAGTACTTTGTCGAGAGAAAGACGAAATGGCAGAAAAGTAAGTTTTAACATTGTCAAGAGTTAAAACTTGTTTGTATGTGACTTATGCGTTCTATTATTTTTGTAATTTGTATTTTCAGTCTTTTAATTCATTCTTTCTGAATTTGTCTGTAACTCTTATCACCTACAATCATCAGATGTGAATTGTAGGATATTGAATGCTGTGTGAGAAGAAAATGTCAGGTGTTTGTTCAGCTGTGAAAAAAAAAAAAATTAAGCTAAAAACTAGAATAGTTGACTGACTTAAGTGTCTCGTCTGTAAAATATAGTTCATATGCATGACTCTTCTACAGACTGGAGTCATAACACAAGTGCGCCCAGATGTTAATGTCTCATCTATAAATTGATATAGTTCACAGACTTTAATGTCACTTTTACAAACTGTATTAGTTGACTGATATTAGTGTCTCATCTATGAATTGATATAATTCACAGACTTTAATGTCACTCCTACAAACTGATATAGCTAGTTGACTGATATTAGTGTCTCATCTATAAATTGATATAGTTCACAGACTTTAATGTCACTTCTACAAACTAGTTTAACGAGTTGACTTATGGTAGTGTCTCATCTATAAATTGAAATGCTTCACAGACTTTAGTGTCATTTCTACAAACTGGTATAGTTAGTTGAGTGATGTTAGTGTCCTCTATAAATTTATATAGTTCACAGACTATGATGTCGTTTTTACAAATTGGTATAGTTAGTTGACTGATGTTAATGTCTGATCTATAAATTGATATAGTTAACAGACTTTAATGTCATTTCTACAAACTGGATGAATCATTATCATAATTTCCCAGGAGCATGGGCTTACAGCTACTTCTCGCACCAAAGCATACGTCCTCATGCAGCGGGGGCATCTGTAGCAGTTTGTATTACATGATGATGTTGCCACCCCCTACACAACCTCATATTGCTGGCCACTTATGGCATACCAGAGGGAGTAGTAATCCTGTTCTTTCTTTGTCTCCTCACAGACCTCCATGATGTGCACCTCATGCTGAAGGAACAGTACAACATGTAAGGATTGTTTATTGGGACATGTTAAATATTGCTACATTGTGTAGGGGGGTCAGATTGATTGTTCTAGGTTAAGGGTCTGCACAAGGGAATGATTTTGTAAATCTGTGGGTGACAGAGAGAGAAAAATAGAACAAATTTTAAAGATAGAGAAATTTTGGACAAGCCCTTTCCAGCCAGCATTTAAAAGCACAGTATGTCCAAGATTAAAGGTACTTTTTCATCATTACCAGTAAAAAAACGTGCTAGCTTACGAAAATCCACTTTAATCATGAACTGCATGAGATAAGAACACAATCTTCTCTTTGAAGTGAAGTTAATAATAATAATAATAAATTCTTTAAGCACCAAACATGAGGCAGAAATCAGTGCTCTCCAGGTTATTCGTTGTGACGCCACTCCTCTTAGCTCTTGCACATTATTTAATCCCAACGTTCTTCCTTCTCTTATTATTGTTCTTCTAAGTGTTTCTTTTGGTCTTCCTTTTTTCCTCTTACCCTCAGGAACCCAAGTGAGCGCCTGCAGTGGAAGTGAAGTTAACATTCGGTAAAATATAATTTAGGTTGAATTTTCCACTGCTCTGCTGATTATAATCGCAGGAAGTAATTATCTAGCAGACATAAAACTTACATTTAGACTGCATTTATTCCAAATATTCTGAAACCTGAAAAGAGATATGATTTTATCAATGCAGATCTTTAGAGAGCTCAACATTTCTAATTTTGATATCCACAACTCCTGGGCTGCCTACTTGTTCTTGTTGATCCTGTAAAGCCCTTACACTAAAAGCTTACCCCCAAACAGCCACAGAGTTAATGTAATTTATTAATCCCTGCCTTTATTTTGTAGATCATACAACCAGAGCTAATTTAATTAATTAATCCCTGCCTTTATTGTGTATATCATACAACCAGAGCTAATGTAATGTATTAATCCCTGCCTTTATTTTGCAGATCATGCAACCAGAGCAAACAGCTGGAAGAAGAAAGAAAGGCTTTGTCCAAACAACTGAAAGACAAAGATGCCATGCTGCAAAGTAAATATTTTTGGTGTTGGACTCTGTAGAACTAGCACAGCAGAACATTACCTTCTTCTTTCAGGTCCCCAAGGAGCATAGGCCTTCAACAAACTTATGCCAGGTCTTCCTGTCCTGTGCCATCAGCTCGAGGTCTTTCCATGACTTCTTCATTCACTCCATGTCTGTATCCAGTTCTCTTTTCCGTGTGTTCTTTGGTCTTCCTCTTACTCTAGGAATTCCAGAACAGGGACTGTCTGGCAGTGCTATCAACAGGTTTTCTCAGTGTGTGTCTTATCAATCTCCAGCACCTTCTTCTTTCTTGTTCCACTGGCACTGATCTGGTTCTTGTCATTACTTCCAGATCAGTCATCTTATTATACCACTTCAATTTTTCTTTTCAGTGCAAGCATCCATTTATGAAAGTCTGTAGCTTTTTGGTTGTTGATTTTCGTATCCTCCATGTTTCAGAGTTGTACAGTAAGACTGATTTAACATTTGAATTGAGAATTCAGATTTTATAACACTTCCACGTGCTGTAAATTCAGAAATATGTAAAAAATTGTAGAAAGTGTGAAATTAGTTTCAGTATTTTGTGAACCTTTTTCTTGCCTCCAAATTGAATAAATGTAACGTAACAGTGCGAATTCAGTTTGAAGCTGTCTTCAACTTTTATACACAGAATGTATATCTGGAGCGTCTGATTGACAGAGTGGTTAGAGAGCTGGTCTCTTGCAGCAAAGGTGCCAGGTTCAATTTACAGTATTGACATGCTCCAGTCTGTCTTGTTGTAAATGGGTACCTGACTCTGCTCTTGAGTTAGGGAAGGAAGAGGCAGTCAGGAAGGAATCTGGTCACCCAACTTCTCAATGCTGGACCTAGTTTCATGAAGGCTGTAACACTTTACTCCCCTACAGCAGTATTTACTATGGGACAACCTTTACCGTTTATGTCTATCTTATCTGTACAAGATCTATTTGGTCAAAAACCTGTCTGTTCTTCTTTTGACTTTCTGTCTGTGGTCTCTTTTAATCTTTCCAGGATGATCCTGTTAAATATTTTTCCTGGCAGTAATAATAAAAACATTCCTCTGCAATTTGGCAAATCTCCCTTCTTTGGCAACATGACAAGATAACCATCCAGTGTGCTGGTATTTCTTCCCGCTCTCAGCTTTTGCAGAATAATTTATATAATATCTCTGTAGGGATTTCAGCGTCTGCTATTATATCTGATCAAATATCCTAAAAAAATGTTGTGTATTGTTCGATTATGAAAGTTTTTTATTCCTGAATGAAAATATTGTTGAATATATTCTCTATATTCTGTCAATATCAGAACAAAGCAGCGCTTTACAAGCCTTACAAAGTAAATACAAGGAAACGGAGGAGGAGAGGGCTGAGTTGGAGAAAGAGAAGGAGAACATAGAAGCATACGTGGACAAACTTCAGCATCAGCTCAGCACAAGTGAAAACTCGTGTCGGCAACTACAGCAGCGGGTAAGAACAAGTTGTGTCATTTTCTTCGCTGTGGTCAAATATAACTAACAAGACACCATCATTAATCAGTTTATTTCTTCATGGATGATAGAAGAGCAAATGTTGCTAACTGTCAATATCTGTGTATGGCCACGGAAGCAACAAATGTTGCTGATTGTCTATTATCTGTGTTTGGTCACAGAAGCAGCAAATATTGCTGACTACCCATTGTCTGATTTTTGGGCATAGAAGCATCAAATGTTGCTGACTGTCTATATCTGTTTTTGGCCATGGAAGCAGGAGATGTTGCTGATTGCCATCATGTTTTTGGGGCGTGGGAGTAGCAGATATTTCTAGCTGCCAGTATCTGTTTTTGGCCATGGAAGCAGTAAATTTGCTGACTGCCAATATTTTTTATTGGCCATTTTCTTCAACTCTACCCATTAGATGATAGTTGGTTTGGCTTTCTCTTCTGGCATTCTTCTTCAGGTTTTCTGTGGCTTCCCCACTCTTATCTTTCCTTTGTGGATTCCAATCAAGGGCATGTTTAATTATGGTGATTGTTTCCTGATGGTATGGCCTATTCACTTCCACTTTGCCTTTGTAATCTCTCACTGTATTGGTTGTCTGTTTTTTGTCCATAGATATGTGTTAACTGTTACCGCTGACCATCTGAAATGACAGATTAGACAAACTTGGTGAAAGTCTGAAGTTTGGACGTGAAATGTCATAAAAGTATCTGCAATATGGCCATGACAGCCTTTAAGAGTGAGAACAGGTTTCCTGCTCCTTTTGTTCCCTGATGAAAGCCTTTGTAGCCATGAAAAGGACATGCCATTATGATCCTATAAAACTTCTCAAGTTTCTGTAATGTTTTCACTGTCTCACACTCAGACGTCTGTTGTTCTTTCATTATTGTTTTACACTGCACAGAACCAGCCAACTGGTGGCATTGCATCACCTGCCAAAAAGTCATCAGGGGTTGCAAGAAAGCCCAAAAACCTATCCCCAAATCTCACAAGGGTAAAGAGTGAAAACTCAGATCCCTGGGATTCAAACGAATGAATGATGCTGCACAGGATTAAGTGATGTTTCAACATCAAAGATTGGCCAAAATGAAATCTCTAACATTTTGTTTCTTGCCTTGATGGTACAATCTGACAGCGCCGCCTTCTTTTCACCCAATTGTCCAAAACCTTTCTTTTTTATGTTTTGAGACAAATTGCCTCTTCTTGTAGCCAGAATATTTTATTGATATAAATTTGATCTGCTTAACTATAGCTCTTGTTATTTATAGTTATTTTTAATTAGCTTGTTAATTTGTTAGGACCTGTTGCTTTCCAACCCTGCATTGATAGCTTGTGTTTGACCATGAAAAAATATCAGATCAGATTAGCAGCAGTGTCCTTATTGGCTACAGTGGATTTCCATCTTCTGCTTTAATAGTACATTCTGGTAGGCTGTTGCCTGTCCATCTCTTGATGTTATCTTCCCATGTATAGAGTTGTTATCCCCTTGCCTATTAAGACAAAAGCTCAAAGCTTTGTTAACAATGTACCTGCCATTTATCATGGTTGATTCCTGGTATACAGGAGTATCTGAGGAGACAAATTAAGAATAGGCCCACTGACCTGTAGTGAAATTGCTCATAGAACTAACAACCTTACCATGTAAAATAAAGACAGTGAGAGCGGGCACCTGCCCTGTGTAGTACCCAGGAGTTTCTAAGGAGACAAAGGACTACAGCTTCCTCAGGTATGTCGTTAGAGGTGACCAATGAGATTATGGTATCTGTCTGGCAACCTCATCATGTAAAACAAATTGCTACAGAAACCATCACTCCAGGAGCATACGGATGCTTTGATGCAGACGTCCTACAAGAGGACCAACTGCAGTGGTGACTACTTAAGGAGAAAAAAGGGAAATGAATGGATGAGGAGAGTATGGAGGGCATTGACTCAGACTTCCTGCACTGGAGAAGTTGTTGTTTAACTAGGGCTGCTGAGGTTGTCACTCATTCACAGTCAGTGCCAGGTCATCACTCCTTCACAGTCAGTGCCAGGTCATCACTCCTTCACAGTCAGTGCCAGGTCATCACTCCTTCACAGTCAGTGCCAGGTCATCACTCCTTCCTAGTCAGTAATAATAATAATAGCCCCTTCAGTCATAACTGACTATGGGAATGCGCCCCTGAGGTGACAGCCCTCAGCTGCTTATTTTCCTGGTGCTCCTTTCGACGTTTTCTCCTCACCTCTGCTTCTTGTGTGAGCCTCTCTTCGCCCAATCTGAGGTGGCGCCGTAAATAGCATCGCCACTTAGTGCGATCGGCAGCTTTATCCTCCCATGTTGCTGGATCCATGTCCAGTGCCCTCATATCTCTCTTGCACACATCTTTGAACCTCAGCTGTGGTCGCCCAACTGTTCTCTTGCCATCTGCTAATTGTCCGTAGAAGATATCTTTTGGGATGCGACCATCATCCATGCAGCGAACATGGCCAAGCCAGCGAAGTCTGCGCTGTCTAAGAAGCGTATACATACTTTGAAGGCCAGCACGTGACAACACCTCGACATTTGTCACTTTATCTTTCCACTAGATGCCGAGGATGCGGCGTAGTCACCGCAAATGGAAGGTATTGAGCCTTATTTCTTGCTTAGCATAGGTCGTCCAGGTCTCGCTGCCATATAGGAGTGTGCTGGTGATGCAGGCATTATATACCGCAGCTTTGGTCTTCATTGTGAGTTTAGAGTTTCCCCAAACACGCGATGTGAGGCGGGCAAAGGTAGCTGCAGCTTTGCCAATGCGGCTGTCGATTTCTGTATCCAGTGAGAGTTTGTCATGATGGTAGACCCTAGGTATGTGAAGTGGTGCACCACTGCCAATTCATAGTTATCGATAGCGATAACTGGTGCAGCACCCACATCCTGACTCAGCACATTCGTTTTCTTTAGACTTATTGTGAGGCCAAAGTCCTTGCATGCTTTAGTGAAGCGATTCATCAAGCTCTGAAGCTCCTGTTGGCTTTGAGTGACGACTGCAGCATCATCAGCGAACAACAAGTCTCTTATAGTGACCCTTCTGATTTTTGTTTTTGCCTTCAGCCTTGAAAGATTAAACAGACGGCCATCTGACCTAGTGTGAAGGCATATTCCTTCAGTTGCATCTCTGAATGCATGTTTCAAGAGTAAGGCAAAGAAGATTCCAAAGAGGGTCGGAGCCAGAACACAGCCTTGTTTAACGCCACTTCGTATATCAAAGATGCAACGGGCTGATCACCCGTTTGCAAGTTACTTTGATTACGGAAACAACAGCAAATGGGCTGATTTGTCGTTGCCCTAAAGACGCCACTAGGCGTGATGGGAAACAACGGCAGAGAAAACCTGTCTGCTGTTGCCCTAAGACGCCACTAGGCGTAATGGCCACTGACTGCTTTGACGGTTGGTGGCTAAGGACGGAAGAAGAAGAAGAAGAAGTATATCAAAGGGCTGTGACGTGCTTCCAGCATATTGGACTGTTCCCTTCATGCCGTCATGGAATGACTTTATCATTTCCAGCATTTTAGAAGGGCAGCCTATTTTCAGGAGGATTTTAAAGAGTCCATCCCTACTAACCAGGTCGAATGCTTTTGTGAGGTCTATAAAGGCGATATATAATGGTCTTTTCTGCTCTCTTGATTTTTTCCTGAAGCTGGCGGAGAGAGAAGATCATGTCTGTTGTTGATCTGCCAGCTCGGAATCCACACTGTGACTCTGGATATATGCGCTCAGCTAACTTGTGTAGTCGCATTAAGATGACTTTGGCAAAAACCTTACCAACAATACTAAGAAGAGAGATGCCTCTGTAGTTATTGCAATCACTTCTGTCTCCTTTATTTTTATACAGTGTTACAATCTTGGCATCTCGCATGTCTTGAGGAATAGTTGTCTCTTCCCAGCACTGGCACAGCATCCTATGCAGGGGATGTAATAGCGTGCTCTTACAGCATTTGATTAAATCAGGAGGAATCTCATCACTGCCTGGTGCTTTGCCAGAGGCCAAGCTATCAATGGCCTTGCTGAGTTCCTCTAATGTTGGTTCGGCATCCAGCTCCTCCATAGTTGGCTGACTGTTGACACCATCAAGGGCTGCAGGCGTAACGGTATTGTCTCTAGCGTAAAGCTCAGAGTAGTGCTCGACCCACCTCTCCATCTGCTTACCCTTATCGGTTAGCTTCTCTCCGCTGATGGTTTTTAGCGGTGCCGTCTTACTTTTATGGGGCCAAGTGCTTTCTTTATACCGTCATACATTTGTCTAATGTTGCCTGTTTGCGCTGCGATCTGGATGCTCTCACTGAGCTGGAGCCAGTAGTCATTTGCACAGCGTCGAGCAGTTTGTTGAACTTTGCTTCTCGTAGCCCTCAGGATCTGTAGGGTTCTGGCACTCGGTGAACGTTTGTATTCATTCATAGCACTGCGCTTAGCTTCAATGACAGGTGCCATCACATCTGATGAAGCATCAAACCAGTCATTTGACTTTGCTGTTTTCTTACCAAAGGTGGCAAGTGCAGTACTTTGAATGGTGTTCCGTAGATGCTCCCAGTTCTCTGTAATAGTATCCCCATGCTGAGGGCTACTGAGCACTTTCTCGAAGGTCGCAGTGAATTGAGCGATCATGAAAGGGTCTGACATCTTGCTGGTATCAATGCGTGGTTTCCCTTCATGTCTGACACGATAGAGTTTTCTTGGTTGTGCTCTGATTTGTGCTGTGTATTATTATTATTATGAGTGGTGCTGTATAGTGTTTGTGATTGTTGGGGAGCCCGGCAGTAATTTTCTTCTTTCTGTGGACATTAATGGACAAGTGAGCATTTAAATACTCATTGAGTCTAGTGTGTTCTGTTCTTAGTTGGAAGATTCTGCTCTGCTTCACGCGACTTAGGTTGTTGATGTTGTCAATTATGTTTTGATAGATCATCTTTTGGATTGGGGATAAACTGCTAGTGACCCCATGCTGCTAAAATAGGGGATAAGGGATATCCATTGTTTATGTATGTCATGTCAAAATTGGTTGCGGCTTGTAATAATTGGTGAGACAGATTACCAGATTAGATTTTTCTGACCTGACAAGAAAACACTGAAGTGCATTACATTAACCTTGTCTCTGATTGCCAGGTTGCAATACTTGAGAGTGTCAATCAAGATTTGGAGGAAAAGCTGAAGCAGAAGACGGACAGAGTTGAAGAGCTGGAATCTGAGTTGGAAAAACATAATCAGATTGTCTCGTTCATCAACAACATGCAGCTGAAGGGGGTCGCAGGCAAGAAATAGTGTTGATCTTTTAAGGGTCTGCTGTTATTTTTGGTCTTATAAAGGTACAAAAAAACTGTAGCCTTTATTTTTGAGAAGAAGTAGACCAAATTATTTAAATTTTGTTGTATGTGGAATGTGAACTGGACAGACAGAATCTGATTGTTTTATTCTTCAACAATATGTTCTGTGTACTTTCTTGGAATTAGTTTTGGTAAATTTATGTAAATCTTAAACAGAGAGAAATATACTTATAGTCTAATATAGGAGAAAATATTCCAGGACTTGTAGGCTGAATACCCCAGTATAGTTCCCAGGGAGTCTCTGAAGGGACACAGAAAGAATGGGACTACTGTACTGTCAGGCCTGCGATAATTATAACACCTAGAAGGTGACCTCTGTTTCACAGGTGTCTGCCAGATGCTACCACTTGGCACAGATTGTTTTTTAATTGTTTGAATGTTACAGTATATCTAATCTGCTTTTCCAACCTCACTTTTTCATCTCACCAGGGTTTTGACAGATGTTGCCACTTTATATGCAGATTGTTTTTAATAGTTGATTGTTAATAGTATATCCAATCTACTGCTTAATTGTTGAATGTTAACAGTATATCCAATCTTCTGCTCTTCCATTCCAAATTTTTCATGTCAGCTTAACGTCTGCCTTGTTGCTGGCAGGGTAAATGAAAATAGGCCTTTGTCAGGGACAAAAGAGCAAGAACAAAGTAAAGTGCATGAAAAATAAATAATAATGATACAACCAGTAAATGGAAGTAGCTGATATCCCTCTTGTGAACTTCAGAGGACAATATTTTCTCACACCTTTGTTGCTGCAGCAAGATTGGCAATATTTCATTTCCTCTGTCTTATTGTATGCCCATATTACTATAAATGCTTTCTTTTAAACAACAGAACTATTATAAACCAATCTGTTCTGCATTATTTCCAGCCAGTATGTTTTTTTAAGTGGGCGTTTTGTCTTCGGCGGTCATTCGGTGTTTCATACTTTTGAGTATGTGAGAGTTTGTTGGCTATTCATTGTCAGATATGAATAGTTTGTTTTATAACCATTGTTTTCAAATATGGCAGGTCTTCCAGAATTCATGGTCATTTAAAATGTGAGTATTGTCTTCTAAAACCAGTGGTTATTCAATATTTTTTTTTTTTTTTTTAATGTAAAACTTTTGCCTTGTTTTGGCGAGGCGCGTCCTGTTCAACCTAGTCGGTTATATTAGGGCGCATGTCCAAATATAAAAGACCCTTAGGTCTGAAAGAGAATTATCTTTTTATTCGATCTTCCATATTTTGAGTATTATATTCTGGCCATTCTGTGTTCCACACTTTGAGTATTATCATGTACAATTTATTGGCCATTCGGTCTTCCATACTTAGAGTATTGTCTTTTAAAACCAGTGGTTATTCGATGTTTCATACTTTGAGTATTATTTTCTAAAACTAGTGGACATTCCATCTTCCATATTTTGAGTATTATATTCTGGCCATTAGGTGTTCCATACGCCTGCAGCCCTTGATGGTGTCAACAGTCTGCCAACTATGGAGGAGCTGGATGCTGAACCAACATTAGAGGAACTCAGCAAGGCCATTGATAGCTTGGCCTCTGGCAAAGCACCAGGCAGTGATGGGATTCCTCCTGATTTAATCAAATGCTGTAAGAGCACGCTATTACATCCCCTGCATAGGATGCTGTGCCAGTGCTGGGAAGAGACAACTATTCCTCAAGACATGCGAGATGCCAAGATTGTAACACTGTATAAAAAATAAAGGAGACAGAAGTGATTGCAATAACTACAGAGGCATCTCTCTTCTTAGTATTGTTGGTAAGGTTTTTGCCAAAGTCATCTTAATGCGACTACACAAGTTAGCTGAGCGCATATATCCAGAGTCACAGTGTGGATTCCGTGCTGGCAGATCAACAACAGACTTGATCTTCTCTCTCCGCCAGCTTCAGGAAAAATCAAGAGAGCAGAAAAGACCATTATATATCGCCTTTATAGACCTCACAAAAGCATTCGACCTGGTTAGTAGGGATGGACTCTTTAAAATCCTCCTGAAAATAGGCTGCCCTTCTAAAATGCTGGAAATGATAAAGTCATTCCATGACGGCATGAAGGGAACAGTCCAATATGCTGGAAGCACGTCACAGCCCTTTGATATACGAAGTGGCGTTAAACAAGGCTGTGTTCTGGCTCCGACCCTCTTCGGAATCTTCTTTGCCTTACTCTTGAAACATGCATTCAGAGATGCAACTGAAGGAATATGCCTTCACACTAGGTCAGATGGCCGTCTGTTTAATCTTTCAAGGCTGAAGGCAAAAACAAAAATCAGAAGGGTCACTATAAGAGACTTGTTGTTCGCTGATGATGCTGCAGTCGTCACTCAAAGCCAACAGGAGCTTCAGAGCTTGATAAATCGCTTCAATAAAGCATCCAAGGACTTTGGCCTCACAATAAGTCTAAAGAAAACGAATGTGCTGAGTCAGGATGTGGGTGCTGCACCAGTTATCACTATTGATAACTATGAATTGGCAGTGGTGCACCACTTCACATACCTAGGGTCTACCATCAATGACAAACTCTCACTGGATACAGAAATCGACAGCCGCATTGGCAAAGCTGCAGCTACCTTTGCCCGCCTCACATCGCGTGTTTGGGGAAACTCTAAACTCACAATAAAGACCAAAGCTGCGGTATATAATGCCTGCGTCACCAGCACACTCCTATATGGCAGCGAGACCTGGACGACCTATGCTAAGCAAGAAAGAAGGCTCAATACCTTCCATTTGCGGTGTCTACGCCGCATCCTCGGCATCTCGTGGAAAGATAAAGTGACAAATGTCGAGGTGTTGTCACGTGCTGGCCTTCAAAGTATGTATACGCTTCTTAGACAGCGCAGACTTCGCTGGCTTGGCCATGTTCGCCGCATGGATGATGGTCGCATCCCAAAAGATATCTTCTACGGACAGTTAGCAGATGGCAAGAGAACAGTTGGGCGACCACAGCTGAGGTTCAAAGATGTGTGCAAGAGAGATATGAGGGCACTGGACATGGATCCAGCAACATGGGAGGATGAAGCTGCCGATCGCACTAAGTGGCAATGCTATTTACGGCGCCACCTCAGATTGGGCGAAGAGAGGCTCACACAAGAAGCAGAGGTGAGGAGAAAACGTCGAAAGGAGCACCAGGAAAATAAGCAGCTGAGGGCTGTCACCTCAGGGGCGCATTCCCATAGTCAGTTATGACTGAAGGGGCTATTATTATTATTATTATAAACCCATGTATTCTTTATTACATTTATATAGAATATTGTTACTTTATCAGTAATTTAAGAAACAAAAACCTCTTGGTACAATTCCCTATGTAAGATAATTTTCCCGTTAAAAATCTGTAATCTTTAAAAACCAGAAGAGAATTCTTCCAATATGAGAACACTGAATGATTGTGGATAGTTTGTTGTTTAATCATGGTTGTCAAATATGACAGGTGTGAGAGTTTGTTGTATAATCATGGTTGTCAAATATGACAGGTGTGAGAGTTTGTTGGATACTCTTCAGATACGGCAGAAATGGGAAGGCAAACCCGGTCCTTAAAAAATGCCGTGCAGAAGTCGGATGTGTCGACCGAAAGGTGCAGATATCACAGCTTAGGCGCAAACAGACACAACGCAACCACCGTCCTTTTCAGGACGAACGAAGAAGAAGAAGATACGGCAGGTGTGAATAGTTTGTTGTGTAATCATGGTTGTCAAATATGACAGGTGTGAGAGTTTGTTGGATACTCTTCAGATACAGCAGGTGTGAATAGTTTGTTGTATAATCATGGTTGTCAAATATGGCAGGTGTGAGAGTTTGTTGTATAATCATGGTTGTAAAATATGGCAGGTGTGAGAGTTTGTTGTATAATCATTGTTGTCAGATATGGCAGGTATGAATAGTTTGTTGTATAATCAATATTGTCAAATATGGCAGGTCTTCCAGAATTCATGGTCATTTAACATTTTGATTATAATAATGGTGTTGTTTGATATATTTTTAGAAATATGATTGTCAGAAATTTGCATTCTGATTTGATTATGTATGTGGATCACCAGTCATTATATCCCAAATTAAAAAATAAATGTGTGTAGTTTCTATTCCTACACTATTTTTAACCAGCCAGAAACCCTACCCTTGTGAATGTCAATTCTAATATTCATCGCCCCATAACTTGATCATTTAAGGCTGGTAAACAATGATAGTCCCATAGCAGAAAAAGCTATAAGGGGAGTGAAGTGATGGAGACTTCACTAGATTAGATTTGAGGTGGGCTGACCAGTTCCTCTCCTCACCTCCTGTTATTTCCCTAACTCAAGAACAGTTGGGAACACCGGAGCATGATGCTACTAGGTTTTGAACACATTAACTTTGCCTGAAGAGCCAAATGCTCTGACCACTCAATCCTCTGGTTGATGCATACACAATATTGTTCTCTGTGTTCTTGATTTCAATTATGTTTTTTAAATTCTGTTTTGTCAGTCATCTTTGCTCTTCCACCATCATCATCATCATCACCACAGATGGCCAGCTAATTGTATTGTTCATGTGTTCAACACAGATATTGTCTCTTTTGTGGCAATGATTAAACAAGTTCAAATTGGATTGGTGACATCTTTTCATTTATAGGAATTATTGTTCTAAAAAGAAAATTAGTCTCATAGTAGAGTTTAAAAAACACAAAATTTTGTTTGCAAGGGAGATAAGACATTTTGTCTCTTGCAGTGTAGCAACTTCATAACTTTATTATATGTTACACAGTTATTAAGAAAATGCTTAACTTTGCGGAGAAATTAGTAAAAAAAAATGTTTCTGCCTGTACAGCTGGAACATCTGCTGCACTCCTGCCCAACATACAGCAATGAACGGAGTAGCATGACAACAACCCACTTCTCTCCCCCAAAAAAACTGTTTGGAGATATCAGGAACCTAAAGCTGACTACAGCCTATATTAGAGTCATTAATGTGCAAGTCTGAAGGCGAATGAGGAAGAAGTATATTACCTCATTATGTTGCTATAGAAACCCCCCACAGCAGGAACATGTAAGTGCTTGGCACAGGCTTCCTGTAAGGGGACTAGCTGCTGTGGTGGTTACATGCTTCATAAGGAGCGAAAAGGCAAATGATGATGTTGTATATTAGCCTTTTAGGTACTGTTGTAAATGTCTGGTGTAGTAACACAAGACGTAGTAACACAAGACATCGTAACCGATTCACCATAAGAAGAGATTTTTTTTTCTTTCCGAAAGTGTCAGTAGAGTATTTTGTTTTGTTGCTTCCAGATTTCAACTTTTTCAGACATATAAAGTATCTGTGTAGTGATACAAACATATAAAGTATTTGTGTAGCGATACAAACCTATAAAGAACATGTGTAGCGATGCAAAAATATAAAGTATTTGTGTAGCGATAATGTGTTGCAATCCATACATTATAATCCATGATGGTACATAATAAACTTCTTCACTGGAACAGATAATCACATACTCTACTCCGTGCACTTCCCTTGGGTCTCTGATGAAAATAAAGAAGGTTTAGGATTACTACCCCCCCCCGGCAGGTTGTAAACAGTGACTAATAAGAGGTTGTGCATGAGGCTGCCAACCTCACTGTGTCAAACAGATGCTACAGAAACTATTGTTGAAAGACTTTGGTGTATATCTCCTACCGGGGGGGCCTCTGCAGTGATGGCTCTGCTTCATAAGGAGTGAAAAAAGATGATGATAATATCATGTGGTGCAATAAGGGGGATTGAACTGCTGGAGTGGCCACAGATAAGGGTATCTATACTACCATTATTTCTTTTTGTCTTGTTTACTGTTTAGACTTTGATGTGCCCCAGGTAGGGTTGAGTATTTAGTACAGATGCACTGCTGCCTGGGTGTGTTGTCAATAGTGCACATATTTAGCAATTTATTCGTCCCTCAATCCATCTTCTTCTGGTTTGCCCTCTATTCCTAGTCACTTCCATCTTGAGGTTATAGTCACCTGCTGCTGGCTGATTGTTATTCTTTCTCACAAGTCGTCCAGACCAACTTAACTTGTTTTCCCCCAAGAGAAGTTTGGCGCACCACAATATGGTACGTTACTCTCCCAAGAGAAGTTAAGCACACCACGATATGCTACATTACTCTCCCAAGAGAAGTTAAGCACACTACGATATGGTACATTACTCTCCCAAGAGAAGTTTGGCGCACCACGATATGGTACGTTACTCGCCCAAGAAAAGTTAAACACACCATGATATGGTACATTACTCTCCCAAGATAAGTTAAACACACTACGATATGGTACATTACTCTCCCAAGAGCTACCTTTATGACTGTTTGGTGATTGTCAGATCTACTCATGTCTGCACCTTACACATTATAAAACAAATTTATTTGTTGCATATAAGACGATCTTCTTCTTCAAGTACCATGCCTTGTGGCGTAGATGATCATGTCTGTCCACAACTTAATGTCTACAGTACCATTTATCAATTCTTTTGCTGACTTCCTTCCATGCCACAATGTCAAACTATCGAGTATCTTCACTCTGTGTCACCCTCTATCTATATTATAAGACTTCAAACACATACAAAATTATCTTCAAATTACTATGATGTAGCAGGGCTCATTTGTAACAAACGATTAACTATCTTTATAAAGAAATATGAAATTTCTTACAATACAGGATTGTGTGGACACACTCTTGTTTATCTGGTAACATACTGTGTACAGTGTAGACTTGTTACATTTTCACATACTGTGAACCGTGTAGTCTTACTACATTTTCACTAACTGTGAACAGTGTAGACTTGTTACATTTTCACATACTGTGTGCTACATTTTCACATACTGTGAACCATGTAGTCTTACTACATTTTCACTAACTGTGAACAGTGTAGTCTTGTTACATTTTCACATACTGTGAACAGTATAGTCTTGCTACATTTTCACATATTGTGAACAGTGTAGTCTTGTTACATTTTTACATACTGTGAACAGTCTAGTCTTACTACATTTTCACATCTACACTTTAGCAAGAGATCTTGTAACTATCTGTTTGAAAACTGTGGAGTACATATATGAAAATACATATACATAACAGTAATGCAGGGAAGCATCATATTTATGAACAAGAAAACATAATCGTAAAACTATTTTATTTTTCGGCACATTAGCAACGCCATTAATTATAACAGACAACCATCCATAAACAAAGCCATTATAACTGTGAATAAAACATTCAATAGCATCATAACAGTAACATTTATCCGTGCATACTATAAAAGGTATATTAATACGTAACTGCTTATCTATACATGAAACACCATAACTGAATATCTGTGCATCATAAATGCCATAAATGATACTCATCCATTCATAAAAAACCAGTTTCTGTTTGGCCATACATGTGACAACACCATATCTGATTATCTGTGTATCAAAAATGTCATAAATGATACTCATCCATTCATAAAAACCCAGAGTTTCTGCTTGGCCATACATAAACCAACACCACAAATGATTTACCCTGCTTGAAAAACACTATAAATGATCATTTATCATCCATCAGTGAACAATGCCATAATAAATCTGATTGAACAAAGAAACTCACAAACAATAATTTTCCTTTGGCAAACGAATCACACACAAATCCTTGTGTCACCTTAAAATGAATACTGTGAAATACCATACTGATAACGTGTTTTAAAAAAAAAAAAATTTTGTTCAATTTTCAAACTCATACCTGAGGGGATTGCAGCAAGCTGAAGAAGTTAGCACAAGAGTCTAGTGACCACATCAGTACATGATCTGAAACAATTGGGTCCGAAAGGACAATCAAGAAACAGGGTACTTAAAAGACTGCAAAACTGCAGGAAAGGCAACACGCTGGCTGTGGAACAACAATTGGCTACGAGATTCATGCAGTCAATTTACAATACAACTGGTACTTTCACATCTGCCTTAAAAAGCAGGAGTTGGTGGTCAATTTGGAAATTGCAACCAACACTCAGTGTCAAGGAGGTAAAAGATTCTAACCACCTGTTTGAAAAGGAGAAACACATCTGATGCTCAGATTACCCCTTGTTACAATGTTCTATACAGTTTCTTATCATTGGTAGCCCCTTTTCCATTATTTAAGGGCTTTCTATTGAACTGACAAAGGGGGATAGGCATAAAATGAGATTAAGATAATGCTAGGAAAGTATAATACAGAAAAGGAGGTAATCTTATCAATAGAAGTGGTCACCCCATCAGCAAGTGTTTTGGCCTTTGACCTTTTTGACACTCTAGGTTCTTGGGTCGTGACTTCTAAGCGTCATTCTTCTGTTGATATACTGTATATATTTTTTTTATTTTGTGTGGCCTGTTCAGGGTTTTAAACCAACACCACTTTGGTTTTATAATTTCTAAATTGGCCATTTACTTCAGGGTCAATCCATTCTGCCAACTTGAGGTGGATGGGAAAGTACCAGCTGTGTTGCATATAAATTACTGTAAAAATTTTATTGTATTTAAACTAACTGTTATGAGTTCACCATGGTTCGCCCATAGCCCGTAAGATACCTTTTCTGCAGTTTTCCAACATCTTTCAAATGCCTGTATTCTTGAAAGCCTCTTCATGCCCAGTAGTTTCAGTAGATATGTGCTGCAGCAGCCATCGAATATCTCACACCTATTCCTAGAGCTACGACTTTTACCATCAACTCGTTTATGTCTCAGTTCTATGACCAGATCATTACGATAAAAATGGTCAGTCTGTATTTTCAAAGTGAATTTAGCATTCTTGCTTGTCGAGCACACAAAACTGTTTCCAAATTTCTATTCTTGGTACAAATGATATGGCACATATTAATTCAATAATAATTAAAAACACCTCTGGAAACCAAACACTCTATCTCAAGACCTGGATAGTTAGCCCTAAAGACAATACCAGGTTTACTGGCCACGAGCAGTTACACAGTAGACCTGATATAACTCGGCAAGGCTTTTACCACAGTCAGAGGTTGTACCCAAATTCTGCCAACTGCCCCCTTTTCACATGCATATACTTTTTTCGTTTAGCCAAAAAAAAAAAAAAAAACCCCCCCAAAACATTTGGATGAAATCTTTATTTTCACCAACCAATACCAAAGACATACATAATTAATATTTAAAAATAAGGAAATTTGATGCAAGAAGGATTCACAGTTTGGACCCCGCCATCAGCATTATATCAGGTCCATAGCATATCTGTTAACTCAAAAGTATTCCAACAAAATGTGTTCAATATAAATATATCCAGGATATAATAAAACAGAATATAATAAAACAGCTGAGATACCAACAACAGATCTCTCATTATCAACCAAAAATTGAAAGACAAGAAAAGTTGAAATACCTTGGAGTTACATTCAATCACGGGTATCGTATAAGTTCCATGTTGATCACATCATACAGAAGAGGCCTGGCAGCTCTGAAAATAATGGTCGCAGCGCATCTGGAGCAGAGATTACTATTTCTCCTTTATCATATTGGTCACAGAGTATGGGCTGGGAATACTCAAGCTGTCATTAACACAATGTGAACGACTAGAACGCATTCAAAATGAAGGGATACGTTTAATCTTGGTCCAGGCAAAAGCCTATATGCGAGTAACCACAGACAAACACACAGTGAGGACTCTGGATATGGACAAAGGAGAGATACTGACAACAATTAATGATAGCCTATTAGAAAAATGGCACTGCAATAGATGAATCACCAAGGTTAAGACTTAGAATTTGTCATCAAACGTAAGACTAGCAGAGATGGACGTATGAGAGGATACATCTGTCGTGTATACAACCAGCAAGCTACAGGAAGAGATAGCATATACATAGGGAGACTGAGCACCTATGGGTTTGCCCAGAGTGCAATTATGTTGATTCTGTTCAACAAAAATAATAACCAAAGTCTGGCCTGAACATACTGTATATCTACAAACATCAATAATTTCACTGGGCTCCTAAATATATATACATATGAGATATGTTTGAAATATTTGTGATATGACTCGACTAAATCAGCACATATTGGCATTCTAAGATACCAGTATCAGACAACAAAAGTCTTTCAAGGACTCTTATCTTTCATGTCCCCAAGGAACATAAACCTTCAACAAATGTAGGCCAAATCCTCTTATCAGCTCCAGGTCTTTCCATGCCAATGTCATTTCTCTCCAGTCTACCTCTGATTTTCTTACCCTGGGGATTCCAGGACATGGACTTCCTTTTAATGCTATCAACAGGTTTTCTTAATGTGTGTCCTATCCATCTTTTGTTCCACTGGCACTTGGTTCTTGTCATTAATTCCACATTGGTGACCTTGTCATAGCTTCTCAACCCTTCTAGTGCATGCAAGTACCCATTTACGAAAGTCTCTAACTTGACTCTTGTTGTGGTGGAACATAAGAAAAAATTAAAATAGAAAAATCACGTAAAATTTATCCATGTTTGAAAAAGAAAAGTCTAAAATGTAAAATTTTCAAAAAATCAGACGATTGATATCAACATTTTAGAACAGGTGAAAAACATTTAAGATTATACTTTCACACATGTAACCAGGGCAGGCCTTAGGCCGATTTAACCCAATCGGGCCCAGCACTTACTTGGGTTCCCACCTCCAGCTTTGAAACAATTAAGGAACAAAGATTATTTCAAATTAGATATCAGGATATACGTTATAACACTGCATTTAAAGTCAAACAATATCCATTTTTATTAGCTATATTTTGACATAAACCGTGCTACAACAAAACTAGAATCTTAAGTCCAGAGGGCCCCACCAGAATAGTCCAAATTGAGCCCCACAATTACCAAGGCCAAGCCTGCATGTTGCCTAAATCTTTTGACAGCCAAGAAGCTGACATTTCATTTATGTGTATTCTACTCTACTCCAGAGATGCCTATGTTACTGATTTCAAAGGGTCATGTCCCATGATACAAAAGTATATGAATGACTCAGTTATATCACTGTCAAATATAAAGTACAAATGACTAAATATATATACACACATAACTATCCTTCCATGGAATTGTTCACCAGAAAGACTAATATCAGAGCCCATGTCCTCACATCTTTATGGCAAAGTTGCATAAATTTGAAAATGACATGCACAAACTATTTAATGTAGTGTTTCCCCAACCTTTTTATTATGGTGGAACCCCTTATGATGCCTTGTGGAACCTCAGGGTTCCATAGAACCCTGGTTGAGAACCACTAATTTAATGTGTTTTTTTTTAAATTTCTGAGAGCAACTAAATAGGTGAACACTAAATAATACTATTTACAACACTTGAGTATAAGTGTGTGCATGTACCTGGCAACTCTTCTATGTCAAACAAATTACTGCAGACGCCACCACTACTAAAGTACATTAGTGCTTTTGTTTCAGTCCACGTATGAATCCTTTTATCGCAAATCCTTGGGGACAGCTGTGTTTTGGAAAATAGATTCTATTTCCAGATGCCAACCAAATCGTGTTTAAAAAGTCGTACAAAATGTGTTCCAAAATTGTCCAAAGAAACTTTCACTTTTCAGAAAATTTAGGTTTTCGGATAAAAGGATACGGACCTATACAAGCTCTGTGCATGGGGGCTACTGTGTTGGTGGCTACTGTGTTGGTGGCTACTGTGTTGGGGGCTACTGTGTTGGTGGCTACTGTGTTGGGGGCTACTGTGTTGGTGGCTCCATGATCCATAAGGAGTGAAAAAGTGAAGGAAGGAAGGTTATAAACTGGTTGACCACTCAGTTAAAGGCAAAAGGGAGTTTGGTGGGTTATGTGGCGCCGGTTAATAATAATAATGTTGAGTGCCATAGTCAAATTATACAATGCACAACCAAAAATAATACAGATTGGAAGAGCAGTTTTCCAGAACCTGAAATCAGAACTATCACAAATCTGAGTAAACATAAAATAATTATTGTTATACTGACAACCAATGCAGTTCGGCTTTTAACACTTATAAAAACAAAGGCAGTAAAGCAAAGTAAGCAATCATAAACTAGATTATGTGAACCTGATGTCCCTGTAGTTTCCAAAACTAGGTTATGTGAACCTGGTGTCCCTGTAGTTTCCAAAACTAGGTTATGTGAACCTGGTGTCCCTGTAGTTTCCAAAACTAGGTTATGTGAACCTGGTGTGCCTGTAGTTTCCAAAACTAGGTATGTGAACCTGGTGTGCCTGTAGTTTCCAAAACTAGGTTATGTGAACCTGGTGTGCCTTTAGTTTCCAAAACTAGGTATGTGAACCTGGTGTGCCTGTAGTTTCCAAAACTAGGTTATGTGAACCTGGTGTGCCTGTAGTTTCCAAAACTAGGTATGTGAACCTGGTGTGCCTGTAGTTTCCAAAACTAAGTTATGTGAACCTGGTGTGCCTGTAGTTTCCAAAACTAGGTTATGTGAACCTGGTGTGCCTGTAGTTTCCGAAACTAGGTATGTGAACCTGGTGTGCCTGTAGTTTCCAAAACTAGGTTATGTGAACCTGGTGTGCCTGTAGTTTCCGAAACTAGGTATGTGAACCTGATGTGCCTGTAGTTTCCAAAACTAGGTTATGTGAACCTGGTGTGCCTTTAGTTTCCAAAACTAAGTTATGTGAACCTGGTGTCCCTGTAGTTTCCAAAACTAGGTTATGTGAACCTGGTGTGCCTGTAGTTTCCAAAACTAAGTTATGTGAACCTGGTGTCCCTGTAGTTTCCAAAACTAGGTTATGTGAACCTGGTGTGCCTGTAGTTTCCAAAACTAGGTATGTGAACCTGGTGTGCCTGTAGTTTCCAAAACTGGGTATGTGAACCTGGTGTGCCTGTAGTTTCCAAAACTAGGTTATGTGAACCTGGTGTGCCTGTAGTTTCCAAAACTAGGTTATGTGAACCTGGTGTGCCTGCAGTTTCCAAACTAATGTGAACCTGGTGTGCCTGCAGTTTCCAAAACTAGGTTATGTGAACCTGGTGTGCCTGTAGTTTCCAAAACTGGGTATGTGAACCTGGTGTGCCTGTAGTTTCCAAAACTAGGTATGTGAACCTGGTGTGCCTGTAGTTTCCAAAACTGGGTATGTGAACCTGGTGTGCCTGTAGTTTCCAAAACTGAGTATGTGAACCTGGTGTGCCTGCAGTTTCCAAAACTAGGTATGTGAACCTGGTGTGCCTGTAGTTTCCAAAACTGGGTATGTGAACCTGGTGTGCCTGTAGTTTCCAAAACTGGGTATGTGAACCTGGTGTGCCTGTAGTTTCCAAAACTGGGTATGTGAACCTGGTGTGCCTGTAGTTTCCAAAACTAGGTATGTGAACCTGGTGTGCCTGTAGTTTCCAAAACTAGGTATGTGAACCTGGTGTGCCTGCAGTTTCCAAAACTAGGTTATGTGAACCTGGTGTGCCTGCAGTTTCCAAAACTAGGTATGTGAACCTGGTGTGCCAGTAGTTTCCAAAAAAAAAAAAAAAAGAAATATAGCATGCAATGATAACGGTGATAGTTGGAATATCATTTAGTAAAAATTTTATCTGAATACAGTAGACAACCCAAACATTCAGAAGGAAATCAACTTTCTTTTAATTTATTTAACAAGAAAAGGTAAAGTATCAAGTTACACACCCAATGAGGGATATTGGGAATATGGTGTGTTAGGCCCATATTTTCTTGACCATACAGCACATTAGGTGTGATGTGGTCAGCACCACGCGGCCCGTCTTTAATCTTCCCAGAGTTTCTCTGGTACCCAATTCAAGAATTTAACAAGAAACTTAACAGAAGTAATAATAGTACTTTTTTTTAACAGCTTGTACCAATCCCTGCAGGCAGGGTGGTGATCAAAGACAGTTCTTCATTCTACCCAGTTTTTTGGAAACCTCTTTAAGAATGACCTCAGAACTTCATGCCAATCTCAAATCTTCTTCCACAGCAGTTGCTTAGTTACTCTTTCCTCTAATTTCTGGTGGACTTCAGGTCAATGCTTCAGGTGAGATTAGGCAGTGAATTCTGTAAAAACCATAGATCACCTTTCTCTGAGCGTCCCAGATATGAGCAATATAATGCAAGATAGTAAATACAAGATGAATCTAGAAAAACATGTTTAGCAGATTTTATACATCTCCTGACACACATAGTATCTCAAGACTTAAGTGTCTACAGTTATAATTTGCATGAAAAAAAAAAATATAACATTTGCTAGAGACATATATTATGAATATGCAAGGTTCCTGTTGTGGAGAATTCTATTCTTGGAAAAATTCAATCCTGAGATCTACTCTGAAAGAAAATCACAGGTCAAAAATGAACAAGCAACAACCCCTCTTAACAAATACTTTGTTTAAAAATCCTAGGATGCGACGTGACAATCAGTGTGACAATATAAGACAACTTAAATAGTGCAAGTATACAATATATTTATATAACATACAAACAGGACTGGCTCTTGGGTGGTGCAAGCTGTGCAGTTGCACTGGGCACCGACTTTAAAATAAAAATAAGTAAAAGCGTTAAAATTTTAAAAGAACAAGAAAAATGAAACAAAATTTCCAAGTACAAAAATTATCTGCTTCTATGAAACTGATAATTTTCCAACATGTCTATATTATTCCTTTTTTTTCAAAAACAAGACACTGAGCGGCAATCTTTAACTGAACACGAATTATGAAAACTACTGCCTACCATAAGAGATTAAACTAATAAATGTATTGTTTTTGTAGAATGCAACAGTGAACATCACTTGCCAAACCTACAGTGTGATTCAACTCAATAGCATGAAATTAAGTCTTGAAAGAGTATATAGAATATTGGGGTGGAGGAGAAGCTCAGTGCCATGACAAGTACTGCACCATCTTGAAGAATCCCTAGGATCAGCTCTACATACAAATATAAGATACTTTCAAATGTCCAACTATTGGAGATTTATAGAATACTTTACTTAACATAAATTACTTCAGTAACACAAACTTTCTTCCACATACAACAGTAAAACAGATCAGCCTATTTTCAACATAAGACTTTTTATATAGACAAGTTGTTCATGAAATCAGATAATTTACATTTATCTGAATCACAGTTGCCAGGTTCAAGTTAAATCTTCAGTCAAGATAATTTATCTCAGTTAATTTAAGGCATAAATAACTGGACGGGATGACGTTTGCAATGCGTCAACAGTGTACATAGTTACCCTGTTGGTACTGTCACAGATTTGACAGGGGCGATTACATCGACTAGAACAAGAAAAAATAATGACAGATGAGATTTCTTATGATAAAGACTAAGTGCAGCAGGTGTAGGCATAACTGATATTTTACAGTGGACACTGCACGCATTCATTCAATCAACCAATACCCCTAAGCTTCCCGGCAAGCATGGCCTTTCAACAAATACAAGCCAAGTCCTCATGTCACATGCCATCAGCTCAAGACCTTTCTACGTCAATTTCATTTTTGTCTCCAGTTTTCTTCTCCATGTTTTTTTTGTGTGTGTTTTACCCTGGGGATTCCAGAACAAGGATTGCTTTGTAATGTTATCAACAGGTTTCCTCAATGTGTGTCCTATCCATCGCCAGTGTCTTCTTCTCATTTCTTATTCCATCGGCTCTTGTCATCTGTTCTACACTGGTGACCTCGTCCCACAATTACAATCCTTCTATTCTAAGCAAGCACCCATTTATGAAAGTCTGTAGCTTTTTGGTTGTTGTTTTTGTTGTTCTCCATGTTTCAGAGCCATACAACAGGTCTGCCTTGACATTCTCAGTTGAAGATTCTAATTTTTGTGTTGGGCTTGATCTCCACATATTTCCAATATAATGAAAGCTCCTCTAACCTTTTGTATTCTTATTCTGATATCATTGTCTGTCCCTCCCACTGTGTCTATACTGCTACCAAGATATGTGTATTTCTACATTTTGTAGTAGTGTTTCTTTAAGTTCAGTCTTGTTATCATTTCCTGCATCTATTCTCATTATCTTTATCTTTACCCTGTGTATTTTCAGACCAACCTGCTGTGACTTCTCATTGAGTATTTTCATTTTGTCTTGCATTTGATAATAGTTATGGGACAGGAGTCATCTGCCAAATCTAGATCATCAAGCTGTTTAGTTAGATTCCACTGGGTTCTATTTCTGTTGAGTGAAGTTGATGTTTTCACAACCCTGTCTATAGTCAAAAAGATGAGAAATAGAGACAAGAGGCATCCCTGTCACACCGCAACTGCACGTACTGCTAGCAGAAAATCTTTATTGCACAGATATCCAACAGTACAGCTCCGTACAAAGTAAGCATGAGAGCTGTGTGACACAGGCACCCAAAAGATATTGGAGAGCAAAGACATAACTATTGTATATATCTGTAAAGCCACTTTAAGCATTGACTATGTCTGTCACATAATTTTTTTTTTTTTTTTGGGGGGGGGGGGGGGGGGGGGGGGGGGGGGGGGGGGGGGGGGGGGGGGGGGGGGGGGGGGGGGGGTGGGGGGGGGGGGGTGTATACCCCTATCATACCTCAAGTCATCTTTTGATCTTGAAGAAACATTATGTTTAGGTTTAAAAGTATCATATATATATATATATATATATATATATATATATATATATATATATATATATATATATATATATATATATATATATATATATATATATATTAAGACACACAACTAGAATGTATAATTATATTATCTGATATACAACTAGAAAATATAATGCTATATTCATACATATAACTAGAAAATACAATTCTATGTCTAGACACACAACTAGAAAATACAATTCTATATCCAGACATAAAACTCTAAAACACAATTGCCTTTTCTAGCTCAACTAAATGTACCCATTTATAGCTGGGCAGACTGCAGCAGTTCTGAACCCAGTAAATTGCCTTGAGAAGCAAGTTCTTTAAGCACTCATCCCATACTTAGACTACACATATAAGATTACAATTATTAAAACAAAAAAGTAACAACATATACCTATTTGGTAAAACTCCACTGAACAAGGCAATTACATTCACGTACATGAAAGCAACTCTAATATCAAGTAAGTCCTACTGTATAGCTCTGAAACACTGAGAACAAACACAACCATGAGGCTACAGACTTTCATGTGTGCTCGTGTAGAAAAGAAAGATATGGTACAGAAATGCTATGACAAGGTCACCAACGTGGAAGTGGTGACAAGAAACAGAAAGTGCCAGTGGAATCAGAGATGAATATTAGACAAACATAAAGGTATGTTTTCAGGCACTCGTAAGAAATAAAGAAGTAGAACACTAGACAACAGAAAAACAACAGACATGAGTGGCTTACCCAGGACTCGAACCCATAAGATGAGAAGAGTTGCTGGTGATGGATAGGACACACTGAGAAAATCTATTGATAGTATAATAGTGCAGTCCTTTTTTTTTGGAGTCTCCAGGGTAAGAGAGATCACAGAACACAAGGAGAAGAGAACTGGAGAAAGACATGAAAAAACCTAAAGGTGATGGCACGAGACAGGAAGATTTGGCATAACTTTATTGAAGGCCTATGCTCCTTGGGGAGCTGACGTATGATAAGACAGAAGCATGTCCTAAGGTACGACAGCAAGGAAAGTTCTGAGGAACAAATCTAGCGAGAGAAGAAAGACAATAAACTCCTGATTTTAAATAATGGTGTTAATGACTACTTTGATGTTTGTAAGACAAGGAGAATAACAAAGACATTAAAAAAATAATGATAATTAAAGACATTAATAAGCTCAAGCTTAAGAAGGATCCATTCTTCCACATGTGATTAGTGGGAATTCCTTGAGCAGAAAACAAAAAGACCAAAACCCCTGCTTCACCAGGCATGGTCTTAAGTAGCAACTAATGTGAAGCTCTGCATAAGGCTGATAACTTTATCATGTGAAAATTAAAATGTCTACAGAAATCACTACTGCAAGTGCAACAGGAGGTCAAGAGGAGCTTTAACTGCATCCAGAAATATCAGAAAATAAAAAATGCCATATTATGGTTCTGAAGCACAGAGAACAGCGGTTACAGACTTTCAAAAATGGGTGCTAGCATAAAACAGATGGATTTAAATGGTATGACAAGATAACCTATGTGTAGCTGATGACAAAAACCAGATAAATGCCAGTGGAACAAAAGGTGAGGAGAAGATTTGGTGCCAGATAAGACATATACTGACGAAACCCACTGACAGCATTTTAAGGCAGGCCTTGTTCTAGAATGCCCAGGGTAAGTGACATTGAGGGACACTAAAAACACAAAGGGAACTTGAGACAGACATGAAAGGGATAAGGATGGCACAGGAAGACATCTAACGGATGGCACAGGAAAGGAAGACATCTAACAGATGGCACAGAAAAGGAAGACATCTAACGGATGGCACAGGAAAGGAAGACATCTAACGGATGGCACAGGAAAGGAAGACATCATCTAATGGATGGCACAGGAAAGGAAGACATCTAACGGATGGCACAGGAAAGGAAGACATCTAACGGATGGCACAGGAAAGGAAGACATCTAGTGGATGGTACAGGAAAGGAAGACATCATCTAACGGATGGCACAGGAAAGGAAGACATCTAACGGATGGCACAGGAAAGGAAGACATCTAACGGATGGCACAGGAAAGGAAGACATCTAATGGATGGCACAGGAAAGGAAGACATCTAACGGATGGCACAGGAAAGGAAGACTTGGCACAGGAAAGGAAGACTTGGCACAGGAAAGGAAGACTTGGCACAGGAAAGGAAGACATCATCTAACGGATGACACAGGAAAGGAAGACATCTAACAGATGGCACAGAAAAGGAAGACATCTAACAGATGGCACAGGAAAGGAAGACTTGGCACAAGAAAGGAAGACATCATCTAACGGATGGCACAGGAAAGGAAGACATCTAACAGATGGCACATAAAAGGAAGACATCTAACGGATGGCACAGGAAAGGAAGACATCTAATGGATGGCACAGGAAAGGAAGACATCATCTAATGGATGGCAAGGAAAGGAAGACATCTAATGGATGGCACAGGAAAGGAAGACATCTAACGGATGGCACAGGAAAGGAAGACATCTAACGGATGGTACAGGAAAGGAAGACATCATCTAATGGATGGCACAGGAAAGGAAGACATCTAACGGATGGCACAGGAAAGGAAGACATCTAACGGATGGCACAGGAAAGGAAGACATCTAACGGATGGCACAGGAAAGGAAGACATCTAACAGATGGCACAGGAAAGGAAGACATCATCTAACAGATGGCACAAGAAAGGAAGACATCTAACAGATGGCACAGGAAAGGAAGACATCTAACGGATGGCACAGGAAAGGAAGACATATAACAGATGGCACAGGAAAGGAAGACATCTAACAGATGGCACAGGAAAGGAAGACATCTAACGGATGGCACAGGAAAGGAAGACATCTAACAGATGGCACAGGAAAGGAAGACATCTAACGGATGGCACAGGAAAGGAAGACTTGGCACAAATTTGTTGAAGACTTATGCTTTTTTAGCAAGCTAAAAAGTAATAATGATGAGTTTGTTCTGATCATGACAAAGACTCAGAAGTACTACATGACATAAATATGATATGAATTCATCTTGCCATTAAGAAGATGAGAGATCAACATTTTACAACCAAGATTAAATTATATGTGAGTTCTGTAAAACATTATAACTACTTGAAATACATGGAAGAGAACAACAAAATTTTGGCATGAACAAATTCAGCTAACGTCTGCTCTCAATGTATGCTGCTTGAAGATTTTCTACTAACCCGCCTTGATTACCCTTCTGCATTCAACTTCCATGAGATGCCTCTTGCAAATTGACTGTATTAGAGGTCTGGACTGAATAATGCTATGAGGGAAAAAAAAAATTGTCTTTAATAATCACTATTATTACAGGTCTGTTAACCAGAATCCAAACACCCACAAATGAAATGTTTAAAAAATCTAGTTTTTTTAGCTGACTTTTTGAGCGATTTTCAAACTGATTTTTGGGAGACTTGGGCTACTTTTGGCAAAATCCGAAAACTTAAACAATCGTACTTGTGAAATATGGCCGTCCCTGAGCACTTCGCATTCTGGGTTACAGACCTGTATTACTTTTTTTCTTTCATTCAAAACCTGCTCTCAAATTTTCATGATTTGTTTTTTTTTAAAACTATCTCTCCACACCCCGCCACTGCTCCAATAAAACATGCAGCCACCACTACAACTGGTCCCCCTTATCACAGTAGAGGGAATATCATTTATGGAAATTTTTGTCAGATCCAGTGGTCCTAATGATGTCATACTCCCCCCTGATCTCCTGGGTAGTGAGATCGGAGGCCTAGCTTTCTGGAATAAGTGCGGAATAAATAGCAGGTCCCGTGTGCAAGTTGCGCACGTTAAAAATCCCATGGCAGTTAAAAATCGTAAAGAGTAGGCCATGCGGCTGCTGCCCTGGCAAACTTTAAAAATTAGAAACCAACCTACCACAAAAATATTTATAGAATGTGCGATTCCTATATACACACACTGGGATTCTCGTAGGTGCAGATAGTTCATGTACTGTGCTGAGATCCTCCTTGTGTGATCTAAGGAAGGAGATCAAAGCACTGATGGAGTTGTCCATGTACAATAAATATAGTCCTTAAAACCAAACTAAACTCCTATTAATTCACAGCAATAACCTCAAACCCCCTACCCTCTATGTGGCAGCATTAACCAATGGGAAAACATGCTTCTCTAAAAAACAAATTATTTAAAAGATATCTTTTCCCCCTGGGAAGTAGATACATTAATCTTATCTAAACTTGAAAATGTTATTCTTTTTATTATGTCTTACCAAGAGGACAGCCCGCTGGAGGCTCTTCCACCCACCAGCTATCTTTGTACAAATACTTTAAAATGTCCATGTCATCGCGAGGCACAGGCAGTGGCCGACCATGGAACACTATCTCATTAAATGGTCCCTCAATTAACCTGCTAGGAAATGCCAATGGGCTATTCTGCAAGAACCACAGATACCGGTGATCAAATCCATCTTTTTGAGCTTTGCCGAGCTGCGTCTTATAAAACACGTTGAGAACTGCCTGAGCTGGGCCACTGTGAATAATATATTCTCCTTGACGTGGATCATATACCACATCCATGTGATTGGATTTGAAATTGTTGTACAACGTCGTCCACGAAACTTTCTGTACTTCATCCTTCAGTACACAAAACTGCAACAATAAAAAAATTACTTTTTACTTTAATGAGATGCATGAGACACACAGGCTAATAAAATGGACAGAAGAATAACAAAACATTGTGTCTGGCATGACATGTTAAAACAATGCCTCCTACTTAAAGATGGTTTACTGTAAGAGGTGATTAACACAGGGTTATGCATTGGGCTGACAACCTCATTATGTTAAACAAACAGTAACAGAAACCACTGCTGCAGACGCACATGAAAGCTATGGTCTGCAGACGCACATGAAAGCTATGGTCTGCAGACGCACATGAAAGCTATGGTCTGCAGACGCACATGAAAGCTATGGTCTGCAGACGCACATGAAAGCTATGGTGCTGGCTTTCTGCAAGGGGACTAGCGACAGTGGCAGTTCCATCCTCGATAAGACACAAACAGAGAAATGTTTCTTACTTACAGAGCTGGTTGTGACGCGCTAAAACAATTGTGTCAATTATTTATGTCATGAAGTATCCACCAATGATTTTGGTTCATCATCATCTATTCCCAGTCACTTACATATGAGCTTTTATACTTATGCTGTTGTCTGATCATGATTCATCCCCTCAATGTGTCCAAAGCAATTTAGTTTGTTTTGTGTTTCTCAACTCATTTCTCCAGCAGTGGTATTTCAACAATGACCCACATCCCTTCACTACTCATTAGGTCTTGCTTCTATGTGTTTTTTCACCCCAAAATGCTGCATTTTGCAGGCACTTCATTCCATAAGTGCTAATTTTTCTGTCTTGTTCTTAGGTTAGTGTCTGGGTTTGTTGCAGCAGAATTTTGGTAAAAATACTGTATTGCATTTCCTGGCTGTTTCTTTGTAGTCATTTTTCTCTTAGGATGCTTCAAAACTGGCGTGAAGTGATCAATCTGTCTTATTCTTCCTCGATGTACATGATCAGTTTAAAAATCAGGCATCTCACATGAGGGAACTAATATGAAGTTGTGCATAGGGCTGTCAACTGCATCATTCTAAAAACACTGCAACAGAAACCACCAATAGAACAGAACATAAATGTCTTGATGCAGACTTCCTGCAAGACAACTGGCTGCAGTGATAGCTCAATGCCTCATAAGGTGCAAGAAAAAGCGAAAGAGGGTTTGGGGAAAGAAAGAGGAAGCCACATGCACACACAACTACTGCTTGATTGCTGGAGTCTGCAATGTTTCTATTCCTTCTTTGTCTCCTTAGAGAACCTCATTATATGACCCACATGGTGGGACATCATGTATGAGATTTGCTTTACTTAATGTACAACACAGCTGAGGTTCAAAGATGTGTGTAAGAGAGATATGAGGGCACTGGACATGGATCCAGCAACATGGGAGGATAAAGCTGCCGATCGCACTAAGTGGCGATGCTATTTACGGCGCCACCTCAGATTGGGCGAAGAGAGGCTCACACAAGAAGCAGAGGTGAGGAGAAAACATCGAAAGGAGCACCAGGAAAATAAGCAGCTGAGGGCTGTCACCTCAGGGGCGCATTCCCATAGTCAGTTATGACTGAAGGGGCTATTATTATTATTATAATGTACAACGTAAAAGTGTCATTACTAGAACTTAACCCCAACTGTTTATTTATGTCACATTTTACTTCTGTCTTTGCCTGCCATCTGTCTGTGGAGCACTGGTCCCCATTAACTTCTCTCCAAGCTCTTTCCATGAACCCATTACCCTTTTGACATTAGTCTCCAGTTCTGTTGCCCCTTATTTTTGTTGGGTCTTCTAGTATTTCTTCTAAAGTTTTTAACCCATACTAATTTCATATTTACAGCCTTACTGTAGCTCACCATAATACGGATATTTAATCAGATAATTCCGTAAACATTTACAATAAAATATGCATCTATGATACAGTGACAGTATTTAAATAAAAGTATTGTATATAACTGGTGTTTCTTACATCTATGTTGATGTAAATGAATATAGTTAGGTATTCATTCATCATAGACTTACAATCAGCTCAAGCCAAACTCTTTTGTCTTGTGCCACTCCATTCCATGTCCTTTTTTTTAAATCCTTTTCTAAGCCTGTTGTCTATTTCCTTCTTTGTGAGTTATGTCTATCTCTATTTGTCATTTCGAGGATTCCAGAACAAAAACTGTTCTGTAATACTATTAGCAGGTTTCAGCAATGTAGGTTAGGTAATGGGGATAGTCTCATTATGGCTCAAGATTTTGAGAATAATAACCTTAAAACCCAGCCCCTGCAGGCCTAAGTGGGACAGTCCCAATTATGATGGTTTCTGCAGAATGGGAGAAGATCAGCTAGCATGACAAATATAGTAAACCAAGAGCCAGGGATCCAGACCTCCACGGTGACCCAGAGTTTGCTGGAAGAACAACATTAGACAATCTCTGAAGGACAGAGGACTAGATTGGAACCAGGACAGGAGAAATACAACCGACAAGACAGTATGGTGCTCTCTCTAACCAACTTCTACACCCCATGGTAGAAGAGGAACAACCAAGTAAGTTAGATTATGAGAATAAATATGGCATATGATAGCCAGACTACACTTGGAATAACATCTCTATGACATATAGAATCATTATCTTGGCAACAATATTGGCAAAGTTTGGGGGTGGGGGGGGGGGGGTGGGGGGGGGGGGCGGGGGGCGGGGGGGGGGGGGGGGGGGGCGGGGGGCGCGGGGGAACGACGACAGACAATGATATCAAAATAAGAATACCAAATGCAACAGGAGCTGTCATTGCATCGGGAAACATATGAAATCATGCCCAACATAAAAATCAGAATTTCTATATGGCTGCCCTGTTGTATGGCTGTGGAACATGGATAACAACATAGACATCGACAAGAAGTTACAGACTTTCACAACTGGGTGCTTGTAAAGAACAGAAGGATTAAAATGATGTGATAAAATGGAATTGATGGAGAGAACCAAACAAATATCAGTGGAACAAGAGGCAGGAAAAGACACAGTATAGGGCAAACACTTAAGAAACCTGCCAACAGCACTGAAAGGCAGTCCGTGTTCTGAAATCTCAAGGTCAGAGAAATTGAGGGAGACCTGTGCAGAAAAGGGAATAGGATACAAGACATTAAAGGGATAAAGAACAGATGAACAATCCTAAGATGGATAGTGCAGGGCAGGAAAACATGACAGATTATTTGAAGGCCTATACATGAACATTGCAAGGTTGTTATTGGCAACATGATGCACAAAAACAGTACAGAAAGGAAAAGGTAAACATATGAAATGCATAAAATAAGAAAAGAAAAATTGTAAAAAAAAACAAAACATGGACATTGTTATAGTTGATCAGAACTGACATCACTGCACTCCGGGCAAACCTATAGTTGCTCAGTCTCCCTCAGCAAATGTCGAAGGGTATAAATGTTAATTATTCCTGTTGCACACTGGTTGTATACATGCTGGATTAATCCTCTAATATGTTCATCCCTGCTAGCCTTACGTCTGATGCCAAATTCCAGCAATCTTAAGCTTGATGATTCATCGATTGCAGTGTTATCATTGATTGTCCTCAGTGTCTCTCCCTTATCCATATCCAATGCACTCACTATGGGTGCTTGTGAGGAGTTACTGTGATTTGATTTGTAACAGGCCCCATATTTCTTCTCCAGGAATAGTAGTGGTGTTTGGTCTTTTTCTGTAGATAATTAATTACGTTTTCAAGAGGGATGGTAGGTTTTAGATTCTAGACTTGCACCAGTTTTCTTTCCCATGAAGAAATGGCGTTCATGTAGGAATTTCTAGTGTAACATAATGGCGGGGCATTGTATTTCTGTAGCAGTGAGTGTGTCCGTAACTATTAGGAGGGGTAAATTCTAAGACGGGGAAAAGTACACTAAACCTGCACCTACTCACGTAAAAGTTGGGGGTGGGTGTGATTTAAGCGCATAGCTCAGTAAGTAATGGAAATACTCCGGTTACTCTTCGTTCTAAATTTAGCTTATGACCACGGGCTATTTTTAGATTTTGCGGCATGATGATTGGATCAGAGAGTGACCCAATAAAGAAAAAGCCACGCAATGACTCACTTTGGCGTGGGTCTGCCTCAGTTTTCTGTAATAAATACTCGCGTTTAATAATGCAGAAGTCTCTCTGATTTTAAAACTTCAAGCCGTGAAAATCAATGCCTGTATTTAATATACAGAGCTCGTCTGCTCTACGGAGATATTCGACTTTGGTAAATATATAGTTAATTAGGCTAATATAGTCTGTAAGATTTTAGCAGGGTTTTTGTATCATTGTTCTTCTAGGAGTAACGTTATGTCGTAATAAAAGGGCCATCAATTGCTATCTATTAGAACTAATAATATAACTAGAAAGAGCATGTAGGTATTTTATGCAGTGAGTATTGAATTCTGAGAGTTTTCTCAGAATAGATCCTCGGACATAATTGGGTTATTACTTTTATTTTGTCAGAAGACAGGGGTACTTACTATTTCCTTGACTTGTGATCTATAAATAATTGCAGCGAAAAATACGCTCGTGAAATTAATTGTATAAGTTAGCAGGCTATAACCTACTGTAATCGTGAGGGAAGATGTATGTAACTTCACTATGATTTTTAAGGATAGGGACCGGGTGTACGTTAGGGCTAGCTGTGTGCTTTTCTAGAGGACTATTTGATAACGTAGTGGCAGGAACAGGGGAGATAGGGGTGTATGTATTTTCTGAGATAGGATTTCAGTTCCTTAAGAGATATATATAACTTTATATGAATAGGGTGTAAATAATATTACCGGCATGGGGATGAAGATTTCCCAATAGTTGATTTATAACGTTAGCAGAGTAAATACGCTAGGTATTTGTGTGCGTTATTTAAGTGTTATTTAAGTGTGTGTAAATTACCTGCGGGCTAACTGGGTAATGCTGTTGAATAAGAGAGAGGGAATTTAACAGTTCTAATAGAGCATAGGTAATTGTGCATTTAGTACATGTGGGTAAATCCTACATTGTGAAGTCAGCAGTTACGGGTCTAGATGGGATTTAATTAGTCCTAAAATAGATACATATTTATAGTGGTGAAATTCATGGAGACGGGAGGTTATTCTCTCTAGAGAAGTCTATTTTATTTTGGTTTAGCGAGGATTCACCTCGATCACTGTTAAATAAGTAGGGCCAGGAATTTTACCGGCGATAGGTTTCGTTCAGTGGTTGAAATGTTTTGACGGCTGACTGGGCAGCATGTAAGAGATTAAGTCAGCTGAGTCTGCAGATAGGGGTTTTCTGATAGGACAGCATTTGAGGGGAAGTAGGGGTAGTCATATGTACGCATCGCTTGTGCGATAATAGAGCAAGGGAGCTGTATTGATAAGGGGGGAGGTATTTAATTGTGGGAGTTAAGTGTTAAAGGTATGGAACATTTGATGTGTGGGCGTCAGTTTTGTCCTACAGCTTGCCACAAGTCGGCCTTCTCAGGAGAAGAAGAGTCGAGGCAGAGCCAGAAGAGAAAGAGGAGTGGTGACACTGTTGTCACTGGCGCAAATTTTGCTTGCACCAGAGAAGAGAAAGAGCAGGTCACTGGAAGCGAAGCCTTCTTCCGAAAGAACAGATTTCTTAACAAATCCTGAGCTCTACGCTCATATACGCACACACTGAACCTAGGCACAAGGCCTAGAGGTGTCGTGAAATTCGGTCATAATAAAACCGACGGCCCTAAACCCAAAGAGGGGTAACCGGGCATGCGAATTAAGATTCGTCATTTGTGAAGCAGCGAGAGTCCAAGTCACGTATCCAGTCTACCAACCCAAGTCTTCAGCTACAACAGTCGGTTAGAGGAAAAAGGGTCACAATACCTCTTAACTGCACTAGAGAGAGAGAAGGAGAGTAGTGGAGGAGTCTCTCAGTAGAAACCAGGAGTGTCATACAAACACTGAACATAGATAGAATTCAGCAATTCGTAGGTTAGTTTGTGTAGGAGGTGATAAAAACAGTTCTGTTTTTTTGGTGGACATAGTGTTAGCTAGTGAAGGGTAATTTGCCTAAAGCGGAGAAGCTGTGTAGGCCCTTCAATTTTAGTGACGTCTGCAGACAGACAGACAGTAGGATTTAGATTTGGTTACATAATATCAGGTGGAGGAGTAAGGCGGATCTGATGTTAGAGATCCCACTTAACAGGTTGTTGTATTTCTTACCTTTCTTCCTTACAGGTGGAGGGGAGGGCAACATTGTGGGGTTACCTTACGTAATCACTTTAATTGATTGTTATGTTCTTTTCAGGTGTGCGAACTCTCACTTTTTTTTTATGTTATCTGAATTTTGTTGTGTAAATAAAACTATTTAAACTTTAGTCTGGATCAGTTACTTACTTTACTATTCCTGTACGTACGTATATATATATATATATATATATATATATATATATATATATATATATATATATATATATATATATATATATATATATATATATATATATATATATATATAGTCTGTGTAGTGTGTCTGTGATACATAGTTAAACCTTATCCCTGTCTTGGTAGTTAGAGGTGTTGAGGCTATAGCAACACAATACGTCACCAGTGGCAAGGGAGAGTCAATCTAGGTTCTCGCCCCTTGACGCCAATAGCCTCATCTTCCACAGGCATTGTCATTTTCATCTAAAATCTATCTTCTAAGACTTTCTTCCCACTAGTGTCTTGTCTATATATATTTAGGTAACCTCTAGTCTTAAATCCACTTCGTGACAGTGCTCTTGAAGCTAGTCTGTCAGCTCTTTCACTGCCAAGTACTCCTGCACGACCAGGACAGTAGATCCACACCAGTTCCTGAAGATTGAAGGCTTCTATGGAGGTTTTCTATTCATGCCATAGCCATCCATTTTGGACCTTCCAAAGCATGGACCGAGAGTCTGACACAATAATTGCCCTTGTAAATGAAGTTTCAGACAGCCACCTTAGGGCTGCAGTAGCTACCACCTCTACCTCCATTCTCATGCTAGAGGTTGTTTGTCATGTAAGCCTCACTTTGTTTGGCGACAATCCTGCTCTTTACTCTATTGAAAGGTAAACATATGCAAATGCATAAAATAAGGCAGCAAATTTTTTTTAATGGACATGCCTATCGTTGGAATAATCACAGAAAAAGACAAGTTAGAACAAAATATGTTCACTCACATCAACATTATTATCCCATGGTAACGTCTTTCCATATCTCAGAGCTCCCCACAAAGTTCCATAACACAGAGTATGAGAAATGTTCAATCTCGTCAGCAAGCTGGACACAGTAAAAGTGAGCTGCACCATTTCATCCAAGATGAACTTTGGTGTTACACAAGGCGCTGGATGTTTATACCAAGGCAAGTGGTGAAGAAAGCGGTTGTTGATAAGTGTGAACATCAGGTATAGACTTGTCACAAAACAGAGAAAGGCTACTGTCGCAGCTTTTCTTGATATTCGTAATGCCAGCCTACTGGCGATCTTTTCACACAGGTCATAGTGTTTCATTTTGACCGTCTATTTACAGAATAGCTTGATTGAACAAAAAAGTACCTGCAGTACAAAATTTAAACAAATTAATCAAGTGCAGCTATAAATAACTATTAGAACATTTTAAAAAAAAACGTAGGCATGTTCTTTGTCTTTGGTTCTAGTATAAACGCAGTATATATCTTTGTTTACTCTCCTGTTTATAATCGTCTTATTGCAGTCCCCATCCCATAATTTTCTTATATCTTACCCACTTTTTTAATGCATCATATCTCCACTTCTTTTTTTTCCTCAATTGCTTGTCTTATGTGACTTAGCTCTCACTTTTTCTTCTTTTCTCATCTGTTTGTCCCGCATAAAGGCTATATATATGGCAGTAACTTAGGCATTTCTGTGTACTTTGTCCTAATATAACTGCATTATCTATTTTGGATTGGGTGAACAATTAGTTTTAAGATTTCAGTTTTCTTTACAGAACTGGGAACATAAACAGCCTGAAGTAAGAGCTGCCTATCTCATGGAAGTTCCCAGTGGTATCTGAGGGGACAAAGACAGAACAGGACCGCTGCTGTCTCTATAACTATATGAATGGGGTTGGCAATGTCATCATGTAAAAGATTGCTAAATAAACCACAGCTGCAACAGCATCTGAATGCTTTGGTGCAAAGGGATCAGGTGCACAGGTGCTTTTTAACTCTTTGACTCCAGAATAACGCTCAGAGCGTTGGTCAGATTTGACAGCCGTGCCAAAACAACTCTCTGAGCGTTGTTTTTAGTCTATCATGAATTCAAATTACAGCACAGGGTGGAAAATAATTGCGGAGTCAAAGAGTTAAAAGTGATACGATGAAGAAGTGTGTGATCCAGAAGTCAGACACTGCATCGAATATTTGTTAATATTAACAAAATAAAAGGTAAAGATAGTCACAGCAGATACTGCCATGGGGGAGTGAGAGAATTGACCTATATTGGGTCTAAGTTTTCTAACACAGGCTGACCAGTTCCCTTCTCCGTTGAAAGGAGACTAACTGGAGTATAGAAACACCAATGAGTGTAAAATAACTCAAATATACAACCACCAAATAGTGGAGAACAATTGAAATACAAAACTACAAATTAGTGGTGAATAACTGAAACTATACCAGGTCCAGCATAATGAGAATGGGTAATCAGTTCCTTTCCATGCTGCCTTTCCTTCTCTAACTCAAGAGCAGTCATGCATCCCTTCACACATAGGTAAACTGGAGCTTGATGCTACAAGGTATCAATTTCTGAACCTGATAACTTTCCTACAGAAATACTTACTTACTTACTTACTTACTTAGTCGTTCCCCTTCTACCGTGAGGTGTAGAGGTTTGGAAGAGAGAGCGCCAGACCATTCTATCAGCTGTCTTCTTCCTGGCCTGGTTCCATTCTAGTCCTCGGTCCTTCAAAGATTGTCTAATGTTGTCCTCCCAGCGGACTCTGGGTCGTCCTGGAGGTCTGGATCCCTGGCTCTTTGTTTCCCATGCTTGTCGTGGTAGCCGATCTTCTCCCATTCTGCAGACATGGCCAAACCATCTTAGTTGGGACTGTTCTATTTGGGTCTGCAGCGGATGGGATTTTAGGCCTTGACGGATCGTCTGGTTGCGGACCATGTCTCTTCTTGTTACTTCAACCACTTTCCTCAGATACCTCATTTCTGAGGTTTGGATCTGGCTTTTGTGGGTTGTAGTCATTGCCCACGACTCGCATCCATATGTCAAGACTGGGACATAGGTGGAGCGGTATACAGCCATCTTCGTTTTCTTACCAACCTCTTTCTTGCTGAGGAATCCACGATTTATGGCCTGAAAAAGTCCTACAGAAATACCAGATCAATAACTGCATAGCCAATCGGTTGCTTCAAAACCTGTCAGTGTAAAACAAAACAAAAAAAACCCCCCAAAAATTGGGGATGGGGGTGTGAAAGCTTGAGGTGTTTCTTCATATTTAATTGACTCTTTGTTATTACTAATACATATTGTTAGATCCTGTTCAAGCAGAGGACAGTAGACTGGATGCACCATGTTGGCTAATAACAAGGTGTTTTGTTTCAAGCTAGAGTTTATTTTTTGATCTTATTTTAATACAGCCTCAGTGTTTATCTGACATTATTATTTTTGACAAAGCTCACAGGGTTAGGTTAAGGCCAGTTCTAATGTAAATATGGATAGGAATTCAGGCAACATGGCAGAGTCAGTCTGCTATTTCAAACTTCTACCCTAGGAACTCAATAGACCTTCACATTCATGCAGTACATTTAATAAACATTAACTATTTATATTTGTTCTTGTTATATAATGCTTTACTATAATGTTGTTCCCTGGGTCTGCCTATTCTTAACATTTTTTTTTTTAATTTTAATGATGAAAAATATCCTGTTCAACCTCTGATGGGTTATAATTAGGATGTATATTGTTTTCAATTCCAAATAATATGAACAACTGCCGATATGAGAAAGTGGAATCACATTTGTCAAATCATTGTAAATGTTACCAAAAAAAAAAAAAAAAACACAAACAAAAATGAGATATAACCGAACAAAATCAGCAGAAACTCCAAATAAGAATAATAGTAAGGGGGAGGGGTGTAAAGGCCTGATGGTTCCAGTTATTTAACTGACTTTAACAGATATTTAATTGACGTTCACATGTTAAAAGTCATATGCATTGTAAGAACAGCATCAGATCTTCACATTCCCAATTACTATATGTTAACCTTTGTTCGTGTTAAATATTGTTTGACTATATTATGCAGTTCCCTACGTCTGTCTATTCTCAATACCTCCTCCATACTTATAGGTAAATTTGATGCCTGCAAATAATCTAATATTGGCATTCTCATTTGTTCATACCTCTTACATTTTAACAAGAAATGCTCTATATTATTGTCTCAAAGACATCCTGCACAGTATGGTTCTTCTATTCTGAAATAGCCTTTTCCCAGCTGTATCCTGAGAAGTTTCTTATTACTGGGAATTTTCAATTCCCTAGATATCTGACATTTTCTTGTTGGAGCCTTGAACATCTTATATGCATGTCTTCCTTTCAGATTTTTATCCCACTCTTCTTTCCATTTATCTGTTACTAAACCTTTAATTAAGCTCTTAATCTCTGATTTATTCGTCCCTACATTTATTAGATTTTTATCAGATCTACCTTTCTTGGCTTCTTTTTCTGCCTTTTCATTTCCTTTTATTTCCAACATATGAAGGTATCCAAGCTGTTAAGACTGAACATACTTTGGAATATAAGTATGTAGTAGCCAGAAATATCTCCTCTGCTATATCAGGTCTACTACATTCTCGTAAATTTCTAGCCTAAGTGCTTGAATTGTTGAAAGAGTCAGTTAAAATCTTTTCTTGGGAGGGTTATTTGAGAAAATTTTCAGTGCTTTTTTTTTTTTTTAGTATTCTTAACATCTGTTCTATATTTATGAGTGAATTGCATGCCTGTATATAATCTAATAGTGGGATTCTTTCTTGTTCATATATCTTTGAAATGAAAAACCTTGTGATAAACTTACTTATTTAGTCGTTCCTCTTCTAACATGAGGTGTAGAGGTTTGTAAGAGAGAGCGCCATACTATTCTATCAGCTGTCTTCCTCCTGGCTTGGTTCCATTCTAGTCCTCAGTCCTTCCAAGATTGTCTAATGTTGTCCTCCCAGCGGACGTTGGGTCGTCCTGGAGGTCTGGATCCCTTGCTCTTGGTTTCCCATGCTTGCCGTGGTAGCCGATCTCCCATTCTGCAGACATGGCCAAACCATCTCAGTTGGGACTGTTCTACTTGGGACTGCAGGGGTTGGGGTTTTAGGCCTTGACGTATCGTCTGGTTGCTGACCATGACTCTTCTTGTTGCTTCAATCACCTTCCTCAGATACCTCATTTCTGAGGTTTGGATCTGGCTTTTCTGGGTTGTAGTCATTGCCCATGACTAGCATCCATTATGCCAAGACTGAGACATAGGTGGAGAGGTATACAGCCATCTTCATCTTCTTACCAACTTCTCTTTTACTGAGGAATACTCGATTTATGGCTTGAAAAAGTCTCCCAGCTGCTGCTCTTCATGGAAGTCATATCCAACAGCTGGAAGATGAGAGAACACAGAATGACTTATTGGTAACAAATAACAGTAAAAGGATGTTGAAGAAATACTGGGGAAAAGGGAACGACAACAGCAGATAGACAACCAGAAACCATCAATACATATTGACGAAAAAAAAACAAGATAGCAATTTAAACACAAGCAAAAACCAGAGAGTTCCAAAGCCCAAGCTCAAGAGTGTACACAGAAAGCAAACAAAGAAGTAAAAAGAAGTATCAAAAGATGACAAGAGGAAGTATATTTGAGGATGTTGGAGCCAGATGAAGGCATAAGAGCTGCAGCCAAAGGAAATATGAGAGAAACTGTAAAACAGCACAAATTCCTGACCATGGAAATACAAGCAAACAAGTTGCCTCATAAAAGACAAGAATGGGAAACTGCTCAGCAATATACAAGAGCAAATGAAGAGGTGGACAGAATATGGGGTTTGAGTGAGGACTTCTTCTCAATAGACCAGCGTTCCGCATAACCCCCCCCCCCCCCCCCCCCCCCCCCCCGCCGACTCCACCCAGCATTAAAGAAGAGCTTACAAATAACGGTGAAGAGACCATCATCATCTCTAACTCAACCCATAACCCGTCATGGGGTCGTAGGGGTAAGGTTGTGGAATTCAGCAGATTTCTGTTCCCTATCAAACTGCTCCTCTAATCAGCAATTGCGTACAAGTGTGGAGAAACCGTGTCGGCCTCCATTCTTTGTATGTTATCAAGCCCAGGATTTAAAATCGTTGAGCTTCCCTCTTCTGCTAATAATACCCTTCTAGATACAGTTCCCCTGGAGGATCGTTTTCGAAAAGACCACTCATGACGAGGTTACATCCCAAACCAGATGCAACTCCACTTCGACGTTTCACACTTTTGACAAAAGTGGTTCTTTATGGGACTCCATAGGTGTTTTAAGTCTTCTCTGCTTAGATCACATAAACAGTTTTGCGTGCGTCCTTTATAGCAAATGCGCAAGCAAATGATATCTATATACATGTTGGTATGCTCGAGAGTTAAAGCCTAGATGAATCCTGTATTGCGCGGTATAATACTTTATGTCTGTATCTTGATAATGTGAGTCATCTCTGCCAGTGAGTGTCCCCATCCCCTCACACCCATACAAAGTGAAATAGATAATATCAAGTGATTTGAATAATTTGAATCTTTCACAGTAAAACTGATGTTTACTTTTCCAGATCACAGATCAACCTTGTCATGGCAAGCTGAGCGGATCAATCTCAAGTCTTGTTCTTGATTTCCTTTATTAGATCTTCCATCACTACATGATAGTTGGACCCGAGATATTTAAATTTGTTCGAGAATGTCATTAACTTTTCTAACAGTTTTGCCCATTTGTTAACGTAATGTTGGTTCGGCAGTGTAAAACATGTTTCTTATGGCCTATCACCAATTTCTTGCTGTTTTTCCTATTTATTATATTTCCATCCCATCATGTTCTAACTGTTACTGTTCCTCCAGTCCTGAGAGATTGTTAAGAGTCTTGGAATTTCTGATTTCTTGTTCCAGTCTACATCAGAGGTCAATATATCATCATCATAAACGTTAGATTTACACAGAGGTCCGGGCCACACAATTGCGATATGAGTTGATTTATATAATCGTAGAGAAGCCTGCCTGCAATAAGTATTTCTTAGATGAAAGTTAAAGAGCACTGGGTGACAGGATACAACCCTGGCGATAACTCCTACATTGTTTTGAAAAATTTCCTCCAATGTAATGAAACAAATGTCCATGCTTGCAAAACAGCACTGCTTGCAGTCCTAGTTCAAAGCCACTTCTTTTAATGATATCTATGATGTTGGTATCCAAAATTGAATTTTTCTTCAATATTTGCCATAAACCTTCATGCCAGACCTCGGATCGTAAGGCTATTGTGAAATCAATGAAGTTTTATTGACAGAAATCCTATTTGGTTGATGATGGGAGATGTAGTTTAGGTTCCGACAGTCACAGTAATCTAATATTGTTAAGATATTTGACGTTTCCAGAGGTACTTATCATTCTGGTCCGAAAAGCCAGCCAGTTCCACACGAGAAGGAAATGACAAATAAAGAACCATAAAGCTCTAAGAGATGGAAAAGCATCTGGACGTGAATTTGGCAGGGGTCCGAGCAGAGGCCAATCAAAGAGTGCAACAACTTATAGGAGTCATAATTTACTTAATTCAGTTGCCTAGGAAAAAATATTTTTATTTTGAACAGGATTATCTTCGATAGATTTAAAAGAGTTCCATAGACCACAGTAAACTAAGATGATGAACAATTTCAGGTTTTTTCGAGCAAAACAGAATTCCTGTACAGACCCTGATAGCCACTTCTTGAGAATAATATGTTGAACAAAGGTCTGGATTGGAATTCACCACTAATCCGTAATCGGATTTGTGGTGACACTACAGAGAAATCACTTTGGAAATTGATAGAGGCATTAATGGAGTTCCCTGAATGATCATTAATTTTTCATAAAGAAAGCAGTAATGAAAGACATGACATGCTACAGGGTTCTTCACGAAGGACAGCTTTATCAGAACCGCTTGGGAAAAGAACAGGATGTGCGAAAGGATGCCTCGATTGTCCTCCATTTCTTTTCTTACTAGCAATCAGACAATGGGTTAATGTAGATCAATCGACAACACACAAGACAAGAAAAGGAATCCATTGACTCACTGCTAAGCAGTTGTGGATTTTGGCTGAGGACCGGCTGCAGTTCTGTCCCATAACCGGTAATCAATTGCAGGACAAACTTGAAAAACACTCGATGAGAGGTCACGCATTGCACATTGAGTCTAATCAAATACACAGGAAAAGACAAAGATAAGTGGAATAAATGCAGGTAATGAAAAACAGGGCATGAACTTGATGAGAAACAGATAACAATTCAAGAATTGGGTAGGGGATCATACACATATTGGGGTGGCAGTGGGTGGTAGACAAAAGGTTGTTAGGGGGATGGATTGTGATATCAAAAATGGGGGTGGGGTGGGTTTTTTTTGTTGTGTTGTGGCCAAAGGGGGAGGGAGGTGCTTTCATTGGGCATTGGGAAATATATAGGTTTGATCAAGAGAAATCGGATGTCAACACAGAAAGATAAGAATCTTCAGACGGGGGGGGAATGGTGAAGTCAGTCCTATCGTATGGCTCTGAAACATGGAGAACAACAAAGACAATAACCAAAAAGCTACAGACTTTCATAAATGGGTGCTTGCATAGAATAGAGGGATTAAAATGGTATGACAAGGTTACCAACGTGGAACTGAGGACAAGAACTAGACAAGTGCCAGTGGAACAAGAGATGAGAAGACGACGATGGCGATGGATAGGACACACACTGAGGAAACCTGTTGATAGCATTACAAGGCAGTCCTTGTTCTGGAACCCCCAGGGCAAGGGAGGCAGAGGTAGACCAAGAAGCACATGGAGAAGAGAGCTGGAAACAGAGGTGAAAAGATGAGGGAGAACGTGGAAAGAACTTGATTTGATGGCACGTGGCAGGAGGACTTGGCATGTGTTTGTTGAAGGCCTATGCTCCTTTGGGAGTGGAGGGTTATAAATGAATGATCATCCCTCTCTTCTCCAGCTCTTCCTTCCAGACTTGCATGTTGGATTGAAGATGTGCCTCTGATTTAGTAATCAGGGCAACATCATCAGCAAATGCCAGCTCTGAAATACAGACATGTCTCATCTTCCAGTACCCCACTGAATACTTTCCTGTCCTCTACTTACATGTCTTGATGACATCGTCCATGAGGAGTATGAAAAGACAAGGTGATAGGATATCATCTCGTCTTACACCAGTGGTGGTCCTGAATTTTTCTGACTTATGATTTGCCGTCCTCACATAATTTCAGAATGAAGTGATGTGCATAGTCTTGGGCTGTACGCGAGATATCCCCATTGCGACAATGATACATGCTTGGAGTGCTGTCGATTAAATTCAGATATGTGGTGGCCTAAGCAAAAGCCTATATGCGAGTATCCACAGACCGGTAACGGGCAGGGCAAGACCTCTCCTGCGATGGTAACATAGATCTGTACATTTAGGGTAAGCAAGGAATAAAGAAAGGTACGGGGTTCAAGGATGGCACATACAGTCAGAGACAAACTGAACAAGCGATACTGGCCAACAGTTTGAAATCGTATTAATTCAATGGGGAAGAATGGTGTATGTCATAAGATTGATCCAACTGGGATTAACTACACCAGGTGTCATCTCACTTCACAGTTTTGAGGGAGAGACCATATGTAGAAATTGGGGGAATCAATAGCAGAACGGAACCTGGAAATTATCGATACGAAGCAGATACATGATCACTGTCCGGGATGGGTGAATTGGCCAAGTCGGTACTGTACCTTGCGGGATGGTTGTGTGATATGGGGTGATCCGGGGGAGAAAATGCGGTTTGGGGGCTTCTCTGCCATGACTCGTACAGGTGGAGAATTGTCCGCGGAAAACTTATTTCCGATGAGCTTAGCGCAAGATAACAACTTCCAGATGTATTAATGGCGAGGTTGAGGCTGTGTTACTGCACGCCTTTAAGGTGTGGGGATATACTGAAACTTCATTAACAAAGGCATCATTGTGTCTGATTCTCAGCATCCCCATTTTCTTTGGAAGTGTTCAAAGTGGGGGGGTTGATTTGCATGCGGGGGGGGTTTAGCAGGTCGGTGAGAATGGAAAACATTCATAGAATATTCCAGTCTATAAGAGCTGGTGTGGATATACTGTCCTGGTCATGCTGGGGTATGTGGTAATGAAAGAGCTGACAGACTAGCATCAAGAGCACCCATAGTGGGGACACTGGATATGGATAAGGGAGATATACTGAGAACAATTAATGATAAACTGTTATAGAATGACACTGCAATAGATAAATCATCAAGGTTAAGACTGTTGGAATTTGGCATCAAACATAAAGCTGGTAGAGATGGACATATGAGAGGATGCATCCGTCGTGTTTACAAACAGCGAGCTACAGGAACAATTAGCATTCACACTCTTCGACATATACTGATGGAGACTGAGCACCTATGGGTTTGCCCAGTATGCAGTGATGTCAATTCTGCATAACAATTTCTGCAAGACTTGTAGAAGCTCTGTATAGCATGACTTGTGCTAAACCCAGGAATAAAAGGTTGAAATGAAGAGTTGTGGAACGTGATCCTCAGTGCCATCCAAATAAGTCACACACGTCTTTAGAGTTAGCATTCCTAAACTTAACCATAACTACTGCATCTGTGTTTTCGTTTTCGGCCGTATCGAATACACGTCACACTGTTCTCCATTTCAACCCCTTAATGTTTAGGCCTACCTCTTATTAGGCCTACTGCGTCTATGAATTCTATTTTAAGGCTGTATCGAACACACGGACCACTGCGCTCATTTCAACCGAATAAAACAATACCAGGGAATTTACTGCTGATGAATGCATACAAATCTCACAATCGATTTTTCTGTCGATTCATTTCTATTTTATTAGTGTTCTCGGTTGAGAGCCTGCCATACACAGCAGTCGATAGTAGCCTACACGTCAACACACGTGACTAAACTTTGTGGCGATGCTCTCACAAGAATTGAACAATTGTCCCTTAGTTATCTTGCACAGTGCGTAAAACAATTTTTAAAACAACTGGCACAGAAAATAAAAGTACCAAACACAAGCTCCGAAATATTTCATATTAATTTACGGATTTGTCTACTATACTCTACTTCTTTTTTTTTTTAATAAATTAATGAAAATAAAAAAAATTCTGTTCAACCTCTGATGGGTTATAATTAGGATATATATTGTTTTCAATTCCAAATAATATGAACAACTGCCGATATGAGAAAGTGGCATCACATTTGTTAAATCAATGTAAATAGGGACAATCACAATTGTGCTTATACGTTAAAGAAAAAAAAACTACTTCTGTTTGTGTTGATCGTATAAGGTTCGCATCACTGCCCTATCAGTAGACTGCGTGTATTTTACGTTCATAACATGCTTGCTGACACACACTTCAAGACATTTTGTAAGACGCCAACAGTAGACTTTTTGTAATGATGAACGAGGTGACTTTATTTACATAATTGATCTGAGTGCAGCTTGTATCTTGATCATAGCAATTTTACATCAAAACTTCTCCAGCCTTCAAAAGATAAATGCTGGCTGGCAAACACAATGGTGCGACATTCAATCATAAAACACTCAGCTTCTTTCATTCATTTGGTTAAGTGTTCTAGTGGTTACTGGTTCTATGAGTTGAGAACCACTGTTGCTAGTTCTTTATTTTCCACTGTATTCATTATTCTAACTGTCTATCTCAATGTTGTTTTCACATGTTTATCTGCAGCTATTCTTGGCGTATCTGGTTAAGGAAACTGGCCTAACCGCCAGGGATGTGCATTTACCAAGCTATACTGTTCATGAGACTATCAGCTTGTCTACTGTACTTCACTATAGTTATAAAACTCATAATGTTCAACGTACCTGGTCTTTCGAACACAACACATTTCTCCCACTTTGAAACACTGATATCTCGTCCTCAGAATAATTAAATACTGTCATACTGTGACATATTATGAAAATAGCTTTCATATATCTATTTCATTATCTACACTTTTCTTTTACCTAGCTATCACCTACGCATGTTTTGTTAACATAAAACCCTCCTATACTCAGAGATCTGTCTATTTTTCTAATTTAGCACGCCTTTTTCATTGCTGTTCGCTATTTCCTTTGATGAAGGTTTACCAGCAGACCAGATTAGCTAACGCTGAGCCGGTTACCTGAAATTATTAATGCCAGCGATTGAAATTCGTTTTAATGGATCAGACAGAGGTAGACGTAACAGAGGAAGGTGGCGATAGGTTTTAACGTATTTTTGTTAGACAGTGATCAGGAGAAATGATTTGAGTAGATAATTTTGAACCAAGGGGCAGACAATTTCTATTAACCCCCCCCCACCACCCACCCCCCACCCTGTAAATCCGTTCGCTAGAAAGGTAATTAAACATGGCAAATCGCCAGATCAAAGGACGGGCTTCGCTCGATTTCGTTCTATGACCACGTCTGCAGGCGGTAAATGGTGGGATTTTTCGATCGAAGAAATCTCGCACGGTCTGATCAATTACGTTACGCCTGATCTAAGAGAGACCGTTCGCTCGGTGCTCGAGTTTGCAGCGGTAAAAGTGTGTAGATTCCTTTTGATATAGTATTTGAGCAGAGATTTCCCCGTAGGTGCTAAATCTAGCAGAGAGTCTGGTTTCGGTGTATAGTGTAACATTCCCTTTGATTTCAGATATATATATATACCCATTCTAACTCAATTCATCCAGTACCGCCAGAATTTCAGAGAACATCTAGCTTCGATTCTAGGATCTCTTGTAGAATTACTTAGTTTTTCGATTGGAGATCGTTTATTTCTGTGCTTGTGGTAAATACTATACTAGAAGTTTGAGTGATTTGCTAGTTTAGTCCGTATTTTATTTCACTAGATTTTCTGTGCAGAGTGATTTACTAGACAGCTCCGTCATTTATATTTCTCTAGGTTTTACTGTGTTACATTGGCTAGCAGAATAAATAATAATGTATAGCTAAACTATTCCAGCTATAAAATAAATTTAATTAATAGCTAGTAACCAGTCAGAGAATATTTTAACCAACTAGTAAATGCACTGTTCATCATGGGTATTGACAAAATATGTATTTATTTATAATTCATGATGAGTGATTTTTTTTAATGACTATAATTTATTTCACGGGAGTTTTAAACGATACGACAAGCTCTAAGCTTGTAGGTTATGATTTAAGTTAAATAACCGAAGTGGATAAATATATTATATTTTACACGGGTTAAGGATAGGATTGAGAATACTATATTATGGTTAAGTATTTGTATTTTTCTCCTTTACACAGTATTGGGTCAAACTCTAAACCTTACCAGCGGCTTCCATATGAATCTGAGAATAACGGACTTAAGTCCAACAGTACAAGAGAACATTCTGATATAAATATCGGGTTTTCAAGGTGACTTGTCTGGCCTCGTGTTTTACACCCAGAAAGAGACAGAGTACCAACCCAAAGAATATTAAGAATAAATTGTAACTGGACTTTAGATCTCTTAAGTATTTTCCTACCTGGACAAAAATTGAAGTGACCTAATCAGCATCCTACTAACAGTAACGAATCAAGCGTTTCCCAACATTTGGATTAATTAGTCTTGGAGAAACTGGGGCTTGTTTTGCCAAAACCCAACATTGGATTTGCTGTGTGTACCTTAACGATTGTTCCAGAGGTTGTGAAAGCACCTGTTAGGTAAGAGTGACTGGATGTGGTCACAGGTTTGTCAGAGCGAGAGAAAGCAGGGATGAATAATTCTTTTACTGTATAATCCATGTGCTAACTTTGTATTTTTTTATGCAAGTTTTGCTAATGCTGTCCCTTTCAGAATAGATTAACGTATAAACTCTGTTCTTTACTGTAGAGGGAATTTTAGACCATAGCGTATAAACCTTTGACTCTTTGGGGGTTAATAACTTTCTTCTAACGGGATCTTGTCTCAACAGAGGGAGGGAGGATTACACCTATGAGTCTAACTCTTTAATTAATTCATTAACTATCGTTTATTTGTATTTGAATGATATTCAAAATATTGCTGTTGTGAAGTGTTCTTTATGATAAATAAAATTTACATAAACTTTATTTACGTGTGTTGGCCAGCTCGTCCCAAAAGATCCCTATTCCATTGATATAGTTTTCACGTCTGTGCGTCTAATTGTCGTCACTTATCTGTGTGTGTGTAGATGTGAGTGGTTGAATATATATATATATATATATATATATATATATATATATATATATATATATATATATATATATATATATATATATATATATATATATATATATATATATATAAACCTCAGAAATGAGGTATCTGAGGAAGGTGGTCGAAGTAACAAGAAGAGACATGGTACGCAACCAGACGATACGTCAAGGCCTTAAATCCTACCCCCTGCAGACCCAAGTAGAACAGTCCCAATTAAGATGGTTTGGCCATGTCTGCAGAATGGGAGAAGACCGGCTACCACGACAAGCATGGGAAACAAAGAGCCAAGGATCCAGACCCCGAGGACGACCCAGAGTCCGCTGGGAGGACAACATTAGACAATCTTTGAAGGATCGAGGACTAGAATGGAACCAGGCCAGGAGGAAGACAGCCGATAGGATAGTCTGGCGCTCTCTCTTCCAAACCTCTACACCTCACGGTAGAAGGGGAACGACTAAGTAAGTAATATTATATATATATATATATATATATTTATATATTTATATATTTATATATATATATATATATATATATATATATATATATATATATATATATATATATATATATATATATATATATATTTATAGGAAAACTGTCTGATCTAAGAATCTCAGTCGTAACCGATAGGCTGGATAGATTATCTCTCAAATCCAGGGACAGACTTTACCTTTCACCATTTCACTCGTGAAAATCTGTTTCTTTACCTTATCTCCCACTGAGCTATCACCGGTTCTAGTTCTATTCAGACCGGACCATAATTGATCTTAAATACCTATCAAAAATCTACGACACATACTCAAACGTGGCAAATATTCGAGATAGACGTCTGGGTGATACTACAATTTTTCTGCCACCGCAGAAGCAACCAAAACATTGGCTTATCACCCGATGGAACTTCTACTCGCTACCACATCTAGAAGCTAACTCTATCACATCTCGGAGCAAACTCTATCACATCTCGGAGCAAGCTGATTTAGTCTCAAACGCTGATTTGCAACGACGACTATTTTCGAACACTCCAGAACACTTTGTCTGACAAACAACTCACCATCCATTCAAAACATGTGAATTACCATCATCTAGCCCAGTGTTTCCCAAACTTTTTTGGGTCACCGCCCCCACGGCTCCCAGGGCATGTCCCAGCGCCTCCCTGCATTTCCCCACAATACATAAACAAATGTAAAGAGTGAAAAATAAGAGCAGCTGTTAATACAGTAACAACTAATTGCTCAATTTATCACATTCTAATATAAAGCTACAGATACGCTTATTTATTAACTTAATTTAAAAAGAAAAACTTAATAACTTAGTAAAACAAACAGCAGTATGCGAAAGTAAATTAGTAGCAAACTTACTTCATTTTTAACTTCAGTGAGATGGATGTGCCTGATGTAGTGATATCAGCTTCTCAACATCAGGCTGAAAGTTACTTAGAAGGAGCCGCAGATCCCCACGTTCAGTAATCTGCAGCCTGTTTCTCTGCTTCGAAAGAAGTTGGATAACCGCGCTGAAACCACGCTCTACTAAATACGATCTTGGAAAGGCAATACAGAACATCTTAACCTTTCCCCACACTGCAACCAAAAGTCTTGATATGATTTCTTGAACATCGGCTTAAGCTCAACGTCATTTTGTAGCGATATCAGTTCCTCTTCCACCTTCCTATTTCCTCACTGCACGTGTCCAGGAATGGATTTATTATCCAGTCTGGAATCGTGATCAAAAGAAGATCCTGAAACCTCTGAGACATGTCTTTATGCAGCATATCTAGGTATGCACAATATACTTGAAAATTATTCTCTGGTATTTTGTCTTTCTCTTCCAACTCTAAGAGGCTGGGAAATTAGATTAACTCGCGACGGCCAATATTACGTTTGAGTAACGTTAATTTGGCCAGAAAAGTGGAGACGACAGATTTTTTATAAGATTAATATCATTTCCTTGCAGTTGTAGATTTATTTCGTTAAACTTTGTGAATAAATCTGACAAATATACAATGTCATGCCTGATATTCATTAGTTCTGTACTGAGCGAAGCATGCGAGTCTTTGAAGAATTCTACCATAGTTTCAAAAACAGCATAAAAGCGTCTCAGACAATTTCCTTTTGAAAGCCACCTGACTTCTGTGTGCACCAGCAAACGTTCAAACTGTTCATCATTCTCAGTACAAAGCTCTCGAAATAGTCGAGAACTGAGAGCTTGGGACTTAATTTTGTTAATCGCCGTGATACCAGTATTTAATGATATGTGAAGCCGATCACTTAGATGTTTTGCGACAAGATGTTGTCTGTGAATTACACAGTGTATTGTAAATATACCAGGTACAGCTTGTTTTAAGAAAGCGATAAACCTGCGGTAACAACCTATCATTGATGGTGCCCCATCTGTTGCACAAGCAAGAATGTTAGTAAGCGGAATGTCCTTCTCTTTGAAAAATGTCTCTACTACACGAAATATTGACTCCCCTTTTGTATCAGTTACTAGTTGCTTAGCACATTACAACTCTTGAACCAAGCTTTCATCTTTTACGAAGCGAACATACGCAAGAAGCAACGATTCTTTGCCCGGCTGTCGTAAATTTTTTATAGGTATTTAAGATATATTTTGGTCCCGTCTGAATAGAACTAACAAAGGTAATAACTTAGTGAGAGATAAGGTAAAGAAATAGATTTCACGAGTGAAATGGTGGAAAAGGTAGAGTCTGTCCCTGGATTGAGAATGATACTCTAGTCCAGCATATCCTTTACGACTGAAAATTGTTGATCAGACAGTATACCTCTCTCTCTCTCTCTCTCTCTATATATATATATATATATATATATATATATATATATATATATATATATATTAATATATATCAACCACTCACATACACACACACAGATAAGTGACGACAATTAGACGCACAAACGTGAAACTATATTAATGGAGTAGGGATATTGGGACGAGCTGACCAACACAGGTAAATTAAGTTTTATGTAAATTTTATTTACCATAAAGAAACTTCACAACAGCTATTATCAAATATCAGACAATATGTATAAAAAAATCATAGGTTACAGAATTTAATAAAGAAATAAACCCATAAGTGTAATCCCCCTCCCTCTGTTGAGACAAGATCCCTTTAGGAAACCGTTATTTGCTCCGTTTCATTTTTACAATATAACTTATTAAAAATTAATAAAATGCAAAATAATTCTACTTTTTATACTGCTAAAAGATGCATGACATATGTTACGCTATTTTTTCAAATAGTTACTGTATTTTGAAATAATTCTGAGCGAAATATGGCTTCAAGAAGTTGTAGAAATTTGGCTGATCTGTTCTGTTACGTGTGCGGATATTTTACCGATCGTGTTCACCAGAAAAACTTTACACCTTTACTAAAGAAAGCATATGAACTTTATTTCGCTTCGAAAGTTGATGATGCAAATAAATCTTGGAAGCCAAATGCAGTTTGTTCGACTTGTGCAAATACATTGGCAGGTTGGTTACGAAAATCGCCGAAGCATAAGTCGATGCCTTTTGGAGTGCCAGTAATATGGCGTGAACCGAAAAATCACGCTAGTGATTGTTACTTCTGCTTGACAAATATCCATGGTTTCACTTTTAAAACTAGAAAGTCTGTGGTTTATCCAACTATTGAATCGGTTTTGAAACCAGTGCCTCATGATCCAATCACGTGTCTGATCCCAGTTCCACCAGAACAATATCTGTTGGACGTGAATGGACCATCAGAAAGTGATAGTTTACCTGCTTTAGAAACGAATTCTGACTCGGATTATATACCGGTGAATGATGGTGTTCACTTAATTAACCATTCAGAACTTTCAGATCTATACGTGATCTTGCTCTTACCAAAGGACAAGCGGAATTACTCGGTTCGCGACTCAAAGAATGGAATCTTTTAGCGCCCAATAGTCCGATATCTAAATTTCGTCATAGACACAGAGAACTTGTTCAATACTTTTAGATGGATGATGACATTTGCTATTGCAAAGATGTAAACGGTCTAATGGTGCACCTCGGTCATGAGCACATAGTCAACAAATGGCGACTTTTCATCGAATCTTCCAAGACTAGTCTAAAAGCCGTGTTATTGCATAACGGAAATTTATTTTCATCAATTCCAGTCGCCTACTCTGTTCATATGAAAGAAACTTTTGACAATATGGCTATACTTTTGGCAAAAATAAAGTACAATGACTATCAATGGCGGATTTGTGGAGACCTAAAGGTCATTGCAATTCTCACGGGCATTCAGACTGGTTATACTAAATTTTGTTGCTTCCTATGTGAATGGGACAACCGCAACAGACAGGAACATTATGCAAGAAAGGTGTGGCCTATCAGGGATCGTATGCAGCTCGGGCATAAAAATGTAATACACGAGCCATTAGTTAACAAAGACAGCATCATTTTACCACCGTTACATAGAAAGTTGGGGCTCATGAAGAATTTCGTAAAAGCGTTACATAAAACGAGCAAAGCTTTCACTTATCTTCGAGAAAAGTTTCCGCAAGTTAGCGATGCAAAGATAAAGGAAGGTATCTTTGTAGGACCTCAGATTAGGAAAGTTATTGCAGACAAACAATTCGAGAACTTGTTACATGGTAGTGAACTTCGCGCATGGATGGCATTCAAATCGATCGTCGATAACTTTCTGGGAAATCACAAATCTGTCGACTATGTGCATATTGTTAAGCAGTGCATAGATGCATACAGAATTATGGGCTGTAACATGTCCTTCAAAATCCATTTGCTCGATTCGCATCTTGACTTTTTCCCTGACAACCTTGACGAAGTCAGCGATGAACATGGAGAACGATTCCATCAAGATATCGCCGTAATGGAGTCACGTTACCAAGGACGGTGGAGTGTGACCATGCTTGCCGATTATTGTTGGATGCTTCATCGCGATGTACCACATGCCATTCACCGACGAAAGTCGACTGCAAAGAAATTCAAGCCTACATAACTGTTATACTTCTTGTACGAATGATGTAATACTGTATGCGTTGTTAAAAAACTTCAATTGCGTATTTCTAGAGATCCCGACCTGATAGAGAAAAACGGTTTGCAGATTTAAAAACAGCGCATTAAAATTGACCCGAAAAACATAGAAATGTTAGAGAAAGAAAAAATAAATTTTTTTGTGTTAGCCAGTGTTATTAATTTCTTCTTTCACTCGCTTCTGACAAAAAAAAACCTGTGGCCACATTCATTCACTCTTACCGAATAGGTGCTTTCACAACGTCTGGAACTTATCTCCTGATACAACCACATATCCAAGGTTGGGTTTTGGCAAAACAAGCCCCAGTTTCTTCAAGACTGATTAATCTTCTTATTGGGAAACGCTTATTCTGTTACTGGTAGTAGGATTCTGTTTATGTCACATCACTTAGTCCAGGTAGGAAAATACTTAAGAGCTTTTAATGTTCACAGTGTCAGTAGCTGGTAAATTTGATACTTGAAGAGAATGTCATGTATGTAAATCTCTCGGGGATAAAAAAAACCTCGTCACACCACAGTGATAGGTAGTTGGAAATGTTAATTGTTGATAATTTCGCCACAGCGGGCTGAATGTAAATGAAATCTGGGTAGCTAACTGTCCAGTTATAACTATTTTTAATGTCATATATTTGCACTCTCTCTGTGAAAAAAAAACAAGAGAACCGAACAGGTCAACCTTGAAGACCCGATCTTACTTAAGAATGTTTTTTTAATACGGTTGGACTTAGACCCGTTTTCTCAGATTAGACCGCTGGTAGGTTTTGGGTTTGTGACCCATACTAGATTTGGGAAGAAAATACAAAAACATTTTTACCACAATCAGTATTCTATCCTAAAAATAACCCACGTAGAGGTATAATTTAATATCCACTCGGTTATTAAATTAGAAACCACAAGTGTATATCTTATTTTATCGTTTTACAAAAACCCCGTGAAATAAGCGCTAGTCATTTACAAAATTACTCATAATGAATTAGAAATAAATATATATTTCGTCAGTACTCAAAATGAATAGTGCATTTACTAGTCAATTAAAATTATCTCTTACTGGTTAATAGCAATTAATTAAATCAATACTACAGCCGGAACAATTTAGCTATAAATTATTTTTAATTCTTCTAGTCAATTAACACAAAAATCCTAGTGAAATATCATGACGGACTTAACAATTAAATCACTCAAGAGGCTTTTATAAATATTTACTGCAACACAAAAATGACTATCTCCAATCGAAAAAACTAAGAAATTCCACTGGTATAATGGATCTAGAATATCGAAGCTAGACGTCTGAAAATTTGTGGGTGTGGTAAAGTGGGATGTTATAAATATTTATAGGGGACTTAGTGTACTGACTGAGATCAGCTGTGAAGGTATCTGTATCTAATAAGGGTAGTGTATTACAGATGACCTTACTTGCTACCACATATTTATACCTCAGTCAGAATTATTCTGGAATATTGTGATGACTACGTTGAATGTCTAGGGTATGTATATGATGAAGTGTAAGTCACAACAACAACAGACAGATAAACAATTTAATTTATTCCACCACACGTGACAACACTGTGACACTCACACACATTTAACACTCTATAAGACTATTCTTAAATGAGGCACTGGTAAATTTTCAAATATAAATATGTATTAAGTACTGTCATTAATATATATGTGCCCTGATTCAAACACAAAGTGAACCAGGAATCACAATCAATTTTAATTACAAGTTATATGTACAGAATTTATCAATATGAATCTTGTAGTGACATATTTTATTAATATTATCCTATGTGTGTCAGTTGTGTAGTAGTAATATGAGGTAATACTGGTTTTGTTTTTTTCAAGCTATGTTGTTATGTGTCATCATGACTTCAAGTGTTTGTTTCTGTTGGAACTAGTATTGGAGATGTTCTCAGTTCCGTTCATTAAAACAATTAATTTCCCCTCTTAATTTTATACAATGTTAGTTTAAGATGGGGGTACATAATGTTGAGCTCCGCTGGCCACATAGGCTTATCTTTCGTGATGGCGGCAGGAAAAGACTCCTCTGCTCGATTGCTCCCCTGTGTTCTGGAGACACCTTACTGTTTGCTATATGGACCAAGGAGTATGCTGTCCTCTCTGGATTCAGCAAAGCTCTGACCAGGTGCTGCTCAATAACTTTAGGACCACAGTCCCACAATTCATGGAAAAATAAACAGTTTCGTTGACTGGCAATGAATAGGCACAACTTCCGATCTGCCTCTGTCCCAGGCTTTTATTTAGAAAAAATATGCACTGGTGCTCAACGCACTGTTTCTTAGTAGGTTTATTACAAGATGTGGCCCGGAACAGACGCCCTGAATTGAGTATATTGGCAGCTCTAACCAATCATGCCATGTTTACCTACTTTTCAAAAAAATATTACCCTTCTCACGTTTCCCCTAACAACTAAACTAGTATTTGCAGTCCAACTAATCGTGTTTAGTCTTACATCTCATTCCCGCCAATCAAATAGGAGTTAACATGGTAGGCTATTTCCGTAACGTAATGTTTTTCAAACACGTTATAAAAAAATTTTATGAGCAGAAATGATTTCATGCTGTCAGGCACCCCCACTATTGTATTTTGGCCATAACTATTTTATTAACAGACTAAAGGCGTAACACATAACATATTCTTGGTTAGCAAGTCCGGCCGTACAATAATATATAAGTTAAAGTGAGCTACATGGCGGCGTTCAAAATATGTGTTTTCCAAAGATAGTCGTATATTTGTTCTTTATTCCTTTTCGTTGTTTAGAACCGCCACCTGTCCTGCCTTTTCCACTGTTATGTCATACTAAAGTCAGGAGCTTAGATGTAAATCAGTAGAATTTCATATTTCCTAATAAGCATTTTTCATGTTTTTAAACCTGATTCTTGTAGTAGTAGTGTTTTTTATCACTGACTATTTGAAAAAAAGTTAGTGCTTCATGCCTTACGCATGGGTTTTGCGTTCACTTTTGATCGCGAAACGCGTGTTAGTGTTGCATGCTTCCTGCCTTCAGTCGTCCCTCTCTCTCTATCCTACTTTCATCTGTCTTTTAGTTACGCCGTGTATAAAATGGAATGAATGAAATATTAAATCTAGGTCATCACTCAGCGCCTATCTCACGGTTTTTCTAAGAAATGCAGTACACGTTTTATTTTTTGAAACGCGTGTAGTGATGCAGTAGGCTTTTACTATCAACGTGAAACGTTACAATTTGCAGACGAAGGAGAAAACAAGGGGGATTTCGAGTACAGTCATTGTGACAGCACTGTTCTTTACCATTCTTCTTTCCTTTTATTGAATTTATGTGTTAGGCTTTACATTTACCTGATAATTTATTTATGTGGATTAGAATATTTCACGACAGTGGGTACTGGATAAACTGAGTTTAAAAACTGGGATATATATATATTAAATTGGCAAAATATCGCTAGCTCTAGCGAGATATAACACCTTTGGGAAATTCCGTGTTCAAACTCTGAATGAAAGCCAAATTTGCCACCTTTTGTCCCACGAGCAAATCGTCTCTTTGATCTCGTCGTTCCGTAGCTTAATTACATTCACGAGCGGACGGATGTGGGGGGGGGGGGGGTAACTGTAATTATCTCCCCTTTCTTCAGATTAATTCCCCCTGACCAATGTCTACCGAACGTACGTCTTTTGACTTAACGCCTTTGGTTTTCTTCATTAGCTTATCTCCCCCTTTTCTCTCGCTACGTGCATAGTAAACATTCCTAGTGTCTATAAGACATCACAGAAAAGAAAAAAAAAAGGCGTGGCAAAAATATGAATGAAACAAACATCGAACAACCAGGGATTCTGCGTTAGCAAAACGTGCATAATTAATAAGGAAACCTTGTGGGAACTGGGTGGAAGCGAAGACATGTAGATATATGTAATATATTTACATAACCTCTGTCACACCGGCAAAGTTGACAACATTCAACTGCAATGCAAATTCTGTTGTCGTAAGCATGTTGCACAATATATTTTCAACATTCTCAGCCATTTCATCTATTCTTCTTTGAACAGAGCGGAATTGCTTTAATTATTGGTTAGGTGACTTATGCATAACTATACTCACAAACTCCCTTATAGCTGGCAAAATCAAATTTTCTGCGATTGTGTGAGACTTTCCAGATTTAGCTACCAGCAATGAAATTTTGTATGAAGCTCACAAACCATCACAGCTTCGTTGTGAAGTGTTGATAAACATGTCACGGACAGTTTTACGTTTCTGAAAGTTTTCACGAAGTGACTGAAAATATTTCAAACTTTTATCTGTTTTATCAGGGTGAATTTTTTTCAAATGTTCAAGTAGTCTCGAAGGTTTCGTCGCCTCATTTGAAAAGGCCCTCTCACATAATAGACACTTTGGCAGTTGTTGGTTATTTAGTGCTGGAATAAATCCATATTTCAGATATTCCACACTGTATTGTCTGCACTTCTTTTTGGTTTGTTCTGCTTTTGCCATATTTGTTCTGAATTCTGGAACAAAGAATTGATTTTACAATTTTCCAGATAGAAAATGTTCATTGAGTAAACAACAAAAACTGATTGAAAAGTGGCTTTACAAAAATGTTGACACAGATGTTCTTACAAGTTTACTCTTCTATTTTATAAAGTTTCTTAACCACAGCCATAAATAAATTAGAAAAATACAACAATCAGAAAAAAAAACAATTAGCAACAGCCACACCAACACTGAAGTAACCCAATAATCATCTCATAAAGTATAATAATAGTTATTTAACATGAACAAAATATAAAATTACACACTATATTGATAGGTCTTCAGATTTAAAAATTGGGAGCCAGTGGCCTAACTACAAAGTGTGGAGATCCCGGTAACAAATTAAAAGGATGTAATTTAATGGATTGAACAGCAATATTCAATATACGGCAAATCTGTATCAAAATGTATCTGCTTAATTAATAATTAATGTTAGTAAAACTGATGCTAGCTCTGTGCAAACAAACAAAAAACATAAGTATGAAAACTTACCTTATCGACAGGATGAAATTGTTTGATACCCGGTACATGCTTATTTGAAACCATTGTTCACAAGAAAAGCTGAGAGAGTTTGTTGGTTTTACCGTTAAAAACTTTCTCCTTTGAACCTTTTCTCTTATTTATTACTAATCTGCGAATATCTAGTTACCACTACTCCCCGCAAATACTGAGATAATAAATTCCGCAACAAAGCAAAGTTGGTACTTTCTGAATCACCAACAGGTTTCTAATTTCGTCCATGCCATCGACACGGATCATTTATCTTTCTTCAGGAGTGAACGAATGGACAATAGGTGTTTGGTTAACCCCCTTTCCTAGCAGTTCCCGATTACCGTTTATGGTCAGCGATGGTTAATGAGCTCAGAATGACATGCATAGATGAAGCTATGCCTTGCTTAATTGACCTTAGTAATACAACCATCCACATCATCCCCGCTTCACTGAAGTTGTCTCTTAAATCCACAATTCCTTTCTCCTCCGCACATACTGAATTTAGCTTGTAAAATCCTGAACCCTCTTTACTACTAAACGCCCACTGTTTACTACTGAACGCCCCCCCCCCCCCCCCCCCTGTCGTATCGCCCCCTTGGTTCCTTCCAAAGCCCCCATGGGGGGGGGGGCGATACGGCCCACTTTGGGAACCACTTATCTAGCCCATCTCATGACATAAACAAAGGCATAAATGCCCTGTAACTAAGGAAGGGGTGTAAGATGTATTTTGTCCCCCATTTACATTCTATGTATTCCTTCCCTTTGACTATAAATTAACTCAGCTAATATCAATAATAAAAATCAATCTCCTAAAAATAAATCTAACCGAATTTTCCCTCTTAACCACCCTAATGGTTACAGGAATATCTTAGCAATTAAAACGGAGACATACGTAATCTTTGAACTTTGCCATATCTACGTGTGGTTGAAGTGAAGAACAATAAACATACACATTAACTAAAGGAGGAATTAGTAGTAATTTTATAAAACGATTTTAAATATATCTGTAGAAGCTACACAACTGGGGCAAAGATGAACTCTGTAAAGAAGCAGGCCTACCTGAGAATACTGAAAATGCATCATAATTAAATGCAGAAACTACAATGGAGGAAGTTGAAAATGCAGTAAAGGAAAAAAACAAATACACCATCAGGGCATGACATCTTGAGTTACGAAATCTTTAAACACATACCAAAATGTACAATAGAAATTGTAACATCCCTGTATAACAAAATTTAGAATATAGGAAACATTCCCTAGGCATGGAAAACAGCAGTAATTATTCCAATACTAAAACCAGAAACAGATGCCTGTGATGCCAGTTCATAGAGACCAATTGCTTTAACTTCCCATCTAGGTAAAATATTAGAAACCATGGTAAATAAAAGATTAAACCTTTATTTGGAAAATAATAATTTGTATAGTCAAACTCAGTCAGAATTTAGGATGAACAGATACACTATGGATCAGATAATTAAATTGGAACATGAAGTAAAATCAGGATTTCAAAAGAAAGAAAAAAACTGTGGTAGTATTTTTAGATATAGCTAGGGCTTATGATGAATGTTAGAGAATTTGTGCTCTCTTTTTTTTTTTTTTCTTAACCAGCAGCACTTGGGCTTTCAGCCCTTCGGCCCAATGACATGTCATTGCGAGGCTGGGGAGCATGTGGACTTTCCTTCCAACCCGGTCAGGAGTTCGCTCCTTCCCATCCACAGAGGGTTTATCTCAGGAGCCGTTCTTCTTCTTCTTCGTTCACCCTCAGATGTCAACTTGAATAAGTTCAAAGAAAGCAGTGGTCAGCCTGAGGCTGTTGATATCTCCGTAGATTTTCTCCAGGAATGGTACAGGTGATGGTCATATGTGTTTTCTGTGTTTCTCATATGTTGGGCACCTTTGAAGCAGATGTTCGGCAGTCATTTTATCTGTACCACAGTCACACTCATCAGTAGTTCCTATCTTTAATTTGTTGAGGAGCCGTTCAGATTATTCAATCAAAATCCCGGTCGATGACACTTCTTCAAATGCCCATGCCCGGGTTTGAACCTTGAACACCTGATCACCAGCGCAATGTGGTAACCATTACACCAGCGCGGCTCCCATGTGCTCTCTTTAAAATGAAGAAGGTAGGAGTAACAGGTAAAATATATAATTATTTAGAGAACTTCCTGCAAGATAAATATTTCACTGTTCAGGTAAACAATGACAGATCAGAACCGTATGAACAACAAAATGGAATACCCCAATGATGAGTAATAATCTCCTTCAACTTTTATGATAATGGTAAATGATTTAGATGAAGAATTTAATGATATGCAAAATAAATTGTCACAGTTTGCAGATGATGTTGTTCTATGGAGAATTGGGAACAATCTGCCAAAATTATATAAGGATCTACAGAAGCAGATAAATAAAGTATGTTAATGGATGACAAAATGGGGATTTCAGCTGAATGCAAATAAAACAATGGGAATGATCTTCAGTAAAGGTAGGGTTGTTAAAAATAAAATATAGACATAAATATCCTAGGGCAAAACATTAATACAGTACAAACCACTTGATATCTAGGAATGACATTGGACCAACAGCTAAACTGGAACAAACACATAGATAAACTAGTTGAGTCTTGCAGAGGATTGACTAACTTGTTAAGATGTTTAGAAGGTAATGGACGGAGTGCAAGCACTAAGACAAAGCTAACGTTTTATAAAACTTTTATTAGAGGAAAAATAGATTATGGAATTTTTTTTTTTTTTTTTTTTTTTCCTTAACCAGCGGCACTCGGGCTTTTAGCCCTTCGGCCCAATGACATGTCATTGCGAGGCTGGGGAACCTGAGGACTTTCCTTCCAACCCGGTCAGGAGCTTCGCTCCTTCCCATCCACAGAGGGTTTATCACAGGAGCCGTTCAGGCTATTCAGTCAAATTTCCGGCCGTAAACATTTCTTCAAACGCCGACGCCCGGGTTTGAACCATGAACACCTGGTCGCCAGTACAACGCCGAAGCCATTACACCAGCGCGGCTCCCATATTATGGAATATAAAATATGAATCTGCTGCACACAGTGAGAAGATTAAATTACACAGAATTCAGCAGCAAGCTTTATGTACAATAGCAGGTGCAATCAGATCAACATCAATGGGTGCTCTAGAGGTGGCTTTAGGAATTCTACCCTTGGAATTATTGAGAAAGGAGTTAAGACTAAATTACATGAACAAAGTTATGTTAGATAAATCTCACCAGGCATATAAAGCTTTTACCAAATGTCAACTAGCAACTCAGGTCAATCCAATGAATACCAATTGATACCCTACAGAATGGAAGTGTATGGAGGAAATAGTCCACCTGGGTACTTTAATAATTACATCAATTAATAACAGTTGTGAATACAAGCCGGTGGTTCCACACTGGGAGATCAAGAAACCAGACACGGATTAGCACCTTGCAGAAATACTTAAGAAAGCAAATAATATAGAAAATATTAAAAACAAAGTCAAAAAATGTATGCAACAAATATCGAAGGACAGTATTACTGTATACACAGATGGATCCAAGGGAGAGAATAGCAAATTGGGGATAGGAATATATATTCCAATATGAAAAATGGCAAAAGAGCATAGTGTCATGAGATATACATCTATTTTCATTGCAGAGATAGTGGCAATACTAAAAGCACTAGAAATATTCTCAAATAACCCTCCCAAGAAACTAACAATTTTAACTGACTCTCTTTCAACAATTCAAGCACTTAGAAAGTTACGAGAATGTAGTAGACCTGATTTAGCAGAGGAGATATTTCTGGCTACTACATACTTATATTCCAGAGGATGTTCAGTCTTAATAGCTTGGATACCTTCACATGTTGGCATTGAGGGAAATGAACATGCAGATAAAGAAGCCAAGAAAGGTAGATCTGATAAAAATCTACTAAATGTAAATCAAGAGATTAAAAGCTTAATTAAAGAAATAATAAGAGATGAATGTAAAGCAGAGTGGGATACATATCTGAAAGGAAGACATGCATATAAGATATTCAAGGCTCCTACAAGAAAATGTCAGATATCTAGGGAATTGAAAATTCTCAGTAATAAGAAACTTCTCAGACTACAGCTGGAAAAAGGCTATTTCAGAATAGAAGAACCTTACTGTGCAGGATGTCTTCAAGACAATAATTTAGAGCATTTCTTGTTAAAATGTAAGAAGTATGAACAAATGAGAATCCCAATATTAGATTTTTGAAGGCATCAAATTTACCTATAAATATGGGAGCCGCGCTAGCGTAGTGGTTACAACACCGCTCTGGCGACCGGGTGATACAGGATCAAACCCGGGCGACGGCATTTGAGGATTTTTCGTCGACCGGGATTTGGACTGGATTAACTCGAGACCTGGCGAGAACATTTGAAGGAGTGTCGTCGACCAGGGACTGGCGGCTCCTGAGCCGACCCAGCTGCAATGGGGTACCTCCGAAATCGGCGAGTATTTGCCTGAATGGCGAGGGACACCTGTCTCTGTACAAGAAATAAAGGGATACTCACGTAAAATCAATGTCAGGTTAGACATAAATAATAACCTGAGATTTCGCCTCGAGTATTAGCGGGCGTACGAAAAAAAAAAAAAAAAAAAAAAAAAAAAAAAAAAAAAACTATAAATATAGAAGAGGTGTTGAGAATAGACAGAACTAGGCAACTGCATAATATAATAAAACAGTATTTAACAAGAACAAAAGTTAATATATAGTTATTAGTAAGGTGAAGGTCCGATGACGTTCTTACCATACATTTGACTTCTGGCAAGAGAAAGTCAGTTAAATGTCTAACTGGAAACACCAGGCCTTTATACCCCTCCCCCTGAATATTATTTTTGTTTGGTTTTTTTTAGTTTTACCTCATTTTTGTTTCTTTGGTTTGGTTTGTTTTTTTAACATGCAAGCAAAACTGGTAATTTTGATTTGCCCTATTTACAATGATTTGACAGTATTTCATATTATTTGGAATTGAAAGCAATATATATCCTAATTATAACCCATCAGAGGTTGAATGGGAAATTTTTCATCATTAAAAAAAAAATGAAAAGAGTAATTTAAAAAAAAAAACAAATACCAATGTAGAATCATTCTTTATCAATGTAAGTAAGACAGAGAATTATTCAGCGGTATACAGAACGAACCCTGACATGGAAAGCTATAAAACAGTAAATTATGAGTAAGTATGATGTCACAAAAGAGGCCATGTGTAAAGGAAACTTATTCCTTGTGTTAAAAGGAAGCTTTTCTTCTTTTAATAAAAAAATATCCTGGTCAACCCATGATGGGTTATAATTAGGATACATAGTGTGGTCAATTGAAGATAATAATTCTGATATCAAAATATGGTATCATCTGCACACTCCACTCAGTCCAAATCAAAAATGTAAAATTGTGTGAATGTATGTGTGTATGCCCCTTCCATTAAAAAAAAAATTAACAAACAAAATACAAAAGGAAGCTTATTCCTCTTGTTAGAAGGAGGCAATTCACTTTCTTGAGGCACGTTGTGAGAAGAAAAAAGCTGGGATATATCGTGACAACAAGAAAGATTGAATGAAAAAGATATAGAAGACTAAAAAGAGAAGAACAGTTTGACATCATGGCGTGGAAAGAAGTTAACAACAGAATTGATAAATAGTACTGTAGACAGGAAGTTGTGGAGATACATGATCACCTATGCCACCAGGCATGGTACTTAAAGAAGGAGACCTTTGAAGTTTGGACCAATAGGTGTAATTAATGCACCCTTGTAGAGATGGCAAATTAAGTGACTAAAACTTTTAATGTAATAATAGTCTTCTACGGGTCATGTTATTTCGTCTATTAAAAGAATCTCTGTCATACAAGGAATCATCCTTATATAACCACCAGCTAAGCACATTCCTATAGTATACATATGTGGAAATGAACCTCTGTCTGTGAGGCTAATTACACCCTCATTGACTCTTGAAATCATCCACACACTCCCAGTGGTTCCCCCTTTGATGAAACATGTTGAAAACTTGGCATTGCACGCTAAGCTTGGTGGAGTCACTTGAGCCCCAGACATAACTCTGGCTTTTACCTGGTTGACTGCATGCAGGGGGGATCTAACTGTGGGCCCATGGTAGGCAAGGGGAGCTGAAAAATGGTTCTGTGTAGGACATGACAATTCCTTGGGAAAGCCCAGAACCAGAGCAATTTTTTAGCTCTGCCTATTAGGAAAGTTCCCCCTTGGATGGCAGGGAATGCACAGTATGCCATGCACTTCCTCCTCCTAGCTTGGTACCAGATGTGATTGCATGCAAGCCAAGCCATAGAGAAACTGCAGCTCATGACTTAACACGTTTCAGAATGGCAGAAAAGCCTAGATCTACAGTGAAGATAATACCTAGGAGTTTTCAACGTGGTGTTGGCTGCAAAAGAGCGAGAAGCTCAGCAGCTTTGGTTACACAACAACATCGGCAGTGAATTATGGTATGTGACTTGTGTCTCATGTCCTGAGAATAGCACAATTTTGTCTGTACTCATTTTCTTCCTTTTCATCTCCTCCACCAAACAAAGCAGTCTGTCAACACACTCAGACACTTAGAAACTAATTAAGAAAAACACACTTACAAAAACTGAAGACAGATGACTGAATTAAAATCAATAGATAAAATAAACACAAAAAAATCAAAATTTTCAATTTAAATGTCAAGTCAGCCTTATTGTACGGCTCTGAAACATGGAGAACAAAAAAAAAAGAAAGAAACCAAAATGCTACAGACTTTCATAAATGGATGCTTGCGTAAAATAGAAAGATTGAAGTGGTATGACAAGATCATTAATGTGGAACTGATGACAAGATCATTAATGTGGAACTGATGACAAGATCATTAATGTGGAACTGATGGCAAGATCATTAATGTGGAACTGATGACAAGATCATTAATGTGGAACTGATGGCAAGATCATTAATGTGGAACTGATGGCAAGATCATTAATGTGGAACTGATGGCAAGATCAGTAATGTGGAACTGATGACAAGATCATTAATGTGGAACTGATGACAAGATCATTAATGTGGAACTGATGACAAGATCATTAATGTGGAACTGATGACAAGATCATTAATGTGGAACTGATGGCAAGATCATTAATGTGGAACTGATGGCAAGATCATTAATGTGGAACTGATGGCAAGATCATTAATGTGGAACTGATGACAAGATCATTAATGTGGAACTGATGACAAGATCATTAATGTGGAACTGATGACAAGATCATTAATGTGGAACTGATGACAAGATCAGTAATGTGGAACTGATGACAAGATCATTAATGTGGAACTGATGACAAGATCATTAATGTGGAACTGATGACAAGATCAGTAATGTGGAACTGATGACAAGATCATTAATGTGGAACTGATGACAAGATCATTAATGTGGAACTGATGACAAGATCAGTAATGTGGAACTGATGACAAGATCATTAATGTGGAACTGATGACAAGATCATTAATGTGGAACTGATGACAAGATCATTAATGTGGAACTGATGACAAGATCATTAATGTGGAACTGATGACAAGATCATTAATGTGGAACTGATGACAAATGATGACAAGATCATTAATGTGGAACTGATGACAAGATCATTAATGTGGAACTGATGACAAGATCATTAATGTGGAACTGATGACAAGATCATTAATGTGGAACTGATGACAAGATCATTAATGTGGAACTGATGACAAGATCATTAATGTGGAACTGATGGCAAGATCATTAATGTGGAACTGATGGCAAGATCATTAATGTGGAACTGATGGCAAGATCATTAATGTGGAACTGATGACAAGATCATTAATGTGGAACTGATGACAAGATCATTAATGTGGAACTGATGACAAGATCATTAATGTGGAACTGATGACAAGATCATTAATGTGGAACTGATGACAAGATCATTAATGTGGAACTGATGACAAGATCATTAATGTGGAACTGATGACAAGATCATTAATGTGGAACTGATGACAAGATCATTAATGTGGAACTGATGGCAAGATCATTAATGTGGAACTGATGGCAAGATCATTAATGTGGAACTGATGACAAGATCATTAATGTGGAACTGATGACAAGATCATTAATGTGGAACTGATGACAAGATCATTAATGTGGAACTGATGACAAGATCATTAATGTGGAACTGATGACAAGATCATTAATGTGGAACTGATGACAAGATCAGTAATGTGGAACTGATGACAAGATCATTAATGTGGAACTGATGACAAGATCATTAATGTGGAACTGATGACAAGATCATTAATGTGGAACTGATGACAAGATCATTAATGTGGAACTGATGACAAGATCATTAATGTGGAACTGATGACAAGATCATTAATGTGGAACTGATGACAAGAACTGATGACAAGATCATTAATGTGGAACTGATGACAAGATCATTAATGTGGAACTGATGACAAGATCATTAATGTGGAACTGATGACAAGATCATTAATGTGGAACTGATGACAAGATCATTAATGTGGAACTGATGACAAGATCATTAATGTGGAACTGATGACAAGATCATTAATGTGGAACTGATGACAAGATCATTAATGTGGAACTGATGACAAGATCATTAATGTGGAACTGATGACAAGATCATTAATGTGGAACTGATGACAAGATCATTAATGTGGAACTGATGACAAGATCATTAATGTGGAACTGATGACAAGAACTAGACAAGTGCCAGTGGAACAAGAGATGAGAAGGTGCTGGAGATGGATTGGAAACACACTGAGAAAACCTATTGATAGTATTACCAGACAGTCCTTGTTCTGAAATCCGCAGGGTAAGAGAGGTACAGGAACACCATAGAACACATAGAGAAGAAAACTGGAGACTGACATGAAGGGATGACAGAGACATGGAAAGACCTTGAGCTGATGTCATGTGACAGGAAGACTTGGCAGACGTCTGTTGAAGACCTATGCTCCTTTGGGAGTTAAAAGGTGAAAGTAGAAGAAGATAAAATAAAAATTCCCCTGCTGGGAATCAGACAAAGGAAACGGAGCAGTGGTGGTTCCTTGCGCCATAAGGAGTGAAAAAAGGTGATTATGATAATGACACTAAAGCTATAATTGCCAGAATCTGTACTGACCCGAACCTGCCTTAGCATTTAGCACATGGGACAAAGTTAGTACTCTCTTCCACACTATAACTAAAGAAAGTGAGATGATATGGACAGGGAGAGAGTATGTGTTCTTGATCATAACTGTTTTAAACACTAACAAACAGAATCAGACAACTTGGTGATAGGCCACATCGAGGTTTATTGTATCAGCACAAATTTACTTTTATAATAAGCCATTTAAGAGTTAACTTACTTAAATGCAAGTCATTATACAAAGTGTTTACTGTATTATAAACAAATATCAAGAACATCAGTATGGAAACTAAATGACAGCTGATAAATAGTATATCTTTACCAACTCTTTGCTATCAGTGTCAAACATGGTCCTTGACCAAAGCACAGGAGAGAAAAAAGCAATCCAGATGAAGTGTTTTAGAAAAACCATTAACGTTCCCAAGAGAGACAGACATGACATCAGAAAAACCATTAACGTTCCCAAGAGAGACAGACATGACATCAGAAAAACCATTAACGTTCCCAAGAGAGACAGACATGACATCAGAAAAACCATTAACGTTCCCAAGAGAGACAGACATGACATCAGAAAAACCATTAACGTTCTCAAGAGAGACAGACGTGACATCAGAAAAACCATTAACGTTCCCAAGAGAGACAGACATGACATCAGAAAAATTGTAGGAACTACATCCTGCATCAAGTAAATAGAGAAATAGAAAAATAAGTGGTTTGGCCATCTCATGACAATGGAACCCTATAAATTACTACTACGCACCGACAAAAGTTGCTGTGACATAGACGCCTGCTAACTACAGAGCTGACCCCATGCTGTGACATAGATGCCTGCTAACTACAGAGCTGACCCCATGCTGTGACATAGATGCCTGCTAACTATATAGCTGACCCCATGCTGTGACATAGACGCCTGCTAACTACAGAGCTGACCCCATGCACTTAAGCAGCAAAACTGGAGAAGATAGACAGAGACCACTTTCAGCTCCAGCACCTCATGGCCCTCCATGTGCATTCCAGAATATGTCCAAACCTCTACCACACTACCATTCCAGCTACAGGATACTTGCCTACCTCAAGTGGAGATGCTTCCTATGGCACTGTCTCAGAATTGGTGAAAAAGCTCTTACAAGCAGAAGAGAAAATAACACGCCATAAGGAACATCAACAAAATGCAGATGAGGATTCTCACTTCAGGGGCGCATCATCCCCATAGTCAGTTATGACTACAGGCTACTAACTACTATTTGTTTTGTTTTAGAAAGTGGTCTTTCTGCACATGACCAAAGTCAACCACAAAGTTCATCACTGGAACTAGCATGCCTAACTTTACAGACAGTTCAAGAATTGAGAGTTTCTCGACAGACAACAGCCATTTTTCTATTTGAAGCCCAGGTGCTATGGACAGCAATGACACTTTTTTTTGGGCATTTATTATCATAATCTGAACAACATATTCCAAACTAAAGTTGTGAGTCTAAGGGACATCCTCAGATGACAACAGTGTGCGGATCATAATGAAATGACTCAAGCAAATATTTGTAAAGCTGCCATAAAAAAGAAGTGATTATAATTTAAAATTCAGTCTGGCAACTAGGTTACTAAACTGTTAATGATAATTTCCTGCAGGGGCACACACTGTAGCATAATTTAGGCTTCAAATAAGTGGCTCCCATTTACAGAAAAGTAGGAATTTCTTCAGCCCTAACTTTTTTCCACATGTTTATCATCACCTTGACCCTAATAAAAGAAGTTCAAGGAAACTGATATTAACATCCAATGATTCATTAACCTTCTGCTCCCTGAGAAGTATAAGGCGTCAATAGTCATGCCAAGCCTTACTTCTGTGTCATATGTTCAAGGTGTTACACATCTTACTGACCCCTTTCATGTCAATCTCTGGTTCCTTTCTCTGTGTATTTTTTGGTTTCCCTCAACATTTCTTACTCAGGGAATTTCAGAAAAATAACTGCCTTGAAATGCTATCAACAAGTTTCAGCATCAACAAGTTTCAGCATCAACAAGTTTCTGCATCAACAAGTTTCTGCATCAACAAGTTTCTGCATCAACAAGTTTCAGTATCAACAAGTTTCTGCATCAACAAGTTTCAGCATCAACATGTTTCAGCATCAACTTGTTTCAGCATCAACAAGTTTCAGCATCAACAAGTTTCAGCATCAACAAGTTTCAGCATCAACAAGTTTCAGTATCAACAAGTTTCTGTATCAACAAGTTTCAGTATCAACAAGTTTCAGCATCAACAAGTTTCTGCATCAACAAGTTTCAGTATCAACAAGTTTCTGTATCAACAAGTTTCAGCATCAACAAGTTTCAGTATCAACAAGTTTCTGCATCAACAAGTTTCTGCATCAACAAGTTTCAGTATCAACAAGTTTCAGCATCAACAAGTTTCAGCATCAACATGTTTCAGCATCAACATGTTTCAGCATCAACAAGTTTCAGCATCAACAAGTTTCAGCATCAACAAGTTTCAGCAGTGTTTGTCAAATCCAATGTCAATCTCACCTCTTGTTCCAATAGTCCGGTTCTTGTATTCAGCTCCATGTTGGTGACTTTACTGTACCATTTCAATCCTTCTATTCTATGCAAGCATCCATTTATGAAAGTCAGTTTGGAAGACATTTTTTTTTCTCCATGTTTCACAGCCATAGGATTGCCTTGACTTTTGAGTTGCAGATTCCTATTTCTGTGTTGAACTTGATTTCTTTTGATTTTCATGAATTTTCCAATGCAATGACAGCTCATCTTGTCTTTGTATCATAATTTTGAAAGCGCTGTCTGATCCTCCATCTTTGACTATGTTGCTACCAATATGTATTTATGAGTTCATATCTTTGTTTCATATCTCGTAGGGATGTTCCTCCAAGTGCAATCTCATAATCTTTGTATTTTCCCTATGTACTGTCAGCCCCAGTCGCCATGACCGCTCATAGAGTATTTTCATTTTGCGTTGCATCAGGTTACAGTTATGGGACTGAATAGCTGGGTCTTCAGCAAAATCTGGACCATCTAGCTGTTTTAAGAGTCCACTTAATTCTAATATGAATCTTGATTTATTAAGTTTGAAGGATGAAGAGATAGCTGTGATAAAACAATATAAAAGAAGAAGATCACCCAAAATATTAAGAAAGAAATCTGTGAGACTACACTGAAACTTAACTTTTATACCATATCATATTTTCATCACAAAATCAGATATATAAAAACTAAATAAATTTAAAGCAGGTTCGAAAATATAAGGACCAGGTTTACAAGCCACCCTCATCTTTCTTAGTACTCCTTACAAAGTATGGAGCCACCATTGCAGCTGGTCCCCTTGCAGGAACCCTGCAGCAAGTAACCACAGGAACCCTGCAGCAAGTAGCCACAGGAACCCTGCAGCAAATAGCCACAGGAACCCTGCAGCAAGTAGCCACAGGAACCCTGTAGCAAGTAGCCACAGGAACCCTGTAGCAAGTAGCCACATACTCCTGCACTGGTGGTTTCTGTGGCACTTTATTGTGCTAGATGAGGCTATCAGCCTTATATCAGTCACCTTTTACGACATAGTGAATGTAAAATTAGCCTGGCTGCTGTACGTAACCTGGCGATTTAATACTACCTAAAGAGAACTCTCCATCATTCAATCCTTCACATATATCCATCCACTACCCACATACATCTATTCTTTACTCCACATACATCCATCTTTTAATTCCATATATCAACAAGAATCTATTATAACTTAATTTATCATATTTTCAGCAAAGTAAATAAATACAACATGGCCATGTGTGAAATAGCACAAGCATGCTCAACCAATTTATGCACACAACATAAATTTGCATATGACACAGTTATGTGAATATATAATCCCTGGGAAGAAATAGACATATAGCAAGATCTTGATATGTGTATCTTAGATTACACAGAAGCAATTTTAAACCAACTCGGATATACTTTAAGGAAAAACAGCGATCCCGTTACACGCCCATTTAGGTAAAACTTAATAAAGCCAACTCAGACATTGTACAAGACGTTTAAAAAAAAAAAAGTCTAACTCAATTTATGAGGGTTGTCTGAATACATAAAGTAATCATTAGAAGTCCCCATAAAAATAAATAAGGTGGGCTAAGGTGTGGGAACTACAAATATTCTTTCTTGACGTGTTAACAATATTTTTGGACTTAGGATCCTGACATTAAATTAAAATATGAGTTGTATTTTATTTTTTGAACACCCTGTATAGGGAAGATGAATTAAACCAAATCAGATATAATGTAGGGAAGATGAATTAAACCAAATCAAATATAATGAAGGGAAGATGAATTAAACCAAATCAGACATAATGTAAGGAAGATGAATTAAACCAAATAAGATACAATGAAGGGAAGATGAATTAAACCAAATCAGATATAATGAAGGGATGATGAATTAAACCAAATCAGATATAATGTATAAGGAAGATGAATTAAACCAAATCAGATATAATGTAGGGAAGATGAATTAAAGCAAATCATATATAATGTAAGAAAGATGAATTAAACCAAATCTGATATAATGTAGAGAAAACTGAATTAAACCAACTGAAGCATAATATATGGATAACTGAATTAAACCTACTCAAGACATAAAATATGAAAAACTTAAACCAACTCCAGTCATAATATAAAGGAAAACGGAATTAAACCAACTCTGACATATTCTAGGGGAACAGTGTTTAAACTAGCTTGGACACTATAAAACTGAATTAAATCAACTTATTATAAGATAAACTGATTTGGCTTCTGCTGCATACAACTACTAGACTATTACACAAGCAGCAATGACAGCTGTGTGCATGGCCAGACTTTGTAAGATTCATTTTGGCTAAATCTCTTATGATGGTTGACACTTTACCGGTTAAAAAAAAAAAATAAACCATCTATTCTTTCTTAAGGCCTCAGCTGCACTAACTTATACTGTGTAAGAAATCACTAGGCCAGCCCTTGTGTGGATCACAGTTTAAAAACCCCTGACCTAGTTACAGTATCTCCTTAATGGATAATATGGCTTTCTTCTAAAATTATCTTTATATTCTGAAGTTATTTTTATCTATGGATTCACACAAACAATATTTGACCAATATCTTGCACAAATAACGGAATTAACATATAGGAAGTTATTGAATTGAATAAATTTGATCAGTTGTGATAGATATAACTAATTCAAAATGAAAAAAAAAAAAAAAACTATTTACAAAATAACAGAAAAGTCATAATTCATTTCATAGATACACTAGCGTATGCCATCTCATGTCATGAATCAGTTCCACCGGAAATAATCTCAGTTTTCACACGTCATCATAGTCAAGAGACATTCCATATTGTTGTATGTTTTTAAGTTGTTCTGCCCTTCTATAATACCAAGCACATATAACAAATGCTCTATTTTCACTGTACGAATTAATGCTAAGAAACAAACAAGTTAAAGCACTCTGTTTTGCCTCCAAATTTGGCTTCAGTGTCAATCAGTGTAATGAACCCCCCTTCTCCAACAGATTCTAAGTTAACCTCAACTTCTGCATCAGCTCCAAATATCTTGCAGACACAATAATTAATGTGTCTGCTTTAGTACACAACAGAAGGAAGAGTTGACGGCAATCATGCAAGAGGAAGACAGCGCTATAAGTGGAAAGAAAACATCAAGAGATGGACAGGAAAGAGTCTGTCAGAGTGTACCATCAAGACAAGAGACAGAAGACGCTGGAGATCCATTGAAACTGAGCTTAGATGTGGAGATGGCACCTGATGATGATGATATTCAACATATTTATTTTGAAGAAAAAAAAAGGAAAATAGTACTGGGGCTAGTTTTATAAATTTGTTGATTTGTTAAAAAAAAGTGTGTATTTTAAATACACTACAAACATGGGGTGTGCTGGGGTTTCCCCCCTCATCAGCCACAGTTACAAAATTGAAATATAGAAGAGAATGACACAGGACACAGCAAGCACATGAAATAATGACTTAACAAATATAACGGCTAAAGAAGAAAGAAATAAATGATGTGGTGGTGGTAACTTACATACCAGGTGCTTTTCAACCCCCCTCCCCATCAACCTTTTCACGTGGAGGCATTCATATGCGTACCTAACATATATAGTTGCATAACCCAGAATCCAAACATCCGAAAAATTCTGAAAATAGAAAGTTTTTTCGGCTGACTTTTGGGTGATTTACAGGGCGACTTGGGTTAATTTTTGGCTTCTTTGGGCAAAAACCAAAAAAAATCTGATATCCGAAACATGGCCGTCCCCGAGCATTTCGGAGTCTGGGTTATGCACCTTGTGTTGTGAAATTCTCACAAATGCAGTCAAAAATCACACAATCACATGAACTGTGGACGGATAGCCAATAATTTTAGGGGAAAACATATAAGGCCATACTGTGTTCTGGTCTGCCATAGGTCACACATAAGATATAAAAAACACAAGCAAAATAGATATAGTGTACAATATACGTGTACGACTTTCACAAATCTCTTAGAGGAATGACAGTGTTAGATTTAGATCTTTAACCCGTTTGCACAAATCATTCAATATAACTCAGACCAGTGGCTCTCAAAGTTTAGTGGTCCAGAAACTACTTCATTAAGTGTCAAAGATATGCAAGACCACCTACGATCTACGGACACTTCTAATGTGTACTAACACTGAGGCAACCCTTCCTATCCACTTTACTGTATTTTTAAATAAATCAAAAATGGTGATTCATCTTCCTAGAACAAAAGACAAAAGAAAATAGCGTTGTGGCCACGAGGCCTGTGCATCAAGACACCCAGTAGGCCTTAATAGATTTTACGGGTAGTATCCATTTTAAATTTATTTTCTCATGAGTCCTACTTAGATCTCACTTTCTTTCCTTGGCGAATGCCTTGTAGCCGCAATGCTGGTTATTTTCTTTGTCTTTTGTACTAGTAAGTTGAATTGCCTTTTTTCTATTTTTTTAATATCCATATACCCTACTCCACGTCTTCATGCAGTCCCCCTCATCTTCCTAAACGCATCCACTTTATTACTCAATAAGAAAATTATGTACTAAAATGAAGGGCACCCGAGAAGCAGAGTGGTCAGAGTGCTTGCTTTTCACAACAAAGGGACCAGGTTCTAAACCAGGTGTCATGCTCCAGTCAACAAAGCAGCAAAAATGGGTACCTGACTCTGCTCATGAGTTAGGGAAGGTAAAGACAGGGAGGAAGGCAACTGATCACCCTACCTCATAAAGCTGAGACCCAGTATAGGTTAAGTCTCTAACACTCACTCCCATATGACCGTATATTTACCGGTTTACCGTTACTAAAATGAAATGAACCTTCTTCAATTGTACTTTTAGCATGGAATAAAGCAGTACTAAGGTGACGACTTGTCTTCAACACACCTCTTCATCGTACGATGAAGACTGGCAACATACAGTGTGCAATATCATTTCTTGTTGCTACTGCTAGAATCTAACCCCACAGTGGTTATGTATGTAGGAACAAGATAATACAGTTACACAAACTAACATATTTCACAGTTATGTATATCAGAACCACTTCTATGCAGCAGCCAAGGTAACAAAATTGTTTGCATTCTATGTCCTAGTGCTTCTTCCCTATATATTGAAATATACAAAAATGTTAGCAGACTAGATAAAGTGTACAAACACCAAGGTGGACAATATTATATTTCAATCACTGACAGGGAAGCTTAACTATAAAGATATTTCATGAACGTCTTTCTTTACGTCTGCTCCTGTTTAAGTTATGTTGCATGGGAAAGTTTATTAATAAAATCTGAACAAGCTTATGTTATGAGACTTCACATTTTTTTTTACACTGTACTTTCGAAAGGTGTCTCTCATTTCAGCAACCATATTCTTCTGTGCTGCCTGCTTTTTCAAACTCCTTCCATTATATTTATGTTACTCCCAATGATACCCTAGGCTTTTATTTCTAAATACATCCCTTTGGCTACTTTTCTTCACAAGTCTCATTTCATATGTAGAGTTTTTTAATATATGTGTAGAACTAATGTCAAATAATGGAACATCTATTGATAAACTAATCCTGCCAAGCAAATGATTTCCAAGCAGAAGTAGATTATCCTCAAACTCAAAAATATTTCATAATGAAATAGAAGAATCTGAAATATTCAAAATCCTTAATTTTTCTATACATGGAAATCCATCAACATATCTTCTTTTGGCAATACTCCAGAAGATCAACGCACAAATGCCACAGATAAGGCAAGAAGGTCACAGATAATTCAAATCCTGGTAGAGAGTGGCTGCATAAAACCATAAGTCCATCACACAAGCACATTCTTGAAACTAAAAACTATAAATCTTTTAGCGCTGCCAACTGTCGCTCTATTTCATCATCTGCAGCCCTTGATGACTCTCCCAGCTTTCCTCTGTGACATTTGAAGTAGTGTCGTCGACCAGGGATTGGCGGCTCCTGAGCCGACCCAGCTCTAATGGGTACCTCTGAAATCGGCGAGTATCTGCCTGAATGGCGAGGGACACCTGTCTCTGTACAAGAAAAGGGATACTCACGTAAAAATCAATGTCAGGTTAGACATTAATAATAACCTGAGATTTCGCCTCGAGTATTAGCGGGCGTACGAAAAAAAAAAAAAAAAAAAAACATGAGTTGGCAACTTGGAAAGATTCAACAAATGAGCTGGTATTATTGAAAGATTCAGCACACATTACATGAGCTGGTAACACTGAAAGATTCAACACACATTACATGAGTTGGCAACTTTGGAAGATTCTACACACATTACATCTTCTTTTTCTGCTTCGTCCTGAAAAGGACATTTGTTACGTTGTGTTGCCGTTTACAGCAATATTGCGATATTTGCACCTTTTAGCCCGACACATTCGATTTCAGCATGGCATTTTTGGGACCGGGTTAGCCTTCCCTCTTCGATCCCTACTCTCTCAGCCAGACTGCAGTGATGCAGCCTGTTTCCAGGACCACCACTTGGAGGTGGAGTAGGGTCTTGGTCAGCTCTGGTTTGCTGACCCTGACGCAAGCAGTCAAGCTATGGGTCACTTACTGCATTAATCACTGTTGCTGCGTCTTCGGCCCCACACATTACATGAGCTGGCAACATTAAAAGATTTAACACAAACATTACATGAGCTGGCAACTTGGAAAGATTCTACACATATTACTTCTTCTTCTTCCTCATTTGTCCTGAAAAGGACGTTGGTTGCATTGTGCCTGTTTAAGCCGGAGCTGTGATATCTGCATCTTTCGGTCGACACATCCAACTTCAGCACAGCAGTTTTTGGGACCGGGTTTGCCTTCCCTCTGCGATCCCTACTCTCTCAGCCAGACTGCAGTGATGCAGACTGTTTCCAGGACCACCACGTGGAGGTGGAGTAGGGTCTTAGTCAGCTCTGGTTCGCTGACTCTGATGCAAGCAGTCAAGCTATGGGTCGCTGACTGCATTCTCTATTGCTGCATCTTTGGGTCCCACACACATTACAAGAGCTGGTAACATTGAATGATTCAACACACATTATATGAGCTGGCAACAACTTTAAACACAGAAACACTCAAGAGTTGGAAACATCATCTCACTGTCCATCAGCTCCCCTAGGAGCATAAGCTTACAGTTCCAGATCTTTCCATGTCTTTCTCATCCCTTTCATGTCTGTCTTCAGTTCCCTTCTCCATGTGTTTTTCTGTTTGCCTCTACCTCTCTAAGACCCGAGGATTTCAGAACAAGGACTACCTTTCAATGCTGACAACAAGTTTCACCAGTGTGTGCCCTATCTATCACCAGTGTGTGCCCTATCTATCACCAGTGTGTGCCCTATCTATTACCAGTGTGTGCCCTATCTATCACCAGTGTGTGCCCTATCTATCATCAGTGTGTGCCCTATCTATCACCAGCATCTTCTTCTCATCTCTTGTTCCATTGGAACTTGTCTGGTTCTTGTACTGGAAAATTAGGAAAGTGAATCTGTTTCCATAACCTGACTTCTGGTTGTTTTCTCCTTCACTATATATTATCTGTTTCCATAACCTGACTTCTGGTTGTTTTCTCCTTCACTATATATTAACTGTTTCCATAACCTGACTTCTGGTTGTTTTCTCCTTCACTATATATTATCTGTTTCCATAACCTGACTTCTGGTTTTTTCTCCTTCACTATATATTATCTGTTTCCATAACCTGACTTCTGGTTTTTTCTCCTTCACTATATATTATCTGTTTCCACACAACAGCTCATCACAGGGCATGATGACATCACTGTAGTTGGTCCACTGTTAAGGCAGCTAAGGCCAAAACACTTAAAGGGCTCTGACACTGCTGGTTTATGTTTCCACTTCTTTTACATAATGAGACTTCTAGCCCCATGCACACCCTGTCCTGTTGGTTACAGCTTAAATAAATATAAAATTATGTCTTACAATAGTAATACAAACAAATAACAGATTTTATGTATAAAGAATTAATAAAAATTGTGATATGAAAATAATCACTGAATTTCATTGCAAATGTGAACATATTGAGCAAGTAAAAGCTGCCAAACTCCAGATATAAGTTGCCAGAGCTTCCATCATACAGTGACAGAGCTAAACAATATGCTTCCAATGGTCAAGCCATAAAAAGTTTCACCTACATGACAGCAGCTTCACCCAAGTAAAGAGCATTTTACAGAGCTGATTCTCTATGGACAAAGAACATACTTATCTAGATATGTGACACATTCCTGAAGACATACATGAGTTTCATCCTCAATCTTCTCATATCCAAAAGTTTAAAAACAAAAATTCAAATCAGGGGACTTTATTTACTATTCACAATTTTGGGTCTCCCTTATATGTCTGTAACAATGTGAAAAAAGAAACAATTTTGTTACTGACCTTTCCTGTGATTTCAATGCCAATCTCATCTAAGACTCTATTGACAATAGCATCTTGTTCCTCCTCATCGCCAGACTCAGTGAGAATATCATCAAGAGTATCATCAACTGAAAAGGAAAATGATTATTTAACTTTTAAACAGTGTCCACAATCTTGAGGGTAATCTGTTTTTCTTCACATACAATTAGATTTAAAAACCTAGTACAAGTTATTACTAAATTAATACATTTTTTGTTGTTGTATTGGAAAAGAGAAAGTTATCATTTAAACAACTCAAACATCAATCTAGTATAGGTCCGTATCCTTGAATCTGTAATGCTTAGGGACAGTCGTGTTTAGGAAATCAGATTTTTTTCAGTTTCCAGATGTCACCCAAAATGGTCCAACATGTGCTCATATGTCGCTCAAAATGTGTTTACAAATCTCCCAAAAGTAGCCCAAAGTTGGCCAAAAACTTTTAATTTTCACAATATTACGGTTTTCGGGCGTTAAGGTTCAAGGATACAAACCTGTGCGACAATATTTGCCACCACTACACAAAAGGGGAAACCTTTTGATAGCATCGCAAGGTAGTCCTTGTTCTGAAATCCCAAGGGTACGAGAAATTGAGATAAACAAAAATACAGATAATAGAATTGGGACAGACATGACAGGGATAGGGAAGACATAGAAAGACCCTAAATACATGGCACAGCAACGGAAGGTGTGGCACAGCAACGGAAGGTGTGGCGTGAATTTGGTGAATGTCTATGCTCCTTAGGGAGCTCAAGGGTACAGATGAGGACACAAACGGGCAGTAAAAATGGTCTTGCTTACTCATTTCCTCTGTCATGTCCATCTTAGCAGTTTCCTTCTGGAACTCTTGCATCATGGCTGCTGTCTTCTGTGGATCCATCACCTTGTTCATCTGTGTCATTGTCTGCAAAATGAATCCACATATGTAAAACAATGTACATCACAGGGTATCCTAAACTTGTGAAGAAGAGAAATGGAAACAGATCAGAAACAAAAAAGAAAAAGTAGGGCGTAGATCGAGAGGTTAGAATAAGGTAGATCCTAATCTACCAGTAGATCAAAAGTGATGGATTTGGTTGATCTCTAGGTGATGGAGGGGGAAACAAGGAAGAATTTCAAGGCGAGAGAAATTTTGGACAAGCCTTCTCACTGTGGCACTTAAGAGCATGGCATCCCCAGGATTAAAGGAATTTTTGTCCGTGGTCCCAGGTAATATAAATTCGCTGTAATGGTGAACTGCAAGAGATAGTGACATGATCTTTTCTTTCAAGTGAAGTTAAACATTCGGCAACATATCATTTAGTCTGAATTTTCCACAACTCTAGTTGATGGAACTGCAGGTTGTCTGGCAGAGGTAAAAGTTACATACCGGCCGCATTAATAAATGCTCTTAGCAGGTTTTCTTAATGTGCCCTATCCAACACCAGTGTCTTACACCACACTTCCTGTTTCTCTTCCACCACACTTCCTGTTCCTCTTCCACCACACTTCCTGTTCCTCTTCCACCACACTTCCTGTTCCTCTTCCACCACACTTCCTGTTCCTCTTCCACCACCTTCCTGTTCCTCTTACATCACCCTTCCTGTTCCTCTTACACCACACTTCCTGTTCCTCTTACACCACACTTCCTGTTCCTCTAACACCAAACTTCCTGTTCCTCTTTCACCACACTTCCTGTTCCACTTGTGTTTATCCGGTTCTTTCCATCAGTTCTACATTAATGACCTTGTCACACTGTTTCAATCCTTCTATTCTTCACAAGCCAATTTTTGACAGTTTGTACCTTTCTGGTTGTCATTTTTTATGTTCTCCATGTTTCACAGCCATACAATAGGGACTGACTTGACATCCAAGTTGAAGATTCTTATTTTTGTGATGTACCCAATTTCTTTTGACGTTCCCAAAGATTTCCCAATGCACTGAAAGCTTCTCTAGCCTTTTTAAACATTTCTAATTCTGGATCATTAACGGTTAAAGACTGGAAAATATCTCAACATCAAATCCACTAACCCAGATACTAGTTACTGCAATTCTTACCTTTGTGGTTGTGCTCATAGCATTTGCCATTTTCATGTTGGAGTGCATCATCTACAAAACAGAAAGAATGACATAATTGCATGAAAGAAAATGCAACAAGTAACTTCATCAAGTAAAACATATTCCTACAGAAACTACTACTGCAAGAGCATATCTACAAGAGCATATTAATGTTTGGAACAAGCTTTCTTGCAAGGGGACCACCTGCAATTGTGGTGCCATGCTCCACCAGGAGCAATGAATGAATAAAATGCAGCATTTAACATGAAAAGCAAATGGAGTACAACAAAAACCAAAAAGTTAGACTTCGATAAACAGATGCTTGCATAGAACAGAAGGACTGAAATGATACGGCAAGGTCACCAATGTGAAACTGATGATAAGAACCAGGCAAGTGTCATGTGAAACAAGCAGAGAGAAGACGGCAATGGAGATGGATAGGACCTGTGAAGACAGGATTTAAGTGAGATAGTGAAACAGTGAAAGCAACAGATTCTGTGAGAGAATCAAAGGCTATTCTATTAAGAATGCCCAATATCTGCAGACACATCAAAGAACACTTTTCTCACACTCAGGGTAGTTTACTCTTGTGAAACTTCAAAGGAATATTTAGTAGATAGGTAATTGATAACTCTCTTTATCTTCTTCATCGTAACTGTGTATACCAGGTATGCTGTAAAGTACTGCTTTCATTCTCCTCACGCAAACCAGTGGTGAATATGATGGAGGCTCCAGGGGGAGCAAAGGTCAACTCAACCAACGCAGGGTTATGCCAATATGGAGTGTGAGTGTGAAGTATGAGTTAGGCGAATGGTGGACTGTTCGTGTGTTGACCCGTATAAGGCACTCATTCACTCATTACGTTATGTCACCAATGCAGACCACTGTAGTCGTTTCAATAGTTTAATTGGACGCACACACTTGACAGATTGGGTACAGATACAGGAACATGAGTCGACATAGACAGCATAATATTGATCAATGGACTACCGTCCTAAATTAGCATTCATGAAGAATAATCTTGCAATGGAACATCTGTAAACACCAAGATTTCCATAGTTTATAAATACAGTCAGTATACCTTACTGACCGAGCATGTCAATTAAGCAATACTGTTCAAACTTGACTCCTAAACAGGATCTCTTTCTAGCGAAGATTCCTTTAGGTACATTACAGCAAATCTCTGTAAAAATAATGTTAATTTCTTTATAATAGTGATCTCTCAATCATCACCTGATAATAAGGAAGTTTTCCCGTTCTCTGCTAATGATTTACAATAAGTAGAATTCCAAAATCAATCGAATTCCACAATGGCTGCTGGCTCCCGGTTGAGCATCACTCACTATACGGGTGTATAGCCAAATCTTCAATCGAAGCTTTGTTCATCAACAATAAATGATTCTACAAGGATCAGCATATTCTGTCCTCATAGTTGCTGCATATAAACATATTTAGTGCTGCTAGAGAATATGTCGTCCCGACATATTCATAGGTAAGTTCATGTAAACGTCTGCCCATCTTAAGCCTAGGAATGAACGAAGTCAGCAAAAGTATGTTTTTTTACCTGGACATAAGAAATACACTAGCAAGCATAAAAACGCTCTCCCGGCGTTATAGAATCACAACTGGGGAACTCATGGACTAAACGATCCTGGAAGAAACTATCTTCGTCCCCAGAATAACTTAAAGAGATCACAAACTCTTGGGCATCTCTCCGACATGACTTCCCGCCCTAGGCCTAGACAACCGAAGAACACCCTCACCTCTCTTCATCCGCCGAAAACACCTGACCCCCTTCAGTACAGTACAAGAACAAATAGTTCCACTTAAACATACTAAGACATCAAGATATAAGACATACTCGTCCTACATAGACAAGCACTACACATAGATTCGGACCATAGACATACTGAAGCAAGAACAATCTATTCCTAACCAAACACAGAATAGATTCAAGTAAGTCTAAATTCCTCCGCCGAGTTCTATTTTTAAGAACGCTACAAAGAGCAATAACTCACAGAATGACTACTTATTGCCCAATCTGAGTTTCGTCCCTCAAGACCAAAACATGCATTCAAAGATGAATATATCTTCATCAGACAATTAAAACATTTTACATGGTATGCGTAATCCGTGCGCCAAAAAATATGTGCGCAACAGTAATCTGTATCTCTCTCTTGACTGAGTGAAACAGAGGCAGAGGATTGGTATTCTAGTCACACTTCTATCCTTTCCCTGATTTATTTAATTGTTATTTCATTTACAATTATTTTCGGCTCGAGCCCCCAGGTAAAAGATCAAAGAATTTATCTTATCAAACTAATTACCACATTGTAGACAACAACCATACATCTGACAAGTTACAAAGTAAAGCAGACATGGTTGGTTTAGTTATTCAAATATAAAATAAAATTTTCAAAAGGAAAAAAAAAATAATAGAATCCCACTATACAGAATGACAGTTACACTGGTATTATTGCACGTTTAGTGTTACATTAGGCAAGTGTCATCACTTGGTTTCAAAGTTTGTGAAAGTTGTATGATTCACGTCTCAATAGATGTTGTTTGTTACTCAGCTTTGGGGAGATTTGTTGGTCTTCTGGGGTTGATGCTGGCATTTTTTAACTCAATGGGTTGCCTCGGCTGTGTTCCTCTCACTTGGATGGACTACTAGTGAAAACTCAGGATCTCTGTTCACTACAGTCTCATACTTCAGCACTTTTGGTTGGTGCTGCAAAAGTACTTTCTAGTCTTCACCATTAAGACCTTTCAACGAAGTCACTACTGCTCTGGTTCTTGATGGCTTTAGGTAGTTAAGTTCAATGGCTTAGAATCCTAATTAAATGTTGCCTGTCCAGTTGGTACAGTGTGAATCGTAGCTGTATGACCGGGCCCCAGTCTTGGTTCTTTGCTGAGTACCAGAAACTGTAGGGTTCCGATATTTAACAAGTCATCCTATTCCCTCCCCCAAGCATCATGTGTTTGGTGGGCAGGTCTCAAAATTTCAAAAGTATTCCTATTCTCCAATAAGCCTGTGTTGGTTCAGAGTGGCAGACAATCTTAAAAGGCTATCCTTTATCTGGGATTCGCTGTCTGTTGCATATGTTCTCAGAATCGTCAACTGTTCCCCGTTCAGAAACTTTATGGTGAGCAATAAAAATGTCTTATTTCTTTACTTGTCCGAATAATTAAATGGGTGTATCTCATTTCCTAGTCTCTGAGTTGGTGAATCTTATCAATTACACCATCTGTGAGAGGCATTTTATACTCTTGACATCAAGTGTTAACCCTACTGGGCGGTTATGATGAAACATCTAGTCGCCAAGAAGTCTGCAGTCATCTCTATTCTCAGTTCGAACCTAACTTAACTGATTCCGTACGTAATTATTTTCAGCTCTGGACGGAATTATTTTTAAGCCCCAAAAATTTACACATACATAATTTACGTTTACTGACAATGTGTGTCTAATCATGAGTTAAGTATAACATATTATATATCAAATTAAAGTACATTGGATGAACAATATAAATCCATATGCCTTTCTAGCTAATTTTATGTTATGTTTATGTTATAACAGATAACATGTACACGGAAAAAAGATAACTTGAAATTTTGAACAAAAATTTTCGACTTACGTAAGGCTTGTAACATAAATTGTTATCACAATACAGTTTCACTGCTCTCTTTGTGCAGGTAATCCATTTAGAAACACAGAAAAAGTAAGAAAGTTATGGTTGATCACACAGTTTGTTCACTGTTCACATATTAGTAACATATCCTGTGTTTTTCGGCCATTATGGCGATACGACAAAACACGATTAAAGATGAAGATAAATGTGAAAAAATCCGTTCAAACGCAAATAAAAGACGTTGAAGCTTGTTGAAATTTGCCCAGTTTTGTGTTTACTTCCGTTCAAGATAAATTCCGGGCAGTATAAAATATCAGAATAGAAAGAAACAATGAAATAAATCAGCGTCTTTTAAAAGATCTTACGTCTACAGCTTTCGGCCTTTGCATCTATTATTAGATCTTGCGTACGGAATCAGTTAATGTGCATGGAGAATGACCAGAGAGGTGCTGACAGCAGAATATGGCAACAGTACATGGTGCGCTGTTACACAGCATCAGTCTAATACTAAGGAAGAAAATTGTAAGGAAAACTGACGTTGTTATAGGAGAAAGACAGAAGAAACAGACGAATTTTGGTTTCACCACAGACCTAAACTGAAGAAACCTGGCGATAGCATTACCTGACAGTCCTTGTTCTGGAAACCCCATGACAGAATCAAAGGCAGACCGAAAAACACAGGGAGAATAGAAATGGAGACAGAAATAAGAATGATGAGAAAGTCATGTAAAAACCATCAGCTGATGGCACGTGACAGGAAGACTTGGCGTGTATGTTACGACTCGTGTAATGATGTTAGCCACTTCTATGGTGTGCATTTTATAATTTCACATTAACTTAGGGGTATTCTATAAAGTTCAGAGGTTTTCGCGCTTCACGGTAATGAACGCAAATTGATAGAGTTGTCTAGGATAAAGTATGACGCGGTGAGTTGTTAAGGCACCGCTTGACAACATATTACATTGAGGCTTCAGACCCTGAATGTCATCCGAGATAGGTGCATTGTTAGCTCCTGTTTGGTATTATATTGTGCAGTAGTTTCTTCACGGAGATAAACGGTAGGGTCAATTATCTCATATTATGGATGCAAGAGCGAAGCATTCCAATTTGTTTGTATAAATTTCCTTAGATGAGGAACTGCAGGTATTTATGTTATGATTTGTCAGAATCATTAGTATTCGCCAGAAGTATAGTGGTTCATTACCGGATTTACCGACACACGGAAATCGCGTGTAAACCACAGGACATTTTGACGTTACTGGATTTATTTGAAGAAGACTGGAATAACTGCACGGAGCTGATGTATTTTACTTATGCAATTGTCAATTGATGAAATGTCTCGTTTATTAAACTATGTACGTATCTATGGACCCATACATAAGAAGCGTTGTGGAGTCCATTACTGTTGAATTCGAAGTTCACCCCACCATTCACAATTCACCATCAAGCACGATCACTTAAAAGGGAATAAGATACTAACGAACTTGGAAGAATACTGTCAAGAATACTGTAAAGAATTTAATATGACAAAACGACAGTCAACCAATAATAACCAACTGGTCTTCAATGAAAATAGACTGTAACAATCTGGCGTCCAATGTGTGGGGATGAAAATTTTTTCTTCCAAGTTACCGAATTCTCATTCACATTGCCAAAAACTGTTTATAACCATTGCGCATGTGTCATAAAGGTCAAACTGATGTCATCATCGCTGCAAGTTGAAAGTCAAGTAATGGCCGGTAACAATTGTATCGAATGTCAAGTCAAAATGAATCATCAAGTCAAATTATGAGGAATGAATCAAGAAAAACAAGATCGATCTAACATTGAAGTACAGTTCTCAACATCTGGTCATTCCGTTGATACATGCCAGCACTGAACGAGGAACCTATTCGTACACAAAAAGCTAAGTACCCGTTGTTGGTCCAATAAGCAAACAGTAGTCCATTTGCTGTTTCTAGGCATGTTTATTTAAGATTGTCATTATATGTTCCATGGTTTGTAAAATGCTTGTACGTTATTGGTGTTTGTCTAAGCGGGAAGATGGCGGGAATTCTAGATATGTCTACAATGTCGCTTCGCAGACCGTAGAAACTAGAATCGTTCTATAGGAAACCGTTTGACTATCTTTGACTGACGAAAAATCCGCTAAAGGGCTGCGGCATACTTTGTTCGTCCTCGAATTCAGTCGAATATTATTTGTTAGCTGTGAAGTTTTGTATATGCATGTTGTATTATCTTTGTCTTTAGTTTTATTATAATTGAGTTTTTGTCTGCTGTTCGTAATATGTCCGTTAACCCTGACCTTGCTATCTTTAATTCTGACACATAGAACTGTGACGTCATTTGTAAGGGTTCATGTTTTGTTAACTTTTCGGTAGAATTTTTTGTGCTCTGACCTATATCCTCAGTTCAGTATACTTCGTCACTTCCGTGATGTTTATTTAGTTGTAAAATCATTTTAATGTTGGTAATTCGACTTGTCTTGTGAAAATTGTGTTGTCAAACTTTTTAGTTAATAATTGTATATGTTCTTCATTAATAACATTATATTATTATTATAAGATAAATATATAATAAATAATATACCACTTATAGGTAATTAATTGAAAATATTTGATACAGGAAATATTTTCTGGGAGTTTTTTCTAGTGGTGCAAGTAGCAACTATTTTTTCTGCCTGAGTATGGCATAATATGATAAGATAATTGAATAATATAATAACCGATGGACGATACCTTAATGATTAAGTGAAGATATTGGATGCATGATATATTTTCAGCATCTTAAACTAGCAGGTTTTATAACCACTAGGTGTTGTCATGAATATATATAGTTACTATGGATATTTTTGAACATTTTCTCCAGAAGGGAGATAGATTGGGTTTATTTGGTGCAAGCTGTGAGGAATATGCCATAGAACATTTCTTGATTCAAATGAGCCATGATCTTGAGGAGTTTGCTTGGAGTGTATGTAGATATGCCCCTTCACAGAAGAAAGCAGTGAGACTTTATAAACTATTATCCACTGTTTTTTATGATGAAGGTAAAATGACTACTCAGGAATGTAGTAGTATTGAGTTGAATGAGTTGAAGGAAACAATAACGAGGCATAAGGATAGGGAGATTGCCCTTACTAATGAGCTGATACAGCAAAAAGGTGAATATGAAAAGAAGCTGTCAGCAATGGAGTTTGAAATTGCTGGGTCGAATAATAATTTGTCAGTGTTGATAGTAGACCTTACTAAATGTTGTAGTCAGAAGAAAGAATTAGAAGCCTCATTAGAATCCACCATGGAAAAAAATAAAGCGTTGGAGTCTGAGGTTAAGAAACTTGCATTGAAAATTTCACAAGATAATGCCTCATCTTACCAAAGAAAACTTCATGCACAGGTGTGTACACATTCAGTCGTTGTTATCTGAGGTTGAGCGACTGAAATCACTTGATCAGACAAATGTAGCTTTAAAACTAGAAACTATCACACAATGCGTTAAGATTCAAGAGCTTACTTCCGAAGTAGCTCGATTGCAGCCACAGGTGTTGGTAGAACAAAAGAAAAAATTAAAGAAAATAGCACGACAGAGGAGAGCAAAGATAGAAAAAAACATAGAAAAGAGAGTACATATAGAGTTTCAGTCTCATGCTGCTCAGCATAATGACTTGAAGTTGGAAGTGAGTCAATTGAAGTTAACTCAGAACGAAGAGATGGTAACTCATGACGATGAACATCCACATGTTCAACACGAAAGTAAGTATGAGGACCAATTGACTACATCAAAATCATTACTGCAGGGTGAGGTAAATGAAAATATTGAATTAAAACAAATGCAGGTCAAGCAAAGTGAGGAAATCTCACAGCTAAATGGTGAAATTACTAATTTAAAAAAAAGGGTTGATGGTCTGCTGGATATGATATTGGACAACAAGATTTTGTCCAAAAACAGGTATGATAGACTTATGGTACAACATGCTTCATGTACTAAGGGTGATACTAAGGTATCAACACACCCAGCAAAAATTATTAAATCATTTCGAGGCAAGTACACCTTCCCTCGACAGAAGAATATTGCCAATTCAGAAAATAAATGTTGGCGACAGGATCAGATTACAACTGATCCTAAGAAAACTGTTGCCGTTGTCAACATTGACAAGGACGTTACGAAGAAGAGTAATATGTTGGAAAATAATGTTGGAGTTAAGAGTAATGGGAAGATACCAAATAAAATTAATACCAGCACACTGAAACAAAAGAATGTATGTAGGTCTTCTGATCCGTCGACGACTACAGGTTCTACAAATGTACTATTACAGGATAAGGTTCATCTTACTCAGGCTCAACATAACAATACAGTCTATAGAAAGAATTATACTTACGGGAGGGACATACATTGCAATGTACCTCATGCAACTAAGGTTGCACATCAATCATTTTCCCATGTTAGTGTTAATGATACTACATATATTGGGAAAAGTGCATATTCTCGCACGGTATTAGTACATAATCTGCCACAAGGTACTACATGGCAGGAACTTGGTAATTTTTTCCAGTATACGGCAAATGTTAAGTTTGTTCATCTTCTGCCATCATTCAATGGTCAGAACAGTAAGGCGTTGGTTACCTTATGTAACAATAGGGATGCTCGTATAGTTGTCGAGCGTGATAATGGTGCTTACTTTCATCGCCATTATCTAAAGTTACAATTAGTACCTGATTCAGTGTCACGCAGATAACATGTTGTAATAACACTATTTGTCTCATATCTTTGATGACTCAGCATAGTCAGTCATCATTTCTTTTTTCTCTTGTCATCTATTCTTACATAGATTGGTTAGTCTAAACTTTTCTGGTAGAGAACAATTTTGTTGTCTTGTCTACTATGACAATTTGTATTTTGTCTTTACATTGTTTTTACCATGCCGACGATAGACAATAACTTTGTTGATGGTCATAACTATGCTCAGCCAATGCAGCATAAGTTAGTATATCGTCTATTCGTTTGTGGATAGACATGCTGGTGAGATACAAGTGGACTTATATTGCTAACATCAGAACTAAATTACTAGGAAAATTTTTATTAAATATTCTATTTAGAAATCAAAATACATTACTAAATTTTACACAAATTTGCATTTTCGACAGTGCAGGCAACTTCGACTTCAGTGTTGCTCTCAAACAAGATCAAGTAATCGAATGAAAAGAATTCAATTTCGAAGAATCTCAGTTCCACATCGACTGTAAAACAATGATGCGAATCTACTATATCACATGGTCAAGTATATGGCACAAACGTAAGGCTCTTGAGTCAAGCATATCACTACTACATGACTACGTCGTAATCAACATTCTAGGTCACTATAGAGTCGATTTCAGTATCGGAGAACGTCGTCACAGACTCAATATCTCGCCACCTTTCATCAGCTGATAATAATTAATGATAAAATTGTACTGAGTTACGAACGATTAGGTAATTTTGCAAAGTCGATGACTTTATGGATGATGTTTCAATCACTATTCACCTAGAGATTCGTCACATTGTTATGCTGGCTTACGATTTGAAACTGTGAAAGACACTTGATCGTTTACTAACGTTTAGACATTTACAGACATCAATTCGTATTCACATTTCAAATTGTGATTACACTATGAAAATTCAACTATCGACTTTCCATTCAAACGTCGACATAAGGCAAGTTCTACATCAGAATATGTATCTCCTCAAATTACAAAGTCAGATGATGGAAACGATACCGAGTCAATATCGTATGTCCAAACAATTATGACTGGAACATATTTGACATTTAACGCACTCAACTTTCAATCATCTGATATTCAACTTCAAATATGATGCCACGTTGATTCAAAACTCTTTGTTGATTCTTCGTGTTTGCTATGATGGACTTTGTTTAGTGTCCATAGCAATTTACCATTTGTTCCAGTACGATCTACCTACATTATATGCTTGAACTTGATGGAATGTCTACAAGTTACTCATCACAGATCGTTTTGAACACTTAAAGAATACATCTTTAGAATAAACATTTGATCCAATCTTCACATGGGGAACAGTGGAAATATCTTAAAGAAATTGACAATATAGTTCTCGTGTTCGACACTTGGTGTTTTCAAGACTGTTGTACTAGTATATACTTTAAATGAACATTAGGAAAATAATAATTGATATATTTCCTATAAAAGGAATCGTAATTCAAATAGATGATAATTGAAGATTATTATTAGTTTTAGGTTAAATATATATGACTCACATTTCTTTACTAGATTTTATATGTAAATTAAGTTAGTTTATTTCTCACTTACAGACTTCATAATTAGTTTGTCTAATTACTTATATTCTGTATTACTTCCTTTCATTTCTTTTGTCTCATATATTCATTTTTTTTTCTCTTTCATATGTTTTCTTTGTATTATTTTCTCTAATACTTTACGTTATTAGTTTAATTAGTTAGATTTAATCCATACTTTAGTACATTAGTTATTTAGATGACAGTACTTAGTTATACCTTAGTAAGTCACTACACCTTAGTTTAGTTAAGACACCCTTAGTTAATTGCATGATATTACACCTGACCATTGACTTTTCTTTAGTTACTGTAGTTATTATATGACATTTTAATACTTTGACAGCGACCTCAAACACTGTTTTGTTCAAAACATCGTGGGGCAGTATGTCGTGAAATTAATTTTTGCAAGAATTAATCTCGTTATTATTATAATTTTTCGCATTATTATTTTAAAAAATCTATATAATAGATTTTTTTACCCCGGTCGGTCAGGAAATGTTACGACTCGTGTAATGATGTTAGCCACTTCTATAGTGTGCATTTTATAATTTCACATTAACTTAGGGGTATTCTATAAAGTTTAGAGGTTTTCGCGCTTCATGGTGATGAATGCAAATTGATAGAGTTGTCTAGGATAAAGTATGACGCGGTGAGTTGTTAAGGCACCGCTCGACAACATATTACATTGAGGCTTCAGACCCTGAATGTCGTCCAAGATAGGCGCATTGTTAATAGCTCCTGTTTGGTATTATATTGTGCAGTAGTTTCTTCACGGAGATAAACGGTAGGGTCAATTATCTCGTATTATCGATGCAAGAGCGAAGCATTCCAATTTGTTTGTATGAATTTCCTTAGATGAGGAACTGCAGGTATTTATGTTATCATTTGTCAGAATCATTAGTATTCGCCAGAAGTATAGTGGTTCATTACCGGATTTACCGACACACGGAAATCGTGTGTAAACCACAGGACATTTTGACGTTAAAGGATTTATTTGAAGAAGACTGGAATAACTGCACGGAGCTGATGTATTTTACTTATGCAATTGTCAATTGATGAAATGTCTCGTTTATTAAACTTTGGACCCATACATAAGAAGCCTTGTGGAGTCCATTACTGTTGAATTCGAAGTTCACCCCACCATTCGCAATTCACCATCAAGCACGATCACTTAAAAGGGAATAAGATACTAACGAACTTGGAAGAATACTGTCAAGAATACTGTAAAGAATTTAATATGACAAAACGACAGTCAACCAATAATAACCAACTGGTCTTCAATGAAAATAGACTGTAACAGTGTATTTGTTGAAGGCCTATGTTCCTCGTGGAGCTGAAGGGTAATGATGAAATCAGGCAAGAGAAGCTATCATACAGCTCAGAAAACATTTCTCAAGCTACCTTGTCTGGTCATGACTTTTAAGAAAGTTTAGTAAGTTATTTTTCTACAGGAGAACTGTTGTTAGATAAGTGCTTGTTCCTTCATATATTACTTATTCATTCATTCATTCATCTGCTTATTTCGCTCCTTACAGAGCATGGAGCTACCATTGCAGCTGGGCCCCTGTGCAAGACAAGACAGGAAAGCTTTATGCAAATTTTTGAAGGCCTATACTCTACAGGGAGATAAGTAGTAACGAATGAATGAATAATATTTAAAAACACAAAACGTCTGGCTACAAATTAGGAAATGCTGCTCATTTATTTATTTCTTATCTACATTCTTCTTCTTCAACCACCATGCCTGGTGATGTAGGTGATCATGTCTCTCCACAACTTCCTGTCTCCAGTATTGTTTATCAATTATGGTATTGTCTTTTTTCTATGCCATGATGTCAAACTGCCCTAAATATTTTCTCTTTGTCGTCCTCTATCTTTCCTGTTGTCACTATATATATATATATATTCCAGCTTTCTTCTTCTCATATCAGCAAGACATTTTACCAGCATCTAAAATGACAACATTAGTCCATTACTCAAAGCCTTTAAAAGTCTGTGTATCTTTAAGGTAGAAGTATACCCAGAAAAGCTTAAAAAAAATAAAAATCCAACAATTTTCATTTTCATGCTTTAAATCATCGTCAACATGTTCTTGAACTAAAAATAATTCATAGAAGCTTAGAGATACTCTGGTTTGATAGGAATCAGTGTTTTTCTACACACGCCCCCTTGAGTGATTTGCATAGCAACCAATGTTTATAGTTGGTTACCATGTGAATAATTACCCAACAAGAAGGTGCGTAATTGTAAAACTGCGAAATTATAATTATACATAGGCAACAGGAAAAAGATATTTATAACTTTTCCACGGGGAATCACTCAATGATTTCTTGTGAATTTTTCAAAAGTGTGTGTCTAGAAAGCTTTGATCGTAAATTTCAACATTTGTTACATGCATAGTGCATTTTCACCAACATCAACTCTATTTATTGCTAGTTTTATACTGATTCTGTATAATAGTAGTTAGCAGAGCTTCTTTTGTTCACAATGAGAAATAAGACAAAGACTGGGAGGCGTGTACACCAACAAACCGTTGCCTGAAAATGAGACACCTATTGTCGATAGTGACGCTACATTACAAATCAACCTTTCGGTCAATATCTGTTATTTTAGGTCAAAACCTCAAGCTATATATATACTAATTCAATTTGCCAAGTTTCAGTCAGATCCTTGTAAAAATAACATAGTTATGATGTTTTAAAAAAGGTGTATAATTTATTCACTACGGCGGCCATATTGGATAGCTAATTTGCATAATTAATGAGGTCATTATGTGGACAAAAATGTTAAGTCCATACTAACACTATACCCATGGTTGTTTGATTCTGAAAGGAAAATTTGAGTTTTTTACCCTACAAGGTAGTCAGGCGTAGGCAACCAGTCAATTGCAATCTCCCTGCAGATCAAAGGGAATGGCTTGGTAGATGTCTAGGTGAAAAAGGGGGGGGGGGGGGGGGGGGGGGGGGGGGGGGGGGGGGGGGGGGGGAAGAAAGAATTTTTAAGGCAGGAAAATTCCAGGAAAGCCATTTCCTTCCAGAATTTCCCAGGAATAAAGGTACTTCTTCCATGTTCGCAGTGAAAACCCATGACATATTTTACTAAAATTAAACTATTTGTGATCTGCATGGGAATGTAATCTTTTCTTTGGACTGAAGTAGAAATTTCTTCTTCTTCTTCCGTCCTTAGCCACCGACCGTCAAAGCAGTCAGTGGCCATTACGCCTAGTGGCGTCTTAGGGCAACAGCAGATAGGTTTTCTTTGCCATTGTTTCCCATCACGCCTATTGGCGTCTTTAGGGCAACGGCAAATCAATCCATTTGCTGTTGTTTCCGTAATCGAAGTGACTGGCAAACGGGTGATCAGCCCGTTGGTGAAGTAGAAATTTATTAAAATATTAATCATTTGAATTTTCCCCATCAAGGCCAGCTCCTTGACGTGGAGATGGGGCTCAAGTACAGCCATCAGCGGCTGAAAAACCAAGACTGGCCAGGCCCTCCTAGACTCGAGCAAGACCACAGTCTGCCCTAGCAAGTCAAGGTGCTGAAGACGGAGGCAACCAGCCAAGAGGCGCACCACAGCAATCAGGATGCCACGCATTAGCGCTATGGGAAGTATGCCTATATCTGCAAAACGTTATGGCACTCGCCCTGTGACGGACACCCAGGCAGGCGCAGTGCCGGGCCCTCTGCCTCGGAAGGGCCCAACCCCTACTACTGGGGGTCCTTCTCAATTGCCCCGGGGAGCCAGGAGGCATGAGAATAGAGCTACTGGCCAAGCAAAGAAAAGACCATTTAAAATAATGCACTGGAATGCTGAAGGCGTCAATAGTAAAAAAGACGGCTACAGCAAAAAATTAGAGCTCGAAAATATCTTGAATGAAGAGCAAGTAAATGTATGTTGCTTGCAAGAAACCCACCTCAACAAAGACATAGCCTTCAAAATCAGAGGCTACCAGTGCTACCGATCTGACCGAATAGACAGGCGAAAAGGTGGAATACTGACACTCGTGAGGAATAACATCAGTGCATGTCAGCTTGAAACATATATGGAGGGGGCGGAATACCAGATGCTTCATCTCAGGACAGAAAGTTCAGAATTCCACCTGCTCAACTACTACTGTCCGAGCGACCGCCCACTGGCACTAGATACAATCCCAGCAAAAGAAAGACTGATTGTATGCGGAGACTTCAACAGCCACTCACAGAGCTGGGGCTATGATCACATGGACAGGAGAGGTGAGGAGCTTGAAAACTGGCAGGATGACAATGGGCTTATCCTGATTAACCAGCCAATTGACCCACCAACCTTCTACTCGAGATCATGGCACACCACCTCTACACCAGACCTGGCATTCCACTCACCCAGCTTGGAGTGGAACACCACACGCGTTGTAGGGAAACAACTTGGAGGCAGCGACCACCGGCCAGTCTTCCTAATTGTGGAAAATGAACTTGTCAAGGAGAGCAGCACTCTCTCTAGGTGGAACTACAAGAAGGCAGACTGGACAATGTACCAGCACCGTACTAGTATACTGGCTAGAGATCTGACTGTAGACAAAGACATCAATAAGCTAGTTGATGAATTCAGCAGATGCATATTACAGGCTGCTCGTGAAACAATACCTAGAGGGGCTCGTAAGCACTACAAACCATATTGGAATAGTGAACTAGAGCAGCTGCACAACGACGTGGAAACATCTCGAAAGCAGGCAGAGACCAGTCCATGCCAAGAACACACCACAATAACTACCAGCAAGCTAAGGCCAAATTTCAAAGGGCCAAGTTGCAGGCCAGGCGAAGAAGCTGGAAGGAGAAAACAGAGTCCTTGAACTTTGAAAGAGATACGAGGAAACTGTGGAAGCTGGTAAAGCAACTTAACGATGAAGGTAGAGAGAAACTCAAGGATTGCTCTGTACAAAGATGGAAACATCCTCATGGGAAAACAGGCAGCTGATCACTTTGCAGACTCCTTTGCTAAAGACAACAACATCGAAGTTAGCCCAGAGAAGCAACAGGAGACTCGTGAGAAACAACACGCAGGACGAGATGGAACCATACCTGAAGTTATGGAGGCACCAATCACATTCAGAGAACTGGAGCTTGCAATATCCAAATTGAAAATGAGAAAGTCGCCAGGAGTTGATGGAGTGTCCAATGAAATGATTAAGAACTTGGGAACCGCAGCAAAAACAAAGCTGCTGCAGATCTTCAATATCTGTTGGAACTCAGGCAGAGTTCCACAGACCTGGAGGGAAGCAATCATGATACCACTCCTAAAACCAGGAAAAGACAGTTCCACTGCCTCCAGCTACAGACCAATCAGCCTTACAAGCTGCCTCTGCAAAACAATGGAACGTATCATCAACCTCAGGCTACAGTGGTACCTTGAAAGTGAAAACCTTCTTGTACCACAGCAGGCGGGCTTTAGGCAGTGTTATTCCACCGAAGATCAGGCAACTTACCTTTCCCAAGAGATTGAGGATGCGTTCCAAGATAAGAAACTGGTACTAGCAGCATGGATAGATCTAAGAAAAGCATTTGACAAGGTTTGGAAAGAAGGGCTTCTGAAGAAACTGAGAAATTATAGAGTGAATGGTAAGATGTACAAATGGGTGAAAGCATACTTGCATAACAGAAGAGCCCGAGTACAACTAGATGGCCTCAAGAGTAAGAAAATTCTACTGCGTCATGGCGTCCCTCAGGGAGGGGTTCTGTCCCCCACACTTTTCCTAGTCTACATCAATGACCTGGTTGCTGAACTACCACATGGAATGAAAGTGGCAATGTACGCTGATGACCTGGTAATATGGTGCACAGATGAGCATGCAACAGTGGCCACCAAACTGCTACAAAGAGCTATAGATGCCTTAACCTCATGGGCAAATAGATGGTGTGTCAGCATCAACACAGACAAGTGCAGCACTACGCTCTTCACCCTCTCTCCCAAACAAAAAGCTGGTGTCATCAAGATAAACAAAGAGCTCCTGAGAGAAGATAAACAACCCACCTATCTCGGAGTTACATTCGATGATAGGCTGACATGGAAGCAGCACATCAACAAGGCAGCAACAAAGGCCAGGAGGAAGCTAGCCATCCTGAGAAAACTAAGTGGAACCACATGGGGAGCCAGCGGGAAAATACTTAGTAAAGTTTACCAGCAGGGCATACGACCACACCTGGAATATGGGTCAGCTGCGTGGTGTCCAGCATCAAACACCACATTACAAGAGCTAGATAAGGTGCAAAACCAGGCGCTTAGGGTCATCACGGGGGCAATGAAATCAACGCCTATAGTGGAGATGGAGAAAATGGGGAGGATACAAGCACTGAGAGAACGCAGAGACACGAAAGTGCTAACACAGGCAGAAAAGTTCCTCTGTATGCCGAGCCATCCAATGAAGGACAGATTCCAAAACCTAGCAATGGGGCGACTGAAAAGAAGCAGCTTTATCCACCAGGCCAAACGATTTCGTAGACAAACCTCAGAACTGCCTGAAGTTAACAGCCCTCTAAAGTCTGTGCCAGAACAAACCCCTTGGAGAGAGGAGCATGGACTACCAGTACACATCCACACAAAAGTGAAAGGAATATTCGACAGGGATGAACAGAACAGCGTGCAACGTAGGACAGTCACTCTCAGTTTCCTGGATGATAAATACCCACAGGACCTCTGGGTCCGAGTATACACGGATGGGTCAGCACAGAATGCAGTAAAGAATGGAGGAGCAGGAGTGTACATAGAATACCCAAACAACACTAGGGATACGGTCAGAGTACCAACGGGGAAATTCTGTAACAACTATGATGCAGAAGTCCAGGCAATCAAGGTGGCAACTGAGAAACTACTGAACACCAATCTCGGTCCACAGCCTGTAGTATTCCTGACAGATGCAAGATCAGCACTCCAAGCACTTCAGTCCAGAAAATTGCCAGTTATACAGGCCCTACTTTCTGAACTGTGCAACCAGCGCAGGGTCGCCATGCAATGGATACCGTCTCATTGTGGAATACCAGGAAACGAGAGAGCAGACGGACTGGCTAAAGAAGGTGCTGCAGACGAACAACCGGATGTACCAGTAACGTACCATCAGAAGAAAAAGATGATCAAATCTATCAGAAAGCCACCAACATCAACGCAGGATGACTACCAAGCTATGAACAGATCAGAACAAATAGTCATTCTGCGCCTCAGAACAGGACACAACCGCCTCCGCAGCCACATGTATACAAAATTCAAGATTGGCAATTCAGCCATGTGTACATGTGGACAGGCACCCCAGACAGCGGAGCACGTACTGCAAGATTGCCCCGAATATGATATATTGAGGCAAACCCACTGGCCCAGAGAAACAACACTGGAAGCAAAACTATATGGACCCCTGTATGAACTACAAAAGACAGTGAAGTTTATACAAGAAACAACATTGCAGATATAGACAATATATTTCAAGCGAACGAAAGAAGAAGAAGAAATTTGAATTTTCTTTTGCTCTGTAGATGGAATTGCAAGAAGCAGATCATCAAGCAGAGATAAAGTTACAATATGGCTGTACTTATTCCAAATACTCTGACACCTGAATGTTTTAACAGACATAATTTTATTAAGGCAGATCTTTAGAGAGCTCAGTATTTTGAAAGTGGATCCCCACAGCTCCTGTTTTGCCTGCCAATGTTGTAAGTGTACAGGTCACTAACAGAGTGTCTCAAACTTTCTCTCCTTTGATTTTTTTTTTGCATCCTTCCATTTGACTATTGCTTCCTTGGCTCTTAGTTTTTTTTTTTTAATGCTACAGATTCTTGCTGGAGTTAGTGCAGGACATCACCTTGTGTGCTTCCAGACTTCCTTCATTTTTCAAAACTGGATTTTTCTGTTGTTTTTGCCTGTATTTTTATCATTTGTAGGTGTTTACAACCATGGGTAAAACAGAAAACATAACCAAAGTTCAAATTACATTAATTCAACTAGCAAAACTATAGATCCCAACAATAGATATGTTATACAACTCAGGTTTATAGTCCAATCTATTAAATTAAAAAAAGAATACACACAAATATGGGGACTCAATGACATAATATGAATAGGCTCACCTTTTGTTGATTACCAATGGCAGATATTTTTGACCCCATTGCAAGGCTTTTTGTCCTTTGCTTTCTTAAATTCACTAACTGTTTGGCCAGGATTGTCGCTGCCTGCAAAGATTAATGATAGACAGTTAACCTACATACTTGAAATAATCTGACACCTGTGTTAACCAATCTTCTTTCTTTGATCCTTAGCCGCCGACCGTCAAAGCAGTCAATGGCCATCACGCCTAGTGGCGTCTTGTAGGGCAACAACAAATTGATTCCACTTTGCTCGGTCGGTGGCCATCCTTCGTACAGTGCCCCAACTCTGGTTCATTCTTTGCATCTCAGCCTCCACAGTCCTCCGCCAGGTTGTTTTTGGTCGGCCTCTCTTTCGTTTTCCTTCAGGGGTCCAAAGCATACCTGTTCTTGTGATGGCATCGGGGTCTCTTCTGAGGACATGGCCAACCCAGCTCCAGCGTCTGCCAGCTATGATGGTGTGCATGTCCTCTTGCTTGCTACGAGTAAGCAGATCTTGGTTAGTGATGGTATTCGGCCAAAAGATTTGGTGAATTTTTCTTAGGCATGTTGTGTGAAAAGAGGACAATTTCGACATTTCCTTCTCTGTAACTCTCCAGCATTCTGCACCATAGAGAAGCACAGAAAGCACACAGCTCTGATATAATCTTAATTTTGTGCTTGTGCTGTATTGGGAGGACTTCCAGATGTTGTTTAGGCTAAAGAAGGCTGTTCTTGCCTTATTCATTCTGATGTTGATGTCTTTGTCTGCCCCGCCGTCTGGTGTTACTATGCTTCCTAGGTATGTGAAGGTATCTGTCTGTACCAGTTGCTGATTCTTTACTGATATGGGCTCAGGGTTGCTCACATTGAGCGTCATGACCTCAGACATCTTTAAATTGATGTTCAAGCCCACCTGCTGGCTAAACTTATTAAGTCTATCCGTTTTTTCCTGGATGTGTTGATGTGAATGTGCTAGTAGTGCAATGTCATCTGCATATTCCAGATCTTCCAATGTAGAAAATGTAGTCCATCTTATTCCTCTTGGACTGCCCTCTGTTGTCTGGCGCATCACCCAGTCCGTGACTGTTAAAAATAGAGTGGTTGATAAGGGGCATCCCTGTCGTACTCCTGTCTTCACCTCAAAGGTTAGGTTGCTCTGTCCAACACTACACGTAAAGTTGGCATAGAGGCTTTTTATGATTGACACTATGCAGCTTGGAATTCCATAAGCCCTCAGTATTTTCCATAAACTGTCCCTATGTATGCTGTCAAAAGCCTTTTCAAAATCAACGAAATTAATGTAAAGCTGTCTTTGCCATTCTGAGCACTGCTCTATAATGTTCCTGAGAGTGAATATATGATCTACGCATCTTCTGTTCTTTCTAAATCCCGCTTGTTCCTTCCTCAGTTTGTGGTCTACTGCCTTTGAAATTCTCTGTATAATTATCCTGCCCAGTATTTTGCTGGGAACTGAGAGAAGAGTGATTCCTCTCCAATTATTGCAGTCTGCAAGATCTCCCTTCTTGGGCAATTTGACAATTATTCCTTTGTTCCACTCTGATGGTGTTGACCCCGTTTTCCAGACTTGTGCAAATAGTGGTTCTAATAGTTCTGCTGCTAGCTCAGGGTCTGTCTTAAATAGCTCTGCATTTAAGTTATCATGGCCCGGAGCTTTGCCGTTTTTTAACCCTTTGATTGCTGTGATGATTTCTTCTTTTCGTGGAATGTCTGTATTTACATCTAGATCGTTTTCAGCTTCAGGAACAATCAATTGTGTCTCTGGTGGTTCCTTGTTCAGAGTTTCTCTGAAGTGCTCTGCCCATCTTGTTTCCTGTCCCTCTGCTGTCGTGATGAGATTACCTTGCTTATCTCTTACTAATTTAATATTGTTTGCACCTCGTTTTCCGCTGATGAATTTAGTTATTTTGTATACTGTGCTTTGTTCATTTCTCAGTGCTGTCTCCTCTGCCTGTCTTGCAAGATCGTCTAGGAAATTCCTTTTGTTGGCTTGGGTTTGGCGTTTAACTTCCTTGTCCAGCTGACTGTACTGTTCGCTATATAGTTGCTTTAACCTGGGGGACTTCACTTCTATTTTCTTTCTTTTCATTTCCTTTCTCATCGTTATGGTGTTTAATGTATCTGGTGTTATCCAGTCCTGCTTCTTCCTTTCCTGGAATCCCAAGCATGATTTGCTGCTTTCCTTGTATATTGTTGAAATGGTGTTGAAATTCTGGTCTATATCATCAGTCAATCTCTTTTCCTGACTTTTGCCAAATTGATATCGTTTCTTTATGTCGGCCGCAAAAGCTTTTCTGGTAAGGGAGTCCTTCAATTTGCTGATGTCAAACCTTTTCTGTGTAGTTACAGTTGGTCCAGCCCTTCTTAGCTTCACTTTCAGTTTTGCTACTACTAAATGGTGATCACTTCCCACATCTGCGCCTCTTCTTACCTTCACATCTTGTAATGCATGTCTCCATCTACCGTTAACCATGATGTGGTCTATCTGGTTTCTGTCCCGACCATTTGGTGATTCCCATGTTAATTTGTGAATTTCTTTACGTGGGAAAAGTGTTCCTCCAATGACCAGGTTGTTAATGCTACAGAAACTTATTAGTTTATCCCCATTTTCGTTTGCTGTTCCGCTGCCGCATTTCCCCACTGTTCTTTCATTATATGTATTGTGTGTACCAACTTTCGCATTGAGGTCTCCCATTACTATAACAAGATCATATCTAGGTGTGTCTTCCATTTCTTTCTGCAGTTGTTGATAGAATTCATCCTTGACCTCTTCATCGCTATCATTTGTTGGTGCGTAGCATTGTATTATTGTAGTGTTGGTGAATCTCCCTCTCAATCTTAATCTTATCAGTCTGTTGTTGATGGGTTTCCATCCCAGTAATGTCCTTTCTATTCCTTTCTGTAGAATAATGGCTACGCCTTCATTGTGCTGTCCATCCTCTCTTCCGGAGTAAAGTACTGTTTCTCCTGTTGCTGTTTTAACTTTTCCTGCCCCTGTCCATCTGCTCTCGCTTATCCCTAGAATGTGTAACCTATAGTTTCTCATTTCTGCCGTGACCTGACTTAGTTTACCTGTCTCGTTCATTGTCCTGACATTCCAAAATCCTATTCTTGTATCCTGTTTTGTGGTCAGGACATCCGTTTTCATGTCAGTGGCTTCCTTTCGGCTTTCACCACTGACAGTCATACGAGCCTCAGACTCCGAATGTCCATCCCGCAGCAAAGTTTGTTCATTTATTGTTGTTTCCGTAACTTCAATGTTTTTTTTACATAGACAGGGGTGTCAGCCCTATGCTAAAACCCCCAACCTGGAGGACCAGGGTACCAGCTTTTGTCTGACCCCTACCCACACAGACCAGTCCAGCTTGGTTGAACCTACCAGGAGTAAAACTCCCACTGGCATAGCTCTGGGGATTGTCAGGGTACGCAAGCTGCCATACCGCTACAAGGTATAGGTACCATTGATGGCAGGTGTTAACCAATGTACCTGTAATAATATAAAATATACTTTAGTCAACGTGTCTGAAATAACAAGATAAACATTTTAAGATTATTTTTGCAGAAGAAACATCTGTCTATACACACAGCAGAGGAAAATGAAATAATTACATTAAATTGTCACACCACGTCAAATTACAGTTGAATTTATTTTTAAAAGCAAGTGGTCAGAATTAAGCTCTATTTTTAGAACTTGGATTTCAGTTCTCATTGTGTAATTTGACTTCCTCTTCGTTTGCTCTCATATAAAACCATATATTTCTCTAATAAGTTGGTGGTCTGTATAAATGCTTCTCTCACTGCTCTCACAAAACCATATATATTTCTTTCATTAAGTTGCTTCTCTCATATAAAATCACATATTTCTCTCATTAAGCTGGCAGTCTATCTCAGGCTTCTCTCATATAACCACAGCTATTTCTCTCTTAAAGTTGGCTTCTCTCATTGCCATCCAGTTTCTACCTCAAATGAGTAGGTGAAGCTACAATGTCAATCTGCCCCTCTCATGGTTCTGATTACAGTACATACTCTACTGTTTGCTCATCTTCCCTACATGGACACACGTGTGTCTGCCCAATTTTCAATGTGCTGAACATTTGACATTTGAAACTGCAGTGCCTAGGTTCTCAGTCTTAAAATTAGCACTTGATCTTGTGAAATCATAGGAAAATTTTAATATGAACAAAAGTGTAGGGATGGCCAAGAGCACATGAAATAATACTGAGAAAAAGTGAAAAATTAATATATTACCTGTTTGTTTCCTTGCTGCGCTGCCTTCTTAATTTCCATTTCCTACAGCAACAGAAACAAATTAATCAATAACACAATATACTGGTCTCAGCTAAAACCAAATGGCACAAATTCTTTATGTCAATTTTATTCCTTAATGATAGACACTGTGTTCTGACTGATAGACTTGTGGCTCAAGCACAAATAATATGGTGTTTATTCTGTGCGTGGAATACCTGGCTCAACTCAAGTGGGTCGCAATCTGGGTATATAGTGTTCTTTATTCTATATAGTGTTCTTTATTCTATATAGTGCATTACCATTTTTGGGGTTTTTCTTTTGTAGGTTCTTCAAGGCTGCAAATTCTCAGGCATTTGTTATGGTGTTTCATAATATCTATGGTGCACATGGTGTACTTCTTTCCAAGCTCTTATTAATATATCTCTCTTTACACTGTGATGTTTGAGGAACTTGTAAACTTTGGTTTACAGTTATTGTGTATTTAAATTGTGATTCATAACAACAAACAGAACCTAAAAACCCATCTCTTTTTTCAACTTTTATGGAGCACTATACCACCAGCACAGTTGGATCCTTTGCATGAAAACTGCACCAAAAAGCACCTTATGTGTTCTTGCAGTGGTAGTTTTCTGTAGTAGTTGTTTTTACATGATGATGTAACCAGCTCTATCAACAATCTTATACTAGTTGTCTCTCACAGAACGACTGAGGAAGCAGTGGTCTTATTTTTATTAGTCTCCTCCGAGACTCATGGGAACCACACATAATCAAAAAGAGGATAGCCCCCACCCCAAAAAAAAAGCATAAAATAGAAAATGGGAAATGTAAAAACACCTTCATGAACTTACTTTTTATTTCCATATATCCCACGATGCACAGTAGGGAGAACCAGATTTTTTGTTTTTGTTCAAAGGTGTAGTATCCAGTTTTTGTTCATGAGTTCTGTCAATCAACCATCCTCTTGGTTGTCCACTTGTCCTGTAGCCAGATCTGCTGTTGAAGGCTTGTGCTTGAAACCTTTTTTGTTGCATCCTGGCAAAGTGTCCTGAATATGGCTAGCAATTTCAACATGTAAAACAAATTGAAACGGTCACTGCAAGAGCATATGAATGCTTTAGTACAGGCCTCCTTCAGGGGGGACTAGCAGCAGTTATAGCCCCTTGCTCCATCAAGATAAAAAAAGGGAAATAAGGATGGCAACATGGTGTCCAAGCCATGTCATTTTCTCTCACACTTTGTAGCTGGTGCAAGGTCCTGTTTCAAATAAGTTTCTCATTTTTTTGCACTCTGTCTCTTATAAATAATTCAGAGCCTTTTGCAAAACATCTCACCTCACAGGCTGTGATCTTCATCTCCTGTGCTTGAGACAGTGGTCATGTTTGACATTTATAGCAAAGATACGGTATGAAGACATTAATATTTATCCCCTTACTTTGTCTTCGCGGAAATGTGTATAGGATCTGGGCATTTCAGCCAGCTTGCAATCCATAGCGCTAGCTTTTTGACATCTTACTTTATCACTCTGTCCATTCTATTATCCTCCATGAACATGCTTCCAGTGTACTTTAACTGCTCAAAGTAGAAACATGAACGATGAGTGACATTGTAATTCTGCTGTTGAGTGGGCCTGGATTTCTGTAACCTTCAACAGTACGTTTTAGGTGTAAAGATCTTTATATTTTTTCTTTATCGCTATAAACTCATCTTGCATCCACGTCTGCTTGTGGTAAGCTTCAATCATCTCTGCTTTTATCCTACCCACATAAATGTTAAACAGTAGAAGTGATATATATCAATTGGTAGTGCGATATTCAAACTTCCATAGTGTAAAATTTTAGTACGGTCCAAAAATTCTTCTGTCCTACACTTTTCTAAAAATATACTTACTTAGTCGTTCCTCTTCTACCGTGAGGTGTAGAGGTTTCTCAAAATATGCCATTACTTTCTTCTGACCACACTGCTGAAGGCAGTTTCCTGATCTATAAAAATGACAGTGAGGAAGGTAACTGGTCACCCGACCTCATTAAAAAAATTAGATTGTATTTTTAAACCACAAGCAGCAGACAGCTATTAGCACCTGCTTCTCGAGGCAAAGTTACCAGGTGCAAAACTTGGTAGTGTCATTTACCAGTCTACCCAGCTGTAAAAAGGTACATGGCTGCTTTTGAGTTAGGAAAGGCAAAGGCAGCAAGAAAAGTCACCCCACCTCAAATAGCTGAGACCTAATGTAGTGAAGTCTCTAACACTCTACTCCCCTACTGCAGTATCTGTTATGGGACTACCTATCTTATTCTTTGATCCTTAGCCGCCGACCGTCAAAGCAGTCAGTGGCCATCACGCCTAGTGGCGTCTTGTAGGGCAACAACAAATTGATTCCACTTTGCTCAGTCGGCGGCCATCCTTCATACAGTGCCCCAACTCTGGTTACGAGCCTCAGACTCTGGATGTCCGTCCCGCAGCAAAGTTTGTTTATTCGTTGTTGTTTCCGTAACTGGACTACCTATACCTGTCATGTTTCATTACATTTAGTGATATTTACACAGAAGCTAAAGTTATGTTCTTCTTCTTCTTCTTCTTGCGATCGCATCTTTGATGATTACACCGTCAGACGAGTTCTCATGATGAATTCGACTAAAGTTATGTGATGTGTCAGTATATCACTTTATAATACCACTGCAGTGATACAATAATTTATTACTTCTATATATAGCTGTGTCATCATCATCATGACCTTTCAGATCCCTAAGGAACAGATTCACGCCAAGCCTTCCTGTCATGTGACATCAGTTCAAGGTCTTTCTATGTCTACTTTATCCCTGTTATGTCTCCAGTTCCCTTCTCCATGTGTTTTTTTTTAAATCACAGGATGGTGTAACCAGCCTTATGCCCAACCCTCCTTAGTCGCATTCTATGACATTGTGTTATTGTTATGAGTCATAAAAGTAAATAATCGCTTTACATTTGTTAGTTTCATGAGAACACCCTGACATTTTAAAACTTACAAGTTTCTTTTCCTCTCTTTCCAAGGCATTTCTGTCCCTGTCAAGATCTCTTGTCTGTTTTTTAAGAACTCTATCATTTGCTCGTAACTGCTCTGAAATATAAATGATAAAACTGTTTAACCTCAAAACTTATTTTCTACTTCATACACATTTCTTTCTCTCTCTCTCTCTCTCTTGATTATTAATACTGTAAATACAGTACACATATGCTTTCACTTTTATAGTAAGAAAATGAGAATACAGTGAAACAATGATAAATGATGGGGTAAGCAAAATTAGGAAATGTGTCTTACTAGGACAAAGCAAACTGTCTAATGCAGTGGTGGCCAAGCTAAGGTTGGCCGAGGGCCAGATTATGGTAAAGGGTAACACCAGAGGGCCAGACCTATAAAATCCTTGAAAATAACGTTCTGAGATTTAGTTTTACATATACGTATAATGAACCACGTACAGAAAGCAACGGCAAACTACTGTGCTGCACATCTGCCAAGACATGTATACCAGTCTTCGGACTGAAATTACGGTAAAAAAAATATATAATGAATCTGTTGTTTTAATTTGTTTTGTAATTTGTAATATGACATGTAATTTTTTATTTAAAACATACATTTCTGTGTTATTTCATTGTGAAGAGTGTGGCTTCAATCAACAATAAGAGGCCGGCCAAAACAGGTTGGCGGGCCGGTCAAAACTGGTTGGCGGGCCGGATCTGGCCCGCGGGCCGTAGTTTGGCCACCGCTGGTCTAATGTCACGACCACACAGTCTTCATCAGTGACAAATTTCTTATTCTTCAAGTACCATGACAGCAGGGCATTATTCTGTTGTTGTCTTTTTCTAAAATGACATTAAACTGTCCAGTACCTTCTCTCTTTGTCATCCTTTATCTCATTTTTCCTTATACCTTTCTGTAAAAATATGCTTCATCCTAATCTGAAATATTAAATGACAGACTTACACATAACAATGATTAATAATCAGTTTCAGCTATTTGAAATGGGTTGAATCACACCTCACAGTACATTCACCATCTTTGCTGCAAATGTGGTTAAGGTTAGCATTAGTGGTTATTTTTTTTTCTGTCTAACCCTAATCCCAATTTCTAACGTGATTGAAATGAAGCACAGTGGGCCGTCTTCTTTGATACCCTCCCCGTAAGTTGCCAGCGTCATTAGGGTTAGGATTAGGTGTACTGGTAGGTTTAAGATTCCTAAACCAAACCCTAACTCATACCCCACTGTGCTTCATTTCAACCTCTAATGCTAAGCCCTCTAGCACTATTATCTTAAAAAAAAAACACTTAATAGCCCAGCAATCTTAATTTAGTACATACCACAAATTGGAGCATTTGACTGGTAGAGAAGTTAGAGTGCTGGTCTTTTGGGGGAAAGGTACCAGGTTCGAAATATGGTGGTGTCACACTCCAACGTACCCAACTGTAAATGGGTAGCCTACCTGACTCTGCTCTTTGAGTTAGAAAAGGAAAAGACAGTGAGGAAGGGAATTGGTCATCCCACCTCTCGAAGTTGGACCTAGTATAGAGAAGTCTCTAACATTTCACTCTCCTACAGCAGTATCTGCGATGGGACTACCTTTTCCTTTTTTTAACCACAAATCGATTATGAAACTAAACTAAATTACCTTAATCCAAACCCTGTTGGTGACAAAAATGGCGAGCATACAGTAAAGTGTGATTCAACCTCAAATAGTTAAACTTTTTTTAAGCTGATGGAGAAAGACAGCTGTTCAACTCCCCACGGATTATAATTATGATAGTAGCTACAATTCTTAACTCTCTAAGTCCCAATCAACGTTATATCGGTTTTCCGGTTCGACCTGTTTGACCCGATCAACATCATATCGTTGTTCATATCTTTTGCTCCTTTCTAAAGCTGTTTTCTAATTTTAACAACCCAAAACGTCATTTTCGACAGGAAGATCTGTCAAGTAAATACCTCGTGTGTTTAAGAGAGAACATGTTTTTTGTGGCTTGATATTAATTTAAGATTTTTAAGCGCACATTTTATAATTCTGGTAGACCTCTGAATTAACTTCAGAGCAAGCTAGAAAGTTATTTGAAGAAATTCTAGATAGTCATAACAATTCAGATCGTAGTATTTATTCACAGGATAGCGAAGACGACTCAGATTTTTAACAGGAGCCTGATATCAAGCGATAATGGAAGGCCTGTTGTCGATAAGGAAGTTATGGATACAGGAGCATGTAATCAGACTGTAATAAGTTCATATAATATGTCATGATAAAGTAATGTTTATACATAGGCCTAGTGTTAATATATTTGAGAGTGACCTTATTTTCCTATGGATTTACACATCGAGAAGAGAAGCAAGTAAGAATATATAATTTCCTCTTTTTTTTTACAACCATGTGACCTGTTGTTGTAATCCGTGAAATTTACAATTTCCTGAGTGTTTATTGACTAAAAACTGATTGTACTTTGTTAGAATAGTTCTGTTTGTGACATTTTGAAACTTTACCCTTGGATATTCTCCTGGGGAACAAATCTAGAAGAATTTGATTGAATACTTTTGCTCGAATTTTTTCACCGGCTTATTCTTTCAGCCTCCATTTTACCTTGGATAACTAATAATTCTTCAATTAATGCTTTTATTCTTGTAGCACTTGAGTAAAGTACATCCACTTATCTTCAGTTTCATACACAACAACAAAGTTATTTATGCATATGAACATTTAAAAAAATTATTTCCAAACAACAACAATAAAAACACACTGGAGTGGCCATTTTTGTTTGGGCCAAACCCACTTTTTAGCTTGGGACTGAAAGAGTTAATAATATATTCAGTTTATGCACCTGCTTATGTCATCGTCAGTAGTCATCTCAGTCCTAAGGGTCTTTCATATTTGGACATGCGCCCTAATATAACCGACTAGGTTGAAAGGAACACGCCTCGCCAAAACTTTATTTTTTTTTTTAAATGTCATCGTCACTCCTCGTCGTTTATTGTATATAATAATAATAATAATAAATTCTTTAAGCACCAAACACGGCGCATAAGGCAGAAACCAGTGCTCTCCAGGTTGTTCGTTGTGACGCCACTCCTCTTAGCTCTTGCACATTATTTAGGCCCAACGTTCTTCCTTCTCTTATTATTGTTCTTCTGAGTGTTTCTTTTGGTCTTCCTTTTTTCCTCTTACCCTCAGGAACCCAAGTGAGCGCCTGTAGTGGTATTCTGTTGTTTTGCATTCGTAGGACATGACCGATATATGACCATCGTCTTTTCCTTCTATAGTCGGAGACATATTTCTGCCTAGAGTCTTCTCTTATTTGTCGATTAGTCTTGAATTCTTTCCAACTGATGTTCATGTATATAGGCCTAGGGTAAATTAAAATGTCTAACTGTGTGTTTTCCCCATACAATGGCAGATTCTTTTAACTAACTCAAGACGGTCATAAAACTATATGGATGAGGTATTAACCATAAGAGAAACATAGTTCAGTAGGCTATAGGCCTAGGCCTAGACTAACTCAAGTGACCAAACTCACCTTGAACAGTTGGCTTCTTCGAAAAAAATCCTGCCATATTTTCCGTCCCTGAGGTGTCCCGATCTGAGCTAAGTATAACCAAGCTCTAAGGAATATACCATTAAATTGTGGACTAAATTTATTTTTAGACAATGCCGTGTGCTATTACTACACTTCATGTGATGTTGACGCTATTTTTTACCCCGGAAGTGTTCATCTGTTGTTAATAATAATATGAGAGTTAAGTACCTTTGTTTGGAGGTTGAAAACAAAACAAACAAAAAAAAAAACTATAAAAAACGGAACCCAAAACGCCTGCGTTATTCCAACCGTTCTTCTGATGAGTCTCATGCCCTCTCGAAGCTCCGCCGCAGAGATGACATTGTTATCAAACTGGCGGACAAAGGAGGTGCCATTGTGGTATGGCGCAAGGACCTGTACCTCCAAGAAGGTAATAAGCAGCTCACCAACAGCTCCTTCTACCAGCGCCGTGACAATGATGCGACAGTCCTCAACAATCGTCTGGTCCATGACACCACCAAAAGTCTTATCGCTAACAAGTCCTTACCTTCTAGCGCTTCTCATCTCCGTATTGATAATAGTTGTCTGGGCAAGCCTGTGTTTTATATGCTTCCAAAAATTCATAAACCCTCCAACCCTGGGACACCCATTGTTTCTGCGTGTGCCTGCCCTACCGAACATATATCAGACTTCCTCGACGGCATCTTCCAGCCTATTGTAGAGCAGCTTCCTTCCTTCTTAAAGGACACAAACCATGCTCTTACTACTTTTTCCTCTATCCAGCTTTCCCCAGACTGTTCCTACCGTTTATTTCTGTTAGATGTTTGCTCGCTTTACACTTCCATTCCTCACTCTGATAGTCTCCGATCTCTCCGGTTTTTCCTGGACCAGCGCACGCACCCCTCTATCGCTACAGAGACTCTTCTGCGCCTTGCAGAACTTGTCCTTCGACTCAATTCCTTTGAGTTCAATGGACAGTTCTTTGACCAAGTCAGTGGAGTTGCCATGGGCACCAAGATGGGTCCCAGTTATGCCTGCCTCTTCATGGGCTACCTGGAGTATCAGGTGTGGCAGCAGTATCCTGGACCTTTTCCATTGGTGTATCTTAGATACATTGATGATGGCATAGGTCTCACTGATATGCCAGAGGCTGACCTATCTAGGTTCATTAACTTCATTAACAACTTCCACCCTGCGATCCAATTCACCTCTCACATCTCCACTGTCTCTGTTAATTTCCTTGACATTGTTGTCACCATCACTCCCCCCACCTTACCACTTCGGTGTACTACAAACCCACCGATGCACACAGTTACCTCCTTTATACTTCCTCTCATCCTCCGGCTTGTCGTGACTCCTTGCCTTTCTCACAACTTCTCCGCCTCCGTCGGTTATGCCAAGATGATGACAACTTTCTATGCCGAGCACAAGAAATATTGGACTTCTTCTGTAGCAGACAGTATCCAGAGGATGTTCTTACCTCTGCCTTAGAGCGTGTTCTCCCTATCTCACGTCTAGAGGCCCTCAAACCCCGCCACAAAACCTCCTCTGATAGAATCAAGTTAATAATGACCTATCACCCTCACAGCACTGCTGTCAAAAGCTGACCCAGCGGCGCGGGAAGTGTTTAGTGAGCCACCCTTGCTGGCATATAGAGGGGATAAAAATTTGAGGGACCTCCTAGTCTACAGCCGTTTGAAAACCGTCAACGATGGCCACTTTGGGACCAAGCCATGTAACCGAACACGATGTAAGACGTGTCAGTATGTAATCGAAACACGTTCAGTCTCGTTCCCTAAGGCCAAGTTCACCATCACCCATGGCTTCACATGTGAGTCACGCAACGTCATTTATGCTATTATATGCAAACGTTGCAACATTACTTACATCGGCCAAACGACTGGACGACCGATTCTGCAGACACCTCTACGACATCTCTCAGTTGAAATCCACATCTGTGGCCACCCACTTCAATGGCCCTGGCCACCACGGTGCCACTGACATCCAGGTGGCAGCCATCAGATCCTGTTCCTCGGACGCCAACAATCGGTTTCGCCAGGAACAACGCCTCATCCATCTTATGGGTTGCCTTAAACCACACGGTTTGAATATCCAACATTCTTTTGTCTGAGGCGCCCTTTTCTATCTAGTCCCAGTTGTACTATGACTTTCTACTTTGATGCGATCACCCATTTTTTTCCCCTTCAAATCGCTTTTCCCTCACTTTATATATTTTAAAATAAAAAAATTTTTAATGTTTTTTTTTAAATTTTTTAAATTTTATTTATTTATTTTTTTAAATATTTATTTATTCATTTGTTTCTTAATAATTTTTCTTTTTCCTTCACTCTGTTTTTCAGTCCTTGTTTTCATTATTTCTTATTTTTTGTTTTTAATGTACTATCGACTTCCGCTTTCCGGTTTAGTGGGAGCCATCTTTGCTTCACCATGTGACTGGACATAAGGGAGTGTTTTTTCTCTTATTTTTATAGTTTCATGTTCTCTACTTAATTCTCATTTTCTTTCCCTCCTGTCTCTTGCTTGTCTGTCCCTGACGAAGGCCTTGTTCCGCAACGTAGGTTTTTCTTGTCCTTTCTCCTTGTAAGACGTATTACTATTTGTTTTTGTTTTTTGTTTTTTTCCATTCAACTGCTTTGAGTGAAAGTTATATTAAACACCATACAGATTGGTCTGTGATCCACGGTGAGAAATCAGGTTGGGGCTTCTTTGCTAGGGTAAAGTGCAGAATCGAGCCGAATATAGCGGGGCTTACAAGATAACAACTTCCAGTATGAGAATGGAGGTAGAGGCAGCTACTGCAGCATTAAGGTGGCTAAATTTTTTTTTTTTTTTAAATAAAGTTTTGGCGAGGCGCGTCCCGTTCAACCTAGTCGGTTATATTAGGGCGCATGTCCAAATATAAAAGACCCTTAGGTGTGGTGGCTAACTGAAACTTCATTAAGAAAGGCAGTCATTGTGTCAGACTCTCAGTCCATGCTACGATAGGTTCAAAACGATTGGCTACGCCGTGAATGGAAAACATTCATAGAAGCTTCGAGTCTGCAGGAGCTGGTGTTGATCTGCTGTCCTGGTCATGCAAAGGTATGCGGTAATGAGAGAGCTTACAGTCTAACATCAAGAGCACCCACAGTTAGGACACTGTATATGGATAAGGAAGAGATACTGAGAACAATTAAAGATCGCCTATTAGAAAATGACACTGCAATAGATAAATCAATGTTAAGACTTGGAATTTGGCAGTAAACGTAAGGCTAGCAGAGGTGGACGTATGAGAGAATGCATCCTTTGTGTATACAAGCAGCGAGCTACAGGAACAGTTAGCATTCACACTCTTCGACTTATACTGATGGAGACTGAGCACCTATTGGTTTGCCTGGAGTGCAATGATGTCGATTCTGGTCAACAATAACAAAATACTGAACACCCATTAGAATCTTCCCACGTAGCGGCGAACCATCTCCTTTAAAGGGGTCAGAGTCGCTTAGAGGTATGGTGTCCGCCTGGAGTTGTAGAGGTAACAGGATTATTCCCCGTTGAGGGAATATAATTTATGGACATTTTCTTTTCGGAACCAGTAGTCCTAATGATGTCTTACTCCCCCTCCCCCTGCTCCGATCTCCTGGGTAATGAGATCGGAAGCCTGGCCTTCTCGGATATAGGCGAAAAAAAATAGGAGATGCCCTTGTAAGTTGCGCAAGTTGGGATAAAAATCCCACGGCAGTTGGAAATCGAAAAGAGTAGGCCTATCAGGCCGCTGCCCAGGCAAAATTAAAAAATTAGAAACCTACCCACCACAAAAATATTTTTAGAATGTGTCATTTCTATATACACACATTGGGATTCTCGCCGGTGCTACGAATCTATTTAGAATCTATTAATCTATTCCCACTTCTCAATTTTCTAAATGTGCTGCAGATAGCTCCATTTCTTCTCCCGTCATTGTTTTCACGGGTATACTTGCACGTAGTAATAATAATCATTCTTCAGCTCCCCGAGGAGCATAGTCCGTCAACAAACATATACCAGGTTTTCCTGTACCGTGCCATCAGCTTAATGTTTGTCTGTGTCTTCTTATTTATGTCTGCCTCCAGTTTTTTTCTCGTGTGTTCTTTGGTCTCCCTCTGCAACTCTTACACAGGGGATTTCAGACAATGACTGTCTAGTTATTTAATCTACAGGTTTTCCCAGTCTGAGTGTTATCCGTCGCCAATATCGTCTTCTCATCTCTTGTTCCACTGTCACGTGTCTGATTCTTGTCGTCAGTTCCACACTGGTAACCTTGTTGCACCATTTAAATCCTTCTATGTTCTACGCAAGCAACCGTTTATGAATGCCTGTAGCTTTTTAGTTGTTGTTTTTGTTGTTTTCCATGTTTCAGAGCCATACAATAGAGCTGACTTGACATTTGAATTGAAGATTATTATTTTTGTGTTGGACTTGATTTCTGTTGAGTTCCATATATTTCCCAATGTAATAAAAGCTCAATAATAATAATAACACACACGTTGTAATAATACACATTTTAATAGTAATTAAAATTAAAATAATAAAACAAATTATAATAACAATACAAATAATAATAATAATTCATTACTATAATACCCGCCGTAAGTGCGTCGGTCGGTCAGTCACATTTTGCACACTTTTTCTATTTTCGAGAAAGTACCTGTACATTAACTTTCAACCACAGCTAAGGGGGTGCAACTGTGGTTGAAAGGTAGACAATAATTGTATTGTCTCCCTATATGTACTCTCCCGAAAATAGAAAAGTGCGCAAATGAAGGTGTGCATGAACAGTTTGATTATGGAAAGTCAAGATTATAATAATAATCTTCTTCTTCTTGCGATCGCATCTTTGATGATTACACCGTCAGACGAGTTCTCATGATGAATTCGACTGTTGTTTGAAGTTCCTCTTTAACTCCATATAGCTTTGAGTTTAGTGTTGAGTCATTGGGCCAGTATATCTTTCTTAACTGGTCATACAGAGGACAGTCCTGTAGAACATGCTCAGCAGTTTGTTCGTTTAATCCACATGTGCACAGTGGTGAAGCAGACAATCGTAGCTTGTGCATGTGTTTATTCAGTTTGTTATGCCCTGTCCTGAGTCGAAAAATAGTTGTCTGTCCCTGCCGGTCGAGAGTGTGATAGTCGTCTTTGGGTTGGTTCTGTTCTCTTCTGATAGTTGGATAGCTCTCTTTTTCTCAAAGTATGTGACTTCATTATCTTCTTGTTCACATTCTCCTCCCTTTTTTGCAAGTTTATCTGCCTTTTCATTTCCGGGTACACCACAATGAGATGGTACCCACTGAAGTATGGTTCTCTTTTTGGCAGCTACCTTGTTTAGTTCATTTCTCAGATGCGGGAGTTTACCACCCTTGAGAGCTTGCAGGACAGACAGTGCATCTGTGAGGATGACTACCTGGTGGCAGTCAGAGTTGGTGTTATAAATCATATTTGCAGCTTGCTCTAGAGCTTGAACCTCAGCTGTATAGTTGGAACAGAATTTACCAGTGGGAATGTGCCTAGTCTCATAGTGGTTGTCAGGATATGAGATAAAGATACCGGCACCTCCATTCCTAACAGCATTAGTTGCTGATCCATCTGTATAGGCATGTATCCATGATTGATCGGGATAGCTTTCTTGGATCATACTCAATGTAGCAGTTCGTTTTTGCAGATCATTATACTCACATCCACTTGTGAGACCACTGACTGTTGTATTAATTTGGAGGGCACTGCTGGCCTGCTCCCATGGTACAGGGTATAGGGTGGGCTTCAGTGGTGTTGTCTTCATGGATAGGTCTTCTTGATGCTGTCTTATAAGTCTTTTCCCCCGATGCACAAAGCTGCTACGCTTTAGACGTCCCAATGCCAGATCATCTAGTCTTGCCTTCATTGGGTGCATTGGCATACTGTTGTACTTTTCCATCTGGATCATGGTTTTTGTGTCTCTTCTATGGGACAATGTCTGTAATCCAGCAACCTTCTGCATCTCTGTTATTGGTGTAGTTTTCATGGCTCCTGTAATGAGCCTGAGAGCTTGATTTTGCACCTTGTCCAAAGACTGCAGATGTGAGTTAGCAGCTGATGACCATGCTGCTGAGCTAAACTCTAAGTGTGGTCTTATTACTCCATTATAAATCTTCTTTAGATTTCGTTCATTTGCTCCCCAGTTGGTACCTGCTAATTTTCTGAGTATGCCTAGTCGTCTTCGGGCCTTTCCTTCTGCATTTTCAATATGCTTATTCCATGTAAGCCTTTGGTCAAATGTCACCCCAAGATAGGTGGGGTAGCTTTCTTCCTTGATCACGGTTGTCCCTAGGTGTATGTTAGCTGATTTGTCCTTGGGGGCGAGGGAGAACAGTGTTGTGGGAGGTTTTGTCTGTGTTTATTGTGATAAGCCATTTCTCTGCCCATGACACTAGCATGTCTGCTGCCCGCTGCATTCTATAATTTGCTGTGGTGACATTTTCATCAGCGCACCAGAGTACTAGGTCATCTGCATATAAGGCAGCTTTAACTCCTGCAGGGAGATCTTTCACCAGGTCATTGATGTAAACAAGGAAGAGTGTTGGGGAAATTACTCCTCCTTGAGGTACCCCCTGATGGAGCAACACTTTTCTGCTCTGCAGACCGTCAAGAGTGACTCTAGTTCTCCTGTTATGCAAGTATGACTGGATCCATTTCATCATGTTGCCTTGGATTCCACTTCTCCTAAGTTTTGCAATGAGGCCATCTTTCCACACCTTGTCAAAGGCCCTGCTTGAAGTCGACCCAGATCGTTAGGACCTTTTTCTTCTCCTGGAAGGCATCTTCTATTGCTTGAGACAAGTAAGTAACTTGGTCTTCTATACTGTAGCATTCTCTAAATCCAGCTTGTTCCGGCACCAGGATCTGCTCAGACTCTAAATACCATTTCAATCTGTGGTTGACTATTCGCTCCATAGTCTTCCCAACACAGCTTGTGTGACTGATTGGCCGGTAACTTGCAGCCTCGGTCTTACATTTCCCTTTCTTTAGTATGGGTATTGTGATGGCTTCTCTCCATACTTGGGGTACCGTTCCTTTCAACCAGCTGTGGTTGAATATCTCAAGCAGTTTTGTCTTTGCTGCTGAGCTCAGATTTACTAGCATTTCGTTGCTGATTTTGTCTGGGCCGGGTGACTTTTGAAACTTAAGCTTGGAAATAGCCTTCTGTAGTTCTCCTAGTGTGATGGGTTCCCTCATTGGGGCAGGAGTATCTGTCTGTCCCATGGTTGCCAGTATTTCTTTTCTTATCTCTCTCTGATGGTCTATGTTAATGGGTAAGTTGCTTTCTGAACTGTATCTTCTAGCAAACAAGTCTGCAGCTTGTTTTCCTCTGAAAAGTTTGCCACCTTCATCCAATGTGATAGTCTGCCTTGGTGAGGAATGCTCTTCATTTAGAGACTTGACTAATCTCCAAAGTTTCCTGCCGTCTTTCTCAAGGTTCAGCGATGCCGTTTTAGTTCTCCAGCTTTTCCGCTTTTCTTCTAGCTTTGTTCTCTGAAACTCTGCTACAGCCTTTTTCCATTTGTTGTGAGTTTCAAGTGAAGGCTGAGACTCTGCGTCCTTTCTAGCCTTGTCCATAGCTTCCTGACGTTCTTGGAGTGTGCTGGACCAGTATGGTATGTAGTTACGCCGGCATCCTTTGGGAATGGTTTCTTTTGCAGCTTGTAGTATGCATCTGTTGAAGTCTTTTACCACTTCATTAATGTCTCTGTTCTGTACCTTGAGGGTAGACAGCAGCGTGTTCACCTGATGCCTGAATAAACCCCAGTTGGCTTTTTTGTAGTTCCATCTTGTAATGGCTGGGCCTGTACTGAGAGTTGCACTCTGGACAGTAAGAAAGATTGGGCGATGGTCGCTTCCCCCTAGTTGGTCTCCTACTTCTCTACTAATAGATCCAGCTATATCTGGTGTGGAGAAGGCAAGATCTGGTGTTGAGGTTGTGTGCCATCCTCTGGAGTAGAAGGTAGGAGTATCTGTGGCATTATTGACTAGGATTAGGGAGTGATCATCTTGCCAAGTTTCAACCTCTTCACCTCTGTGATCCAGATGGTTATAGCCCCAGCTCTGGGAGTGGCTATTAAAGTCTCCAACTGCTATAAAGTTGGTGGCTGGTACCTGTATAGAGCTGAGACTCAGGGGTTTGTTGTTCGGACAGTAATAGTTCAGGAGTTCTATTTCCATCTTGTCTACCTTTATCTGCAGCAGCTGATATTCTGCTCCATCCATGAAGGTTTTCCTTTCGTGTGCAGGAATGTTATTCCTTACAAGAGTAAGTACTCCTCCTTTTCGTCTATCTTGTCTGTCGGATCTGAAGCATTGATATCCCCTTATTTTAAAGGTTTGATCTGCTTTCAAGTGAGTCTCTTGGATACAGCAAACACTGACTTGCTTCTCATACAAGATGTTTTCCAGCTCTGTCTTTTTGCTGTATCCAGCCTGCTTGCTGTTCACTCCCTCTGCATTCCAGTGCATCATGACAAGTGGCACTCTGGGTTTCTCTTTTTCTGTTTTGTTTTGGTCAGTAGTTCTCCTCCGCCGTCTGTTGACTCCACAAGACGGTCTAGAGGGTCCTCCAGTAGCTGAGGGTGGGCTCTGTCGAGGCTCAGAGCTCGGCACTGCACCTGCCTGGTGGAGCTCCACAGGGCGAGCACCAGAACGAGATTTATTTGACGGTGTACTCTCCATAGAAAAAAAAAAGCGAGTTGCATGATACTGTGGTTTCCGGTGCGCCTTCTGGCCCAGTATCTACGACTTTAGCACCTGTTCAACGGGAGAGTGGGCTCATCCCTAATCTGTTTATGTTCCCAGTAGTAGACTATTCGCAAGCAGCCTGGGGGTGTCACTGCTCTGCGCGGACCTTGTTTACCGAGGCGGCGTCCGAGCTCGTATGGTGAAAATATGGTTGCGTTATCTTCAAAATAGCCCTGTCTTTCCCGTGGCTTTTCTGCCATCCTGCAACTTTGAGTTAGGGAGTTCTGAGCTCCAGTCTCTTTCCCAGGCATTTTATCCTGGCCTGGCACGCATACAGAGGACCCCACTTCTGGTTCTAAGTTAGCAGTTGGGGATAGGTGGGGTAGCACACTGTGCATTCCCCGTCATCCAGGGGGCTCTCCAACTATGCAGAGCTTGCACAATGCTGTGCTCTGGTTCTGGGCTCTCCCAAGGAATCCTCACGTCCTGCACAGAGCCACTTCCCGATACCCACCACCTGCCAACCCTCCATTGTAGAAATCTCCTGCATGCGGCCATCCAGTCAAGAGCCAGTATTAAGTCTGGTGCCCAAGTGATCCCCCCAAGCTCAGTGTGCAATGCTGGGTTCTCATCATGCTGCAACACAGGAGGGATTGTGATGCTCAGCCATCTCTCTCAATTCTGCACCGATAAGTGACATCGGGGACTTAACTTTGCCTCAGTACTGGGAGGCCCCGTTTCCGGGTACACCACACACAGCCAATTGAGGCAACGGTCGCCATGGGCGTGATAGACGACAAACAGTGAAGAATGAGGCAAGAAAGCATTTAACCCATGAAGTGGGGGTGGATTGGTGCAGACCAGAGCATGTACCACTCGCCGGTGGGTTCTGCATCTACACCTATAGGGTTCCACCCACTCCTCAGCCCATTTAGTCTGGCCCCTCACCCAGGACCTGTCCGGCTTGGGTGACCCTGCCAGGAGTAAAACTCCCGCCGGCATAGCTCCCGGGATCATTGAGGCGCTCAAGCTCTCCAACCACGGCAAGGTAGGCTTACATGTGGAGAGATAATAATAATAACAGTAGTATATACTGGCATGTAGTCCGTTTTACATTAAAGTTTCGAGGTTTATCGTTCGTTCGCCACAGTCACAAAGGAAACAAGGACAACAAAGATAGACATGTTATGTCTTAGGGACCTACGACGCGTCAACAGTGAGGAATGCAGTTAGCGACCCATAGCTAGACTGCTTGTGTCAGGGTCAGCGAACTAGAGATGACCAAGACCCTACTCCACCTCCAAGTAGTGGTCCTGGAAACAGGCTGCATCACTGCAGTCTGGCTGAGTGAGTAGGGATCGAAGAGGGAAGGCGAACCCGGTCCCAAAAATGCCGTGCTGAAGTCGGATGTGTCGGCCGAAAGGCGCAAATATCGCAGCTTCGCTGTAAACGGACACAACGTAACAAACGTCCTTTTCAGGACGAACAAAGAAGAAGAAGAAGAAGAAGACATGTTAAGAAAACAATCCAATACAAAGCAAACTGCCAATTACATGTTGAAAAAATGAACGATAAGATGAGGAACACAGAAAGATGAACAGAAGGAAGAAACAGGTTACACGACGGGGAAAAAAATAACACTAAATAAGCCGCTGACAATGCGGTTCCAGAAAGAAAGAAATATCAACGAAATGAATCTAGCAAACAGAAATATGAAAAAAAAGAGCACGAAAAGGAATATGAATTCATTTGTCTTTGCATCTACATGTATTTATCACTTTTGACAAACAACTGCTCTGGAGAACGGTCGTTGCAAACGTGATGTCCGCCATGTTCAAGTGTCGTTTACTGGCGATGCGTATTTCATAAGTTACAACGCAACTGAAATCCAACGGCATCTAGACAGCATACCATATTTAGACTATCGTGAATCATTTTCCAAAGCAAATAGCGTTTGATTAATATGGTCGACCGTTTATTTTTTGCGCGACCAAGAGAGGCAATCACGTCTATGAGAGACTTCATTTGAGTTTTTTTTTTTTTTTTTTGGTTTTTTTTTTATTCGTTTGATTTTTATTGTTTGTTTGTTTTTTTGGAAAGGAGTAGTCACACACAAAAACATCCATAAAAATTTAGCTTTGAATTAGTCTAAATGGACTAAAAAGACGGGAGAAGAAGGTACTGTATTGGAAATCTGACTTTATTTTCTTGAATTAGTACCGTACACCATAGGTCCTAATTATAACCCATCAAGGGTTGAACGGGATACTTTATTTAAAAAAAATAAAATAAAGGAGAACGGTCATTTTCTGCACTCAAACCGGTTAAAAACTATCTACGATCCACCATGAAGGATGATCAACTGAACAATGGGGCATTGGCGCCCATAGAATCTTCTGTTCTTAGAAAAACTTTTTCTTTTTAAATGTACTAATTGTATTTACATTAATAATGATAAAAATAATACAAATAAACATTAATAAAAGCAATTACTAATAAAAGAGGTATACAGTGCTACTAAAACTATGATAATTAGCAAAACAGACGATAAACCCACATTAAAGATAAGCGTAAATGGGAAAATCCTGGAACAAGTCAAGAGCTACGTATATCTTGGTCATATAATAACAGAAGATGGCAGCTGTGAAACAGAAATCAAGAAGAGAATAGGAATGGCCAAAGCTACATTCAACAACATGAAACATATACTGACATCCAAACAGTTATCTCATAAATTAAAACTGAGAATCATAAAGTGTTATATATATTCTGCATTTCTGTATGGTGCAGAAACATGGACGATGAATAAGCATTTGGAAGAAAGAATTGAGGCTCTTGAAATGTGGATATATAGAAGAATGGGGCGTATCTCATGGAAAGAGACGAAAACAAATAAGGAGGTCCTAGAAAATCTAGGTATGAAAAGAGAACTAATGAGAGAGGTCAAAGTTCGGCAGCTAAAATACTTTGGCCACATAAAAAGGCATAACACCTTGCAGAAGACCATAACAGAAGGGAGAGTTGAAGGTAAACGTGCAAAGGGAAGACAGCGCTATAAGTGGGAAGATAACATCAAGAGATGGACGGGAAAGAGTCTATCAGAGTGTACCACCAAGACAAGAGACAGAAGACGTTGGAGATCCATTACAGCCAACCTCCGTTGTGGAGATGGCAACTGATGATGATGATGACAGTGCTACCAAACTACAATACCAGTCTATTAATAATACTAGGATTTACCATCACACAGCTAAGGGGTTTAAAAAAGATATAATTATTGCCTATTAGGTAAAAGGGGGCCCAAACATCAATAAAAGGCCTTTATATATCGCCTTTATAGACCTCACAAAGGCATTTGACCTGGTTAGTAGGGATGGACTCTTCAAAATCCTCCAGAAAATTGACTGCCCCACTAAATTGCTGGAAATGATAAAGTCATTCCATGAAGACAAGAAGGAAACAGTTCAATATGTTGGAAGCACATCACAACCCTTTGACATACGCAGTGGCGTTAAACAAGGCTGCATCCTGGCTCCTACGTTCTTCGGGATCTTCTTTGCCTTTCGCTTGAAACATGCATTCAGAGATGAAACTGAATGAATATACCTTCACACTAGGACAGATGGCCGACTGTTTAACCTCGCAAAGCTGAAGGCAAAAACAAAAATCAGAAGGGTCACCATAAGGGACTTGTTGTTCGCTAATGACACTGCAATCGTCATTCAAAGTCAACAGGAGCTTCAGAGCTTGGTGAATCGCTTCACCCAAGCATGCAAGGACTTTGGCCTCACAATAAGTCTAATACAAATGTGCTGGGTTAGGATGTGGATATTGCACCAATTATCACTACTGATAATTATGAATTAGCAGTGGTGCACCACTTCACATACCTGGGGTCTACCATTAACGACAAACTCTCTCTGGACACAGAAATTGACAGCTGCATTGGCAAAGCTACAGCAACCTTTGCCCGCCTCACAGCGGGGAAACTCCAAACTCACAACGAAGACCAAAGTTGCGGTATATAACGCCTGCGTCACCAGTACACTTCTATATGGCAGCGAACGAACGACCGAACTTTATTATCAAAGGCTTAAGAATTGGGCACGCAGCCCTTCTAACATTCTACCCTTCCTCTCTCGGTCTCTCTCATCATGCATGCTGTATCCTTTTCATCCTCACATATACTGTAAGCAATATTTATGCATTTGTCATTATAAAGGTAATATAACATCATTCATTTGCAATATCCATCATAATCAAAGTATGTTTTTAAAATAAATTTTAAAAAACAACCGTTTATCAATAAGAACCATGATTTGAGACATAATCAGATTTGGGTGGCGTTTTATAAGAACTCGTGAAATTTTAGAACAATCTGCTATTGAATGACTAGGGACTCGGCTTGTTTTCCAGTGTATGCGAGATATTTTACCAGGGGTGATCAGCTTTGAGTCCCATAGCAGATACTGCCGTAGGGAGTGAATTGTTAAAGCCTTCACAATCCTAGGTAGGGTAACCATCATGAGGTGGGGTAACCAGTTCCTTTCCTCGTTGTCTTTGCCTTCCCTAACTCAAGAGCAGAATCAGACAGACTAGGTAGATAGTTAGACGGACAGATATTAAGGAAATTAATTTTCCACGGGTTGAAAATCCGGCACACAGTCCCTCTTGCATTCTGTCCTTCCTCTCGCTCATCTGTTATTACTGTTATCCAAACATTCTCCAGCGTACTTAAAGTATTAATTTAAGGGTAATGCAACATTACCAGGTAGTATAACAGCAAACATTAACATAATCTCATCACAAAATAAAGAATAATATTGTAATGAAAAACTAGATCACCAGAGCCTCCATACAGTATATTAGATAATAATTCGAATTATAATCAGTTAAGGCGGCATATAATCAGCACTCATAAAGTATTTGAACAGTCTACGATTGTATGAGTAAGGACTGTGCGTGTTTTTCAGGTCACTGGGAAGATTGTTCCAAAGATGAGCAGAAGAGTAAGCCAAACTTTTCTTAAAAAAGTCTAACCTGGGCTTGGGTACCTGTAATTTTTAAGCGCTGACCACGTCTTTCACTATTTTTTTTTAAGCGGCCACAGATACGTTGGAGCATTTTGTGAAGGAATTTCGCTTTATTAAATAGGAAGCGCTTTCTGAGTGGTAATATTTGAAGATAATTATATAAATCTATACAATGTGTTTGATGTTTATCAGCAACTAGGCACAACTAGCGAGACATGGACAACCTATGCTAAGCAAGAAAGAAGGCCCAATACCTTCCATCTGCGCACGGTGTCTACGCCACATCCTTGGTATTTCGTGGAAGGACAAACTAAGTGACAAATGTCGAGGTGTTGTCACGTGCTGGCCTTCAAAGCATATATACGCTGCTTAGACAGCGCAGACTACGCTGGCTTGGCCATGTCCGCTGCATGGAAGATAGTCGCATCCTGAAAGATATCTTCTACGGGCAACTGTCAGATGGCAAATGAACAGTTGGGCGACTGCAGCTTAGGTTCATAGCTGTGTACATGAGAGACGGGAGGGCACTGGACATAAATCCAAGAACATGGGAAGATGAAGCTGCCGATCGCACTTAGCGGCGATGCTCTCTACGGCGCCACCTCAGATTTGGCGAAAGGAAGCTCTCACAGCAAGCAGAAGAGAAAAGAAACATCGAAAGGAACATCAAGAAAATAAGCAGCGGAGGACTGTCACCTCAGGGGCGCATTCCAATACTCAGTTATGACATAAAGTGCTCTTATTATTATTATTTTATATATATATATATATATATATATATATATATATATATATATATATATATATGTGTGTGTGTGTGTGACAGCGCCATCTTGAGGTCTGTCGTTCTAGGCGCTGGCCCCATCTGGGCAGTCATATTGTCTATGTGGTTTAGTGCCTTTTGATCACGTTATCTTCAAGCAGATTTATTACAAGGCCATAATAAGCCTACGAATTAGTTGTGTTTTTGCTCTAGTTGTGTAAATCTGTGTTTTCATGCATTCTAGAGCAAAATATCGCGAGTGTTGTTTAAGTAGCCAAGATTAATACGCCTAGCGCAGTAAAGTGAGTGATTAGCCTAGTGCCTATAAAAAGAGATAGCGAGCTACCAGCGGACCTTTCCTAGTATCAGCCGCCAGAGAGAACAGACGACAGAGCCAAGCTGTAAATGCCTTGAGCACGTGAGTTAATTTAAATTAGAATTAATTTTATATAATTCTAGAATTATATTCAGCACGAGTCTGTTTTAATGTTTAGTGAAATAGATAGATGTGTTTCCAAAGGAAATGTCTTTTTAGGACATTATGATTTAGTCTTGAAGAAATGATAGATGAGTGAAAATAATGTTTGATAGGTTTTATTAGGCACGCAAAGCCTAAATCCAGATGTGAGAATTTAGTATCAAGTATTTCATCCATCAGACCGGGCAAATTTAGTAAGAGTGTTTTATACATGAAACTGGACAGAGAAGCATCTATTACTTGAATTTAGATAAGATTAACGATCGCAAGATAGTAGCCTCGTGGTGATAAAAGGCGGCGATAGCGAGTCTGATTAAACACGCTCCGCGTGGTAAACCTATAATATGTTATGCCGAGCGACACGTTGTGTATTTAGTCCCAGTTTGGCTTAAGTCGAGAATAATTATATTGTATTCTTTATGTAAGAGTAATTTAGTGTATTTCACGTTTATTGGTAATTCTACTGTATATTTAATGGGTTACTGTGAGGTGAGAATATGTATTTAGATTTCTGGAGAGCGCGAGGCCACTCCTTTGTTGAGACAGGTGTTTCTCTGTTTGCTCCTGGTGGAGCATGGAAACACCAATGCGGCTGGTGTCCACCACAAGCCAACAGAAGCATTTTTATGCTATTACAGTGGTTGTTCCTGTAATAATGTGTTTCATGCGATGAGATTCCCAGCCGCACCAGTCGTCACTTACGACATGTTCAGAGTGCGGGAACGAGTATTGATGTGGGTCGGTTGAGAGGTAGTAGTTAATTCTCATTATTGAGATTATTTGTTGTACATGTATTGAAGAATATTATTTTATGTCCAGTTGATTATTATTGTTGTGTGAACAATGGTTTGTGAGAGCACGTGAGCGTACCAGATGTATATTTCTCTTCTCCGCTCCTGAGGGAGCATGGGGCCACCGGTGTGGTTTGCCTCAGCATGAAGCATTCAGATGCTCTTGCAGTAGTGGTTTCGGTAGCAACCTATGTTACCCGGTGCGATTGCCAGCCTCATGCACAACACCATACTAGTCGCATTGGACGACACGCATGAGTGTGTGAGATAGTTGATGATATCAGGTGGGCGCATGTTTTCTGTATGGTAAGTGTTATTATCCATGCTATTGATGTTCACTTAGACGTTGTTTTATTTATTATTTTTCAGACAGTCTATGAACACTGACTGGGTGTTTGTTGGATTGTTTGTTTGGTGTTCGGTTCTGTTCGGTAGAATTAAATGTTGATCTGCATAAGGCTTTGGGTTGCTTGAATTGTTAAGTCTGCTGCTGAGAGGGTTGCAAGCAACCAATAATTGCAACCCCTGTCAAACGATCCTTTATAAATTTTCTTGGTGCACGGGTCTTGGGTGTGAGGTACCCCTAGCGCCCCTGTCACAAGTGGCGTCGTCGACAGGATTGACAGACAGCACGCAGTGAAGCAACTCTTCAGCAATCAGAGCAGCAACAGCCGAAACAGTAGAACACCCAGTTCAGTGCAAGGCGAGGGACGGGATCATCCAGTTTGTCAAGATTTCTAGTCAACTCTACTAGCAACAAGATGGCGGCACGCAACACACGCGCTGCTAGTAGAACTGATAACGAAGATGTGGCTGAGGTGGATGACCCTGTAGTAGGGCTAAATCGTCAACCAGAACGAGTGCAGTACATCGTGGTACCTACTCACAAGAGGGTGCGGTGCTTTGGGGAGCGCAAGGGTCCTACGGCCGAGGAATATGTCAGAGAGGTGAGAGCTGCCTGGAGAGTAGGGATGATGAGTAAAGAGGACCAGGCGGATGTTATTCTTGACAGTGTGACCCCAAGTGTCCGAAGGGAGCTGAGGATTCAGGCTGATGACGATGACCCAGAAGCAATGCTACATTCCATTCTTAGGGTGTATGGGGAGCGTCGGAGCATCCCAGAAGTAATGGCCGCGTTCTACTCTACCCGGCAAGGTGCAAGGGAGTCTCTTTGGGAATTCTCCCATCGCATTCACGAGGTGTTTGAAAGTGTTGTAAGGGCACAAAGGCAGAACAACGTCACTCCCTTGGCGCCATCCTTTCTTCGTGACCAGTTTGCTGCTTGTCTGAGAGATGACCTACTAAGAAAGCTTGCAAAGGAAATGATCATCAAGGAGCCAACAGCATCGTTCACGTCGGTGAGGGACTATGCCCTACGGTTTTTGGAGACTGAGCCCACTTCTGGGGCTGGTGTTGCCAGTGTCGAAGCAGCTTCGGGGGCTGGTGTTGCCAGTGTTGAAGTGGCAAGAACAGAGACTGTGTCAGATACGCATGCATTAAACGCAGAAGTAGAGCGGCTGAGAGCACAGGTGGCTCAATTAGAGGCTAAAATTGATGCGATGTCTCAGGAGCAGGGGAGACGTACCAGGACAGTTCGTTGTTTTAGATGCAGAGAACTAGGCCACGTACAGAATCGATGTCCACAGGCATTAAACTAGACCCCTCTGCGGCTGGGAGTCAGGTTACAGAAGGGGAGCAGAATGGCTCAAAGATAAAGAGGGTTGGTGGTCGACCGGAGTTTGAGGTGCTTATTGCAGGGAAGAAAGTCAAAGGCGGCCAGGGATGTAAGGGTAGCAGGAGGCGACCCAGGACACCGAGGAAGCCTAGGAAAATAAGATGCTTCAACTGTGGAGACCTTTCGAACCACATGGCAGCCAAGTGTCCCCAGGGCCCGCTTCCTAAGCGATGTTTCCATTGTAGGTCCCCGGACCATTTGATATCGGTTTGCCCATCAAAGAGCGCCCTCTCTAAGCGTACCAACACATCTACATTGCCGTCACAGTGCAAGCCAAGAGATGGCCGTGGCAACTGTCACCATAAGGGCGCCAGGAAAAGTGGTCGGCATTTAGAGGAGGAGACTCATCTAAAACTCGTTGAAGGACACGCTCCCACAATGACAGGGGGTCCATATATCATCCAACGAACGGACAGAGTGAGTCCGAGCATTAGAGTCACCGGCAATGAACTGAGACGAAGTGAAGGAAAAGGTGATCCTCCAGATTTGGAGAATACGACTGGGGAGCCTGATTTAGTGTAGTTGTCGGGACGACAACAAAATCAGGCGGGGAATATGTGACAGCGCCATCTTGAGGTCTGTCGTTCTAGGCGCTGGCCCCATCTGGGCAGTCATATTGTCTATGTGGTTTAGTGCCTTTTGATCACGTTATCTTCAAGCAGATTTATTACAAGGCCATAATAAGCCTACGAATTAGTTGTGTTTTTGCTCTAGTTGTGTAAATCTGTGTTTTCATGCATTCTAGAGCAAAATATCGCGAGTGTTGTTTAAGTAGCCAAGATTAATACGCCTAGCGCAGTAAAGTGAGTGATTAGCCTAGTGCCTATAAAAAGAGATAGCGAGCTACCAGCGGACCTTTCCTAGTATCAGCCGCCAGAGAGAACAGACGACAGAGCCAAGCTGTAAATGCCTTGAGCACGTGAGTTAATTTAAATTAGAATTAATTTTATATAATTCTAGAATTATATTCAGCACGAGTCTGTTTTAATGTTTAGTGAAATAGATAGATGTGTTTCCAAAGGAAATGTCTTTTTAGGACATTATGATTTAGTCTTGAAGAAATGATAGATGAGTGAAAATAATGTTTGATAGGTTTTATTAGGCACGCAAAGCCTAAATCCAGATGTGAGAATTTAGTATCAAGTATTTCATCCATCAGACAGGGCAAATTTAGTAAGAGTGTTTTATACATGAAATGGACAGAGAAGCATCTATTACTTGAATTTAGATAAATTAAACGATCGCAAGATAGTTAGCCTCGTGGTGATAAAAAGGCGGCGATAAGCGAGTCTGATTAAACACGCTCCGCGTGGTAAACCTATAATATGTTATGCCGAGCGACACGTTGTGTATTTAGTCCCAGTTTGGCTTAAGTCGAGAATAATTATATTGTATTCTTTATGTAAGAGTAATTTAGTGTATTTCACGTTTATTAATAATTCTACTGTATATTTAATGGGTTACTGTGAGGTGAGAATATGTATTTAGATTTCTGGAGAGCGCGAGGCCACTCCTTTGTTGAGACAGGTGTTTCTCTGTTTGCTCCTGGTGGAGCATGGAAACACCAATGCGGCTGGTGTCCACCACAAGCCAACAGAAGCATTTTTATGCTATTACAGTGGTTGTTCCTGTAATAATGTGTTTCATGCGATGAGATTCCCAGCCGCACCAGTCGTCACTTACGACATGTTCAGAGTGCGGGAAACGAGTATTGATGTGGGTCGGTTGAGAGGTAGTAGTTAATTCTCATTATTGAGATTATTTGTTGTACATGTATTGAAGAATATTATTTTATGTCCAGTTGATTATTATTGTTGTGTGAACAATGGTTTTTTGTGAGAGCACGTGGGGCGTACCAGATGTATATTTCTCTTCTCCGCTCCTGAGGGAGCATGGGGCCACCGGTGTGGTTTGCCTCAGCATGAAGCATTCAGATGCTCTTGCAGTAGTGGTTTCGGTAGCAACCTATGTTACCCGGTGCGATTGCCAGCCTCATGCACAACACCATACTAGTCGCATTGGACGACACGCATGAGTGTGTGAGATAGTTGATGATATCAGGTGGGCGCATGTTTTCTGTATGGTAAGTGTTATTATCCATGCTATTGATGTTCACTTAGACGTTGTTTTATTTATTATTTTTCAGACAGTCTATGAACACTGACTGGGTGTTTGTTGGATTGTTTGTTTGGTGTTCGGTTCTGTTCGGTAGAATTAAATGTTGATCTGCATAAGGCTTTGGGTTGCTTGAATTGTTAAGTCTGCTGCTGAGAGGGTTGCAAGCAACCAATAATTGCAACTCCTGTCAAACGATCCTTTATAAATTTTTCTTGGTGCACGGGTCTTGGGTGTGAGGTACCCCTAGCGCCCCTGTCACCATATATATATATATATATATATATATATATATATATATATATATATATATATATATATATATATATATATATATATATATATATATATATATATATAATAATAATAATAATAATAATAGCCCCTTCAGTCATAACTGACTATGGGAATGCGCCCCTGAGGTGACAGCCCTCAACTGCTTATTTTCCTGGTGCTCCTTTCGCCGTTTTCTCCTCACCTCTGCTTCTTGTGTGAGCCTCTCTTCGCCCAATCTGAGGTGGTGCCGTAAATAGCATCGCCACTTAGTGCGATCGGCAGCTTCATCCTCCCATGTTGCTGGATCCATGTCCAGTGCCCTCATATCTCTCTTGCACACATCTTTGAACCTCAGCTGTGGTCGCCCAACTGTTCTCTTGCCATCTGCTAATTGTCCGTAGAAGATATCTTTTGGGATGCGACCATCTTCCATGCGGCGAACATGGCCAAGCCAGCGAAGTCTGCGCTGTCTAAGCAGCGTATACATACTTTGAAGGCCAGCAAGTGACAACACCTCGACATTTGTCACTTTATCTTTCCACGAGATGCCAAGGATGTGGCGTAGACACCGCAAATGGAAGGTATTGAGCCTTCTTTCTTGCTTAGCATAGGTCGTCCAGGTCTCGCATATATATATATATATATATATATATATATATATATATATATATATATATATATATATATATATATATATATATATATATGACAGGGTGGGCGAGATGATGATGATGCTGCTGTGATGTGTGATCACCTTCTTGATCAACAATAAAACTGATTCTTAAGGCAGGGGCTGTATTTATTCATACAACCCAGTCAGTGACCAAGCGCATGAAGCAAACATTAAACAAATAAAACAAAGCAAACAAAACAAAACACCCAGCCAGTGCTCAGTTGCTAATCCTGAAAGCAAACAAAGCACTGACTAGTTAAAATCATAATAGTTAAATAATGAGAAACGATACTCTCACCTGCCAAACAGTCCTTCCACGCCACCTGACACACTACACTATTACACCCATACACACTCATGCATGTCGTCCAATGAGACTAGTATGGTGTTGTGCATGAGGCTGGCAATCTCACCATGTAACACAGATTGCTACCGAAATCACTACTGCAAGAGCATCTGAATGCTTTGTGAGGGCTTTATGTGGATGCCAGCCACATTGGTGGCCCCATGCTCCATAAGGAGCGAGAAGAGAAATATATATCTCCAAGTGAGCCCACGTGCTCTCACAAACCATTGTACACATAACCATAATTAAATAATAATAAAATGGACATAACATAATATTCAACTATATGTACAATGAATACTCTCATTAATGGGCATAAACCACCACCTCGTAACCGATCCAAATCAATATCCGTCCCTGCACTCCGAAGCATGTCGTATATGCCGACTGATGAGATTGGGAACTCATCATATAAAACACATTGTTACAGAAACAAACCACTGCCATAGCAAATAAATGCTTCGTGCAGGCTTCTGCCGCACTGGTGTCGCCCTGCCCCGCAAGGAGCAAACAGAGACGTTTATGTCTCAAATGTGCTCCGCGTACCACAAACAGGGGTATCATATTTACAAGGCATATTAATGACTATAACTACATACATCACCTAAAGGAAATTTAACACGAAAACTATCTCTTCCATTACTGAAGAAAATTACATTAACCTGCCTTCACCCACGTGTCAATTCACACAATATAACATAGCGTAACATTATAGGCTTACAACACGTGGTAACTAAGCGTGTTATTGCAGACTCCCTGTCGCCTTCTTTATGTACAGTCATCAACACGTGGCCACCCGGTTGCCATCTTGCCAACTAGTTAATATTATCTAAATTTCAGTCCCAGATAACAACTCTTTTTTGGCGACTTCTTCTCTCTGCGTCTAGCGTCAAAATGACAGAAGATTTCAACCGGCCAAACTCAGGCGCGGTCAGTCTGAGCGCCTCTCTTCTCTGATTGGCTGTTGCCCTGTCCGCGGGCATGACTAATGTTCTATTTTTAGATCCTGAGTAACACTAAAATGGCTGCCAAATCACGCTATTTTGTAGTAAAAAGGTAGAGAACGACAGACAAAATGTCGAATGGCGCTGTCACACACACACACACACACACACACACACACACACACACACACACACACACACACACACACACACACACACACACACACACGCACACACACATATATATATCGCTATGTTGATCTCTCTTTCACTCTATCTTTCCTCTCTCAGACTGGAATTTACATACACTCAACACTCGATGATCGCGAGGGTTCGGTTTCTTTAGAAATCTCGCGTTATGAAATTCGCGTGAATGGAGCAAAAGAACCTATAGGAAATGACCGGTTAGGTTCCAGGCTCGGGTAGAGCGTCAATCACGCACATTTGTATGTACTGATATAAATATGCGAGGTAATGCAAATCAAAAGCGTCTAAAACAATATTTTTTTTAACGTAAATGTATTTATTTTCGTCATTACTGCTCGCGTTGATACATTTAAAGTAAAAACGTTATATTAAAATTATAGAAAAAGCACACAGACCTAATCAAAGGCAGGTTCTGCACCAGTCCCCATGCCAGAAAACCGGTTATTCTGATTTTCTGGGTCATCTATCGAAGAGGCTGAAAATTGAGATTCTGAAAGTTTAGAAACAGTGCGGGACCTACTCATGAACCTCACTAGCGTTGGTTGTCGTATCCTTTTCCTCTTCTTCACAGTGAAGCCACATTATTGTATGAAATTATTTTCGAGTAAAATATACAGTAACTTTTGTGAGTAAACTTACTTACTTAGTCCTTCCATTTCTACCGTGAGGTGTAGAGGTTTGGAAGAGAGAGCGCCAGACTATCCTATCGGCTGTCTTCTTCCTGGCCTGGTTCCATTCTAGTCCTCGGTCCTTCAAAGATTGTCTAATGTTGTCCTCCCAGCGGACTCTGGGACGTCCTGGGGGTCTGGATCCCTGGCTCTTTGTTTCCCATGCTTGTCGTGGTAGCCGATCTTCTCCCATTCTGCAGACATGGCCAAACCATCTTAATTGGGACTGTTCTACTTGGGTCTGCAGGGGGTGGGATTTTAGGCCTTGACGTATCGTCTGGTTGCGGACCATGTATCTTCTTGTTACTTCAACCACCTTCCTCAGATACCTCATTTCTGAGGTTTGGATCTGGCATTGTGGGTAGTAGTCATTGCCCATGACTCGCATCCATATGTCAAGACCGGGACATAGGTAGAGCGGTATACAATCATCTTCGTTTTCTTACCAACCTCTCTCTCTTGCTGAGGAATCCTTGATTTATGGCCTGAAAAAGTCTCCCAGCTGCTGCTTTTCGAGTGGCCAACTCTTCTTTGATGCCTCCCTTTCGGTCTATAAGTATAATAGCTCCGAGGTATTTAAAGTGGTCGACCTGCTTCAGGACCTGTTCTCCCAGCTTAATCTGATGTCTTCTTTCTTCTCGTGATATCACCATGGATTTTGTTTTAGAGCTGCTTATGACCATCCCTCTCTTCTCCAGCTCTTCCTTCCAGACTTGCAGGTTGGATTGGAGATGTGCCTCTGATTTAGCAATCAGGGCAACATCATCAGCAAAATGCCAGCTCTGAAATACATACCTGTCTCATCTTCCAGTACCCCACTGAATACTTTCTTGTTCTCTCCGTACATGCCTTGATGACATCGTCCATAAGGAGTATGAAGAGGTAAGGTGACAGGATATCACCTTGTCTTACACCAGTGGTGGTTCTGAACTCTTCTGACTTATGGTTTGCTGTCCTCACATAATTTCTGCAAGACTTGTAGAAGCTCTGTATAGCATGAATCAGAGGTGCTGGAATGTTCTTCCTTGCCAAACAGTCCCAAAGTTTGCTCCAGGGGACCCTGTCAAACGCCTTTTCCAGATCTATGAAACAAAGATGCATCTCACTCTTATACTCAAGGGCCTTTTCACTCAGCTGTCTGAGTGTGAAGATTAGGTCTTGAGTACTTTGGTTTGCTCGGAATCCGCACTGGACCTCATCCAATTGTGGCTCAGCTAGGCGTCGGAGTCTCTGCTCTAGGATTCTAGAGTAGATTTTACCAGGGACATTGAGAAGGGATATGCCTCTATGGTTTACACATTGTCGATTGTCACCCTTTTTGAAAATTGGTGTTATGATGGCAATTTCCCAATCCTTTGGTATGGTCTTGTTGCACCACGCTGCCTGTAGGACCCTTAAGAGTAATAAGTCGCCTGATGCTCCCATGTACTTAACCATGTCTGGTGTTATACCATCATGCCCTGCTGCTTTGCCCATCTTGATTTTCTCCAGTGCTGCCTTCAGTTCTTCCATCTTTATGTCATCTTCATCATCATTGGTTTCCTCTTCTGTGCTAGTGGTTATCATTTCTGATGCTTGACTTTGCTCACCATCCAGGAGTTCTGAGAAATATTCTTTCCATCTTTCCATTACTTCCTTCGGGGCATTAAGCAATTTGCCTTGCTTGTCCTTTATAAATTTGAGAGTGCATTGTTTTTCCTTCCTCATGTTCTTTAGGGTCTTATATAACAATTTCTGGTTTTCTTGCGCATCTTTTTCTAACTTTTCTCCAAATTCTCCCCAGGACTTCTGTTTTGCTGCTAGCATCTTGTTCTTTGCTTCTGTTCTGAGTATCACATATTCTCTCACATTCACTTCACCACATGCTTCTGCAGCAACTGTCTTTATGATGTCATTGAATTTAAGCCAGAGGGTTTCCAAGTCATCAGGTTGTTCTTCTGTGTTTCTCACCGCTGTAGCAATAAGCCCCTGATATCTGGTCTTAATTTCTGGCTCTCTCAGCTTGTAGGTCTTAATGCTCATTTCTCCCGTTTGTTCACTTTGTTTCTTGCGTGATGTTGGGCAGTTCCTAGGCTGAGCAACTCTTTCAGTTGTTCTTTTGATTGTAAGCAGGTAGTGATCACTTCCAATCTCTGGCCCCCTCCAGACTCTAGCATCCCGGACATATTTGAATGAGCTCCTCCTAACAATGGCGTAGTCGATCACTGACTTCTCATTCTTTGTTGGTTCACATCTAATGTATGCATGTATGCGCTTATGGGGGAACTTTGTGGTTGTAATGATCAGATTCTGCTCACTGCAGAATCTAAGGAGTCGTTTTCCATTGTCATTGAGATTATCTTCTCCATATCTTCCGATAACTGAACCCCATCAAGCATGGTCATTTCCAACTCTGGCATTGAAATCTTCGAGCATGATAATTTCATCTAGGCAGTCATCCAATGTCCTTTGAAGCAGCTCGAAGAATTCCTCCTTGACCTCTGCTCTCTCATCCTCATTTGGCCCATACACTATGACCAGGTTGACTATGGTTTCTCCTTCTTTTAGTTTTACAACCATAATGCACTCCGAGACAAATTTCCATCCCTTGATACTATCTATTTGGTTTTTGGCCACAATGCAACCCACGCCCCCCTTTAGCTCTTTCAGATGTGGGTACACCACTGTAGAGCAGCGTGTTGCCATCGAGATCCATGACTCCTTGTCCCTTTTTCTTTGTTTCCGTTATAGCCAGGATTTCTAATTTTGCTTTCCTCATCTCTTCCACCAGTTCCTCTTCTTTCCCATTTATACTTCATGTGTTCCAAGTTCCATAAGTCGTAGTCCGTTCCAGTTCGTCGCCTTTAGAATCAGTCCGGTTTTCTCTCTTGTAGTTCTCGTAATCAAAGGTTTAAAGCAAACAAGTGATTGGCCTGTTGTGCCTTTGCTTGGTTTAGGTGCTGCCTCCTTACGGCCTCCATGCAGGACTTCACTGGACAGCTACCGCCCGCTTCAAGCTGTCTGCTTTCCCCATTGGGTGCATGGGGATTAGGGTCCAACCGGAACTGTGGACAGACAATTTTTCACCAAGCAATTATCACTAAACAACAAGTAATATAAATAAACAAACTTTCAGATTGGGATGCTGGAGCGTCCGGACTATGTTGACTGGACTATCCGAAAACCTGGAGGCCATAAACGATGTTAGGAAGACAGCCGTGATCAATGGCGATTCTAAACGACTTCAGGTGGATATAGCTGCACTTCAGGAAACGCGACTGGCAGGCTCAGGATTGGTGAGCGAGAAGGACTACACATTTTATTGGCAAGGGAAAGACCTTAATAAAACTAGAGAACACGGAGTAGATTTTGCGGTCAAAAAATCGCGAAATAAAATGGTTGAACCAGGTGAGAATGGATCAGAACGCCTGTTAACGCTCCGCCTGCAAACTAGCGCAGGTCCCATCACCCTTGTCAGTGTGTATGCTCCTAAACTGTACTCTGCCTTAGAAGCTAAAGACGAGTTCTACGAGAATCTAGCTGCAGTCATCAAAAGCACACATAGGCATGAACAGCTTTTTCTCCTTTGTGACTTTAGGGCAACGCAGATAGAGTGGGTGGCCGATCAATGTTTCATGCCGTAATCATGACTGGCAAACGGGGCAGGCTAGAGGGTTGATAATGTTTGGCAAGATTGGCAAGATGAATGAAAATGGGCAACGGCTCTTAGAGTTGTGTGTCCATCATGACCTCTGCGTGACCAAAACCTACTTTCAGACAAAACCCCAGCATAAGGTTTCATGGAACACCCACGATCCAAGCGCTGGCACAAACTGGATCTGATTCTCGTCAGAAGGCCACTTCTCAGGTCTGTGCTCTCCACGCGCTCATACCATAGTGCAGACTATGATACAGATCACTCCTTGGTTTACTGCAAAATCAGAGCACAACTAAGAAATCACCATCGTGTTAGACATGAAGGGAAACCACGCATCGATACCAGCAAGATGTCAGACCCTGTCATGATCGCTCAGTTTACTGCGACCTTCAAGAAAGTGCTCATAAGCCCACAGCATCGTGATACTTTTCAGAGAACTGGGAGCACCTGCGGAACGCCATTCAAAGTACTGCACTTGCCACCTTTGGTAAGAAAACAGCAAAGTCAAATGACTGCTTTGATGCTTCATTAGAAATAATGACACCTGCCATTGAAGTTAAGTGCAGTGCTGCGATTGAGATAAACGTTCACCAAGTGCTAGAACCTTACAGATCCTGAAGGCTACGAGAAGCAAAGTTCAACAAACTGCTCGACGTTGTGCAAATGACTACTGGCTCTAGCTCAGTGAGAGAATCCAGACCGCAGCGCATACAGGCAACACTAGACAAATGTATGACGGAATAAAGAAAGCCCTTGGTCCCCAAAAAAGTAGGACGGCACCTCTAAAAACCATCAACGGAGAGAAGCTAACCGACAGGGTAAGCAGATGGAGAGGTGGATCGAGCACTACTCTGAGCTTTACGCTAGAGAAAATACCGTCACGCCTGCAGCCCTTGATGCTGTCAAATGTCTGCCAACTATGGAGGAGCTGGATGCTGAAGCAACATTGGAAGAACTCAGCAAGGTCATTGATAGCTAGGCCTCTGGCAAAGCACCAGGCAGTGATGGGATTCCTCCTGATTTAATCAAATGCTGTAAGAGCACGCTATTACGTCTACTGCATAGGGCGCTGTGCCAGTGCTGGGAAGAGACAACTATTCCTGAAGACATGCGAGATGCTAAGATTGTAATACTGTATAAAAATAAAGGAGATAGAAGTGATTGCAATAACTACAGAGGCATCTCTCTTCTTAGTATTGTTGGTAAGGTTTTTGCCAGAGTCATCTTAATGCGACTACACAAGTTAGCTGAGCGCATATATCCAGAGTCACAGTGTGGATTCCGAGCTGGTAGATCAACAACAGACATGATCTTTTCTCTCCGCCAGCTTCAGGAAAAATCAAGAGAGCAGAAAAGGCCTTTATATATCGCCTTTATAGACCTCACAAAGGCATTTGACCTGGTTAGTAGGGATGGACTCTTCAAAATCCTCCTGAAAATAGGCTGCCCCGCTAAATTGCTGGAAATGATAAAGTCATTCCATGAAGGGAACAGTCCAATATGCTGGAAGCACATCACAGCCCTTTGACATACGCAGTGGCGTTAAACAAGGCTGCGTTCTGGCTCCAACCCTCTTTGGGATCTTCTTTGCCTTACTCTTGAAACATGCATTCAGAGATGCAACTGAAGGAATATGCCTTCACACTAGATCAGATGGCCGACTGTTTAATCTTGCAAGGCTGAAGGCAAAAACAAAAATCAGAAGGGTCACTATAAGAGACTTGTTATTCGCTGATGACGCTGCAGTCGTCACTCAAAGCCAACAGGAGCTTCAGAGCTTGATGAATCGCTTCACCCAAGCATGCAAGGACTTTGGCCTCACAATAAGTCTAAAGAAAACAAATGTGCTGAGTCAGGATGTGGGTGCTGCACCAGTTATCACTATCGATAACTATGAATTGGCAGTGGTGCACCACTTCACATACCTGGGGTCTACCATCAATGACAAACTCTCTCTGGACACAGAAATTGACAGCCGCATTGGCAAAGCTGCAGCTACCTTTGCCCGCCTCACATCGCGTGTTTGGGGAAACTCCAAACTCACAACGAAGACCAAAGCTGCGGTATATAACGCCTGCGTCACCAGCACACTTCTATATGGCAGCGAGACATGGACAACCTATGCTAAGCAAGAAAGAAGGCTCAATACCTTCCATCTACGGTGTCTACGCCACATCCTCGGTATTTCGTGGAAAGACAAAGTGACAAATGTCGAGGTGTTGTCACGTGCTGGCCTTCAAAGCATGTATACACTGCTTAGACAGCGCAGACTACGCTGGCTTGGCCATGTCCGCCGCATGGAAGATGGTCGCATCCCGAAAGATATCTTCTACGGACAACTGGCAGATGGCAAAAGAACAGTTGGGCGACCGCAGCTGAGATTCAAAGATGTGTGCAAGAGAGACATGAGGGCACTGGACATAAATCCAGCAACCTGGGAGGATGAAGCTGCCGATCGCACCAAGTGGCGATGCTATCTGCGGCGCCACCTCAGATTGGGCGAAAAGAAGCTCACACAACAAGCAGAAGAGAGGAGAAAACGTCGAAAGGAACACCAGGAAAATAAGCAGCAGGCGTAAAAGAGCCAAGGTAGGAATCTGAGTCAAACATAGGCTACTCTACTGTTACTTTCTGAATTTAAATATTCGTAGAAACTGCCGTCTTTGGTCCTCATTATGTTCGCCCGCTTATGGCTCCCAGTGGAGCACATGTCCTCAGTTTGATCTGTCGGAGTCCAGACCATCTTTTCAAGTCTGCATCCGTTTTTTTTTCAGTCTTTGTTCATATTTCTGCCTCAGTTCCTTTCTTCGAATGTTTGCAGTCACTGTGCACTCTGGTTGAAATGAAGAAAAGTGAGGCATGTTTTTCGATCCCATCCACATAAGTCGCCCACGTCGTTAGGGTTGGGATTCCTAACATTGGCCCCTTATTACTGGGTCTCTGAATTCTTTTAAAGGCAATATCGTACACACGTCACACTGGTCTTATTTAAAACTCAAGGGGTTGTGCAGATTTCTGCGAAGGCAAATGTTGGAAAATTGTTTTATCTGTAGCCTACTTAGGCCTAATGAATTTCATGATGATGCAGTGGGCAATTCTGAGATAGAATAACAAACTTTGGATGGTAACAATAAACAATTAGCGCTATGGAAAGAAGCTAGGAGAATGTCTTGGAATTTTAAAAGGCTTCTTTTTGGAAGCAGCACTTCAGTTCTGCATTCAGAGAAGACGGCACCCACTCTGATGAATTGAGGGTTTTATTTTTTTTAGGTACTATTACCAATAAAAAGCTGAATAGTAACTGATAATAGCTAACAAAGATGTGTAGGTCTATGTGGCTGTCAAGTTCAAGCTATAGCCTAGATAACAAAAATACTCACAAATGCTGATATTCTGTCTGGCAGTGAGCCCCATGGAGAGATGGGAAGACTGCAGCACCAGGGCTGTAGGCTAAGTAAAAGGTCCCAAATTATAGGCCAGGCTAAAAAAAATTATTATATTTGTCAAGTTACTGAGCCCAGCAACATGACTAACAGACGGGACCATTCTGCTTTTTTGCTTTCAGTCCTGTCTGGCAGAACAGGCATGATGTCACAACAGCAGAACCCATGTCTTTTATGTGAGTAAAATTGAACATAACACAGAATGAAAACCAATTTATTTCTCATAATTCTTTTTGAGTCATCATTATTACCATTTCCCATTTAGCTGTCTGTGGAGTATGAAGTCACCACTTCAACTGGCCCCCTTATAGGAAGCCTGCAGCAAAGCTTTCATGTGCTCTTGCTGTTGTAGCTTCTGAAGCTATTTGTTTTACATGATGAGATTGCCAGCCCATGCACAACCTCATGAAGAAGGCACTGAGGGTATGTAATGAAATCATGTAAGTGTAACCATAATAAATGAAACTAAATCAGTGATGGGCACTTTTAAGAAAGAGAGAAGATGGGCACTAGACAACAGAAAAGTAACATAAGCGGTAGGCGCTTTGAGGATTTGAACCAAGGACCATCAGAATGGCACCATCACCTCACTGCGAGAGTGAACCTAAGCTAAACTAAAACTTAGCTGTTCGTATGTCCTGTCCCACTTCACTTTCACAGTGAGGCAATGGGGCCATCACCTCACTGTGAGAGTGAACCTAAGCTAAACTTAAACTTAGCTGTTCGTATGTCCTGTCCCACTTCACTTTCACAGTGAGGCAATGGTGACATCACCTCACTGTGAGAGTGAACCTAAGCTAAACTTAAACTTAGCTGTTCGTATGTCCTGTCCAACTTCACTTTCACAGTGAGGCAATGGTGCCATTTGGGTGGTCCCTGATTCAAATCCCTAGCGCCCATCACTTCTGTTACTTTTCTGTTGTCTAGTGTTCTCTTTGTTTCTTTCTTAATGATATCTTATCTTTCATCTGCTGTTTTTTACTCACAATCCTTGGGGCTTCCCTTTATATATATTTCTAAGTAGAAACATAAGAATGTTTACCACAAAAGTTTACAGGAGGGTAAACTAAAATAACTGAATTTTCATCTAATTGAGTGAAAAAATAGGATATTCAGAACATTTATTATTACAGTAATTGAGCTGTCTGAGAATTGATCATAGTAACTCAGATATATGTAAATTGATAGCATTAATGCTATTTTTTAATATTAGTGCTATTTATTCCAGTAACAGGAGAATTGAGTTGCATGAGAATTGATTGTAGTAACTGGGCTATCTGATGGTTGATTGCAGTAATAGAGCTATGATTCTAGTGAAGGAACTGTCTGATTATTGATTGTATTAAATGATCTCTGTTGACAGTTCTTTTCAGTAACTGGGCCAGAAAAGATCTCTTTAGAGTAATTGAGTTATCTGAAAGCTTATTGCATTATATGGGCTTTTGAGAATTTATTGCAATAAATAGATTTGCATGATAACTGAAAATCTAACAGTTCGCTGGGGGGGGGGGGGGGGGGGGGGGGGGGGGGGGGGGGGGGGGGGGGGGGGGGGGGAGGCACCTCCACACAGTGCATCCAGGAAACGGGCAACCTCTGAGTTGCATCACCAGAGTGGCCCAACACCATGAATCCCAATGTGGTACAACATGTTTAGAACCCAGCATTGTACACTAAGCTTGGGAGAATCACTAGCCCCAGATTTAACTCTGACTTTTACCTGGTTGACTGCATGCATGAGGATCCCACAATGGATAGATGACAGGGGCTGGAAATTGGCTCTGTGCAGGACGTATGATCCCATTGGAGAGCCCAGAACCAGAGCACAGCATTTTAGCACTGCATATTTGGAGAGCCCCCATTGGGGGTGGGGAATGCACAGTATGCTGCTCCTTGTTCTTTCTGTCTGCTAGCATAAAAACAGATGTGAGGATTTTCAGATAAATGCATGTTGGGTGAGAATGAAATGCCTGGAAAGAAATGATTCCAACACAGAAAGTTGCACTGTAGATAATGCCAAGGAAATCAACTTGGCATTGGCTGCAAAAAAGCAACAGGCTTGGCTTTCCTAGTTAAACAACAACAATAGCTGAACTGTCTGATGTTTGATTGCAGCAGTTTGGCTAAAAGTTTGTGTTGTTGATGTAAACGTTATAGATAATTGCTTGTCCTGGTATTCAAAGGTCTGGAGGGTGCTGCCTTTCAGAGTAGGCTTCCTGTTGACAAAATGACTGCCATAGAAGCTGCAGCATTTCCAGATATTGTGCAAGGATCTCCCCAGTCTCTCAAAGTGTTCCTGTATCTCAGAAACAGACTTGTGAGTATTTTGTGGCTGTTTCACAATTTGTAATATCATCATCATCATTACCCTTCGTAGGCCTTCAGCATATTTATCTAGGTACTCCTTTCCTGCACCATCTAAAGTATTCCTGTCTATTGTATCTCTAATTTTTGTCTCCAGTTTTCTTCTCCAGGAATTTTAAATTTTCCCTCTACATATCCTACCCTGGGGACTCCAAAAGCAAGGACTGCTTTGTAAAGCTATCAGCAGGTTTCCTCAGTTTGTGTTCTTTCCATCTCCAGTGTCTTCTTCTGATCTCCACTGGCACCTATGTGGTTCTTGTCATCATTTCCACTTTGGTGATCTTGTCATATCATTTCTTCTGTTCTTCTCAAGCACCATTTAATGAAACTCTTAACTTTTTGGTTGTCATTTTGTGTAGGTCTCCAAGTTTCAGAGTCCTACAAAGGACTGACTTAATATTAAAGTTGAAGATTCTGATTTTTGTATTGGACTTGATTTCTCTTAATTTTAAATGAAAGCTAACTTGTAATATATGGAAACAAAATGATATACTGAGGCAATAACTCATCTCATCTCATAATCGGAACCTCTTCTACCCCGTGAAACGAGGTGTAGAGGGGACCCAAAGGGCACAAGGCCCCTGGGCATAACATGTAATCAAAGTAATTGGCAAACAGGTGATTAGCCCATTGTCTGAGGCAATAACAACGTTAATAAATTCAGGTTGACGATGCATTGTCCCTTGTAGTTTTGGGAATCTCTGAGGAAACAAAGACAGAAAATGTCCAATCAAAAACTTATCAGACGTAAAGGTCTTTTATATTTAGACTTACTTACTTAGTCGTTCCCCTTCTACCGTGAGGTGTAGAGGTTAATTAGACATGCGCCCTAATATAACTGACTAGGTTGAACAGGACGTGCCTCACTAAGACGAGGCAAAATGTTATTTAAAAAAAACGTCCACTGCTTCCTCCAGCATGTCATGCTATGAGCTGTGTATATGAGACTGGCACCCGTATTATGTAAAACAGGGTGCTTTAGAAACCACCGCTGCTAGAGTACATACATGCTTTAATACAGGTGCTTGTAATGGAACCAGCAGCGGTAGTGGGTCCTTGCTCTATAAGGAACTAAAAGGGAATAGAAATGTATATACAGGAAACAAATGAGGTTACTAAGTATTAAGATGCATTCATATTTTCTTATCTATTTAAGAATAAAAATCAGATTTTATACTGTGTAGCAAAATGTCACAGTTTTGTAATTATGTTTAGCGATCAAAAGAATTGTAAAATTATAAGACATTTTTTAATATATATATTATGAGCAGGATATTTTTTATTAAAAATGTGTATATTATATCTTCAAGTACTATGTCTGGTGATGTAGGTGATCATGTCGCTCCCCAACTTCCTGTCTACCATACTGTTTATCAGTTCTCTTGTTGAGTTCTGTACATGCCATGATGTCTAGTGATGTAAGTGATCATGTCGCTCCCCAACTTCCTGTCTACCGTACTGTTTATCAGTTCTCTTGTTGAGTTCTGTACATGCCATGATGTCTGGTGATGTAAGTGATCATGTCACTCCCCAACTTCCTGTCTACCGTACTGTTTATCAGTTCTCTTGTTGAGTTCTGTACATGCCATCATGTCTGGTGATGTAGGTGATCATGTCGCTCCCCAACTTCCTGTCTACCGTACTGTTTATCAGTTCTCTTGTTGAGTTCTGTACATGCCATGATGTCAGACTGTCCGGTATCTTCTCTCTTTGTCATACTTGATCTCTGTTTCCTTAAATCTTTCCGGTTGTCACAGTATACTAGATCTTTCTTTTCATAAGATACCTGAAGCCGATAGCTTCCCTCAGACATGACTAACAAGTCTCCTTCGTGCATTGGCCTCTTTCAGGACATCCTCATTGTTCTTTTAGGCTGTCCGTGGTATTTTTAACATTCTTTTGTAAAACCACATCTCTGTGGTCTACTTGTTTACTAATTGTCCATGACTCACTTCTGTATGTCAGGATTGATGCTGTGGTGTATTATATACTGTACCTAAAAAAAATATCTCTGTGATTTTTATGTATTTCAGAATGTCAATACTGAATGTATGTCTGCTAAGCATTTGTTTAGTTTTTGTTCTTTCTGTTTCACCTACATTTTGGTGTTATGATTTGAAGCATTGTCTCCCGAGCCCTGTCAGAAGTTTCATCTACAAATATTTTAATCTGAAGTGTTTTCCCTAATAATATTTCTGTGCATAAAGTTGTACCTACATTATTTTTTTTAAAAGAGATTTCCTCATCTGATGCTTGTTGCACAGTTTTCTTAACTGTGTTTTAAAAATTGATAGATTTTCCTGCCTTAAACTATCACGTATATTTGTTGGAAATTGGGCTGTCTGAAGTTTCATCTACATTATTTCATGTACGTTATTTCAGCTACAGCTATGGTTAGAAAACCCCAAGCAACAGCTGACTTTTGAGAATGCTGTACAGGAAGTTGAGCCCCCATACAATAGTACGTATTTGAGAATCTGCTGGGAGTTGTTATTTTTACACTGATAATATCATTTTCCTTTTTGCTCCTTTTGTAGCATGGATCTACCACTTTAGCTGGTCCCTTTTGGAGCATGGATCTACCACTTTAGCTGGTCCTTTTTGCTGGAAGCTTGCACCAAACATTAACATGCTCTTGAAGCAGTGGTTGCTGTTGCAATTTGTTATAGTGACGAGATTGCCTACCCCATTCACAACCTCATGTTAGTCGACTTGTATGACATGCCTGAGGGAGCAGTGATCGTATTCTTCCATTGTCTCTTCAGAGACCCCAAGGGGGAAACATGGTATGCAAGGCCAGATAAGATTAGGGATCACCTAACAAGTGAGACGAGTTACATGTGAATTGGAAGACCAGATAAGATTAGGGATCACCTAACAAGTGAGATGAGTTACGTGTGAATTGGAAGACCAGATAAGAATAGGGATCACCTAACAAGTGAGATGAGTTACATGTGAATTGGAAGACCAGATAAGATTAGGGATCACCTAACAAGTGAGATGAGTTACATGTGAATTTGAAGACCAGATAAGAATAGGGATCACCTAACAAGTGAGACGAGTTACATGTGAATTGGAAGACCAGATAAGATTAGGGATCACCTAACAAGTGAGACGAGTTACATGTGAATTGGAAGACCAGATAAGATTAGGGATCACCTAACAAGTGAGATGAGTTACATGTGAATTGGAAGACCAGATAAGAATAGGGATCACCTAACAAGTGAGACGAGTTACATGTGAATTGGAAGACCAGATAAGATTAGGGATCACCTAACAAGTGAGACGAGTTACATGTGAATTTGAAGACCAGATAAGAATAGGGGTTGCCCAACACATGAGTTGTAAGACTAAATAACACTAGGGATCACTTGAGACATGAGGCGGGACAGGTCTTACTTAATGTGAATTGGAAGACCAAATAAGAATAGGGGTTGCCCAACACATGAGTTGTAAGACTAAATAACACAGGGATGACTTGAGACATGAGGCGGGACAGGTCTTACTTACATGTGAATTGGAAGACCACATAAGATTATAAGGTCCCTAACATTGACAGTGAATATCAAAGAAATGTAATGTTACTGAATGTTGTCTGTAATGTTAATGAAAGTTATGTGTAATGTTACTGAATGTTAATGGGTAATATTACTGAATGTTGTGTCACATTACTGAATATTATTTGTAATGTTACTGAATGCTAAGTGTCACATTACTGAATGTTATATGTAACATTACTTCACAGGTGATGGTCAGTTGGTGTTGAGAGTGCATGCTTTCTTAGAAAGACAGAGTTTCATTAATTTTGGCGTGTACAAGAGGCTGAAACCACTTCCAGGTACCGTAGATTTAAAATACACAAAAATTAATGACTACAAATATCTTAAACCCCCTGGTCGACATAAAAGTTGAATATATGGTGTTTTTAATTGTTGATTATATATTTAATTGCTGTCGTTTGCTTATGGCAACATAACTCCTATTTGTTTATTTCATGCTGTGTACTGGGTGGTGATGAATTCTAATAGTGAAGTGAAATTATTGTGTGGGTGTGAGAGCAGGGAAAATTCCTACACACGAATAGTCTTATTGAAACGTCTGAAACAGCACTGATCAAATCCTACCACCTATTCAGGAAAATAGAAAAGGTGCATATTGCACTATGAAAGCTAAACTGAACAGCCATTAAAAGAACATGCAGGCCTTACAGTTTTTTCAGTAAATTTAAGAAAATTCAGCACAGGTCTTTATCCTTTGATCTAAAAACTGATATATTCTGAAAATCAAAGGGTTTTTTTGGGGCGACTTTTGGGTGATTTTCAAACTCATTTTGGACTACTTTTCTAACGTGGTTTGGCCGACATCTGAAAATCAAAAAAATCTAGCTTCCGAAACACAGCTGTCCACAACAATTTCGGATAAAAGGAAATGGACCTGTACAACACACAGTTGCACAGTGAAAGCTAAATTGACCACCCATTAAAAAAGAGCTCACATTTGTTCATGGCACCATTGACCATTGACATAAGCCATGATAAGTTTGACTATCAAAAAAACAAGATGGAAACAGACATGTTCAAGCAACACTAGCCAGCCAATGCATGATGGGAAGTAATTATGTCATGCTCTTTCTGCTGCATGTCCTAATGGTGGCACTTATTCTCCTGTGGTCATTTCATTTCTTTCCATTCTGTTTCAACTTACTTGGATTTTTGTGGTAAAGTTTTAGTTGACTTACGGTAAATGTACTATGAACGAATTGAAAGTCCTGTGTGTTCTTTTAATGGGTGTTCAGTTTAGCTTTCACTGTGTATTGTGTACTGTTTCCATATTTTTCAGAAAAGTTGGTGGGATTATTTCATTATTGGTTACAAACGTTTCATTAAGACAATCAGTAATATGGGGATACCTTCTCAGTAACAGATGTCATTGATGTTGCTTCGTGAGATCTATTTTTGTTTATTGCCTGTCAGGATTTAAAAAGAAAAATTGAAAATGGTAATCGAAGTCAGTTTTGCAATTCTGCAGTACACTAGAAATACAGGGCATTTTGGGATTACTGTTTGTCAGCCGCAGTCACATACAGGAAACAAAAATGAGAAATGTAGAACGATTATGAGAGAATTACAAAGGACAAGTGAAAATACAAATAACTAGCACAATTATTTACACAGTATTCATATAACTATTTACTCACTACCGTTGTATTTTCTTACGGTCATTACATAACATTTGAATAAATGTCTGTTTAGCAGAGTGTACAGGTCAACACAGCAAGTAGCCCCCCCCGCCCCCCCCCCCCCCAATCCTTATGCAAGCAGTCTGCACCAAAACATTTCTTAAGTCTAGAAGTGTATGAGAAGTTATAAAACCCAGTTTTTGAAGTTGATTTTTATTACTGTTCGTATCATTCCCTCTTCATAACGTATCAATGATGTAATACTTGAAACTGTTTGGATCATAATGTGTATTGACAGTAAGCATTTGTTCTGTTTATGTTACCATTCCAGCCAAGAGGAACTGCAGGGTCATTATTGTTGGTGCTGGCGTTGCAGGTCTTGGTGCTGCCAGGCAGTTGCAATCTTTTGGGGTGGATGTTATGCTTCTGGAGGCCAGGGTAATGCTTCCTTGATTTATTGTCCATTCTGCTTCTTTGTAGACAGTCGTTCAAATTGAAGGTCAAAAGGTCAAGACAGTCCTATAGCATATACTGCCAGAGAGGAGTGAGGTGTTAGAGACCACTTTACTCGGTCCAGCCTTGAGAGGTGGGGATGACCAGTTCCTTTCCTCACTGCCATTGCCTTCCCTGACTCAAGAGCAGAGTCAGGTATCCATTTAACTGGGTAGACTGGAGTATGTCGCCACCGAGTTTTGAACCCGGTACTTTTGCCACAAGAGCCATTGCTGTAACCACTTTACCAATCATATGCTGTCATTAAAATTAGAAATGTTAGATGAATTTTGAGTCCTTTTTTGTTAGTTTTTTGTTTTGTTGTTTAAAAAACAAAAATTGAGGTTTAAAAAAGATGAAACATGCTTTAAAAAAGCCTTTCCATTTTACCCATTGTATAATATGAGCCATGACTGTTCTGGTAGTTTTAGTGGTAAATACACTGGAAACTCGGTTCAAACCCAAAAACCATCATATTTTTAATTGTATCTGGTCATGAACATGCAGTTTCAACTAGCGATTATTATCTCTTGCTTGGTGCTAACTTTAGGTTTGTCTTGTCGCTGATTTTTTTCCCTCTTATAGTTTAAATTTTTTATTACATAGGACAGAGTGGGCGGTCGAATCCAAACATTCCGTAGGGGCAACTACATAGCAGATCTTGGAGCCATGGTTGTCACAGGACTAGGTATGTGTGATTGTGAATTTTCTGTGGTCTTGTGTTTCAGGTTTTTTTGTATCAGTGGGATCAGTGTTGTATTATTTATTTTATTTATTTTTTTTATTGTTAAGACTGCTGTTTTTTCTTCTGCTTTTTTCTGATTCTGCTTCTTCTTCATTTTTTTGTACTACCACCGTTGTACTACAATAATTACTACTCCACCACCACAACAATCAGCACTACATTACTGTTCAACTTCAACACCTACCACAACTATCACCACTTACTTGATTATTCTACTACAGCTACTGCTATTACTACCACCACCTGCCTACATGTCAGTCAACTACAGCTACAGCTAACTCTGCTGCTACAACCACAACCACCTACTGCTGTATTTCAGCCTGACTAACATATCGAGAGATTGTTCTGTTCCAGGTGGTAACCCGGTGACCATACTAAGCAAACAGGTCAACATGGAGCTGCACAAGATTAAACAGAAGTGTCCTCTCTATGAGAGTAATGGATGTACTGTAAGTACACTGTGGGCAGTAACACAGATTTTCAACTTATTTAAGGTTGTAGTTCTTATAGAAGATTTCTTTGAAGTGTTTGCATTCCTGTAGCAAGGAGTGCACTTTCAACAATAGACAGAAGTTCTTCAATTATATCACAGTGCAGTTGCCAGTAAAAAAAACAAAAGAACCGTCATACATTTTGAACATATTTAAGGTTATAATTCTTACAGAAGATTTGTTTGTCTTCTTGTGTTTGAGGCACTCTTCTTTCAAACACAGACAGGAGTCCTTAGGTTATATCAGAGTGCAATGGCCAGTTTATTAAAAAAAAAAAAAAAACTAAATATCACAGATTTTAAATATATTTAAGGTTGTAATTCTTACAGAAGATTAGTTTGATGTGTGTGCTTGTTGCGGCAAAGCATGCATTTTTCAACCATAGACAGGAGTCTTTTGGTTATATCAGAGTGCAAAAAAAACAACTCAGAAAAACTCGTGTTTGAACTCTAGTACAGCATTAATAAATACTAAGCCCTTAAAAGACCTAATATCAATAAGCTAGTGCGATGATGACCTGCCAAGGGCTAGTCTCACAGAAGGGGCACATGAGTCATCATATATGTTAGCAAAACAACTTGGAAAGCCATAATATATTCTGTTACTGTAAATTTGGAACAGTTGTAATAAGTTTTAACAAGAAAACTTTAAATGCTATTCTAGTATGAAAACTGAGCTATGCCAGTGGGAGTTTTACTCCTGGTAGGTTCAACCAAGCTGGACTGGTCTGTGTGGGTAGGGGTCAGACAAAAGCTGGTACCTTGGTCCTCCAGGTTGGGGGTTTTAGCACAGGGCTGACACCCCTGTCTGTGTAAAAAAACAATGAAGTTACGGAAACAATAATAAATGAACAAACTTTGCTGCGGGATGGACATTCGGAGTCTGTGGCTCGTATGAACCAGAGTTGGGGCACTGTACGAAGGATGGCCACCGACCGAGCAAAGTGGAATCAATTTGTTGTTGCCCTACAAGACGCCACTAGGCGTGATGGCCACTGACTGCTTTGACGGTCGGCGGCTAAGGATCAAAGAAGAAGAAGTATGAAAACTAGGGTAGCTATCGTACATTTTAAAAAATAACAAACAGATCAAGAAAGGTGAAATGATTAAACACTTCCTTTCTTATAAAAACTTACATCTACTTATGTTGTTATTTCATTAAATGATGTCTAAATTCAGGATGTTACTTGACTGCAGGTGCTGAAAGGGACAGATACAAAAATCTATGTCTACTTATTGTTTTGTTATTTTGGTGAACACTTTCTGAGTTCCCTGATGTTATTTTTCCGCAGGTGCTGAAAGAGAAAGATGAAATGGTGGAGCGAGAATTTAACCGACTGCTAGAGACCACTTCTTATCTCTCACATCAAGTAAATTTTAACGAGGTAAATGGGAAACCTGCTTCACTTGGACAGGCTCTGGAAGCTGTCATTAAGTAAGCTTTATGTGGCATGTAGTGTTGTTATCTCAAGTAAGATCCTTAATGTTCCTCTCATCAGAGAATTATAAAAGACGTTGGTATGTAAGATCTTAATGTTCCTCTCATCAGGGAATTATAAAAGATGGTATGTAAGATCTTAACGTTCCTCTCATCAGAGAATTATAAAAGATGTTGGTATGTAAGATCTTAAAGTAAACTTGTGAAGCACTCTTCCATTTAATATGCATCCTAAAGCCCTGAAGGCTGTTTTGACACAAGAGGCCTTGAATGTATTTCTTTGTTCATAAAGGACCTTCACTGTAGTTGTTTGCTCATGAAGGATCTTTAATATATTTTTCAAATAATTCGTCTTCTTCTTCTTCCTTGTTCGTCCTAAAAAGGACGTTGGTTGTGTTGTGTCTGTTTGCAGCTGAGCTGCGATATCTGCGCCTTTCGGCTGACACATCCGACTTCAGCACAGCATTTTCTGGGACCAGGTTTGCCTTCCCTCTTCGATCCTTACTCTCTCAGCCAGACTGCAGTGATGCAGCCTGTTTCCAGGACCACCACGTGGAGGTGGAGTAGGGTCTTGGTCAGCTCTGGTTCGCTAACCCTGACGCAAGCAGTCAAACTATGGGTCGCTGACTGCATTCTCTATTGCTGCGTCTTTGAGTCCCCCAAATAATTCTCTTTCATATCTGTTTTTATTCATTTGTCCCGAATAACGGCTTTTGAAGGCAGTATTCTTTGTCTTTTGTCCTAGTAAGACATATTCTCTGTTTTTTTTTTAACATTGTATTTTAAGCCCACCAATTTGTTTTTTTTAAATAAAATGTTCACAGACTTCTAAAGAGCTTAGTGTAATATTTGTCTTATTTTTTTTTCTATAAAGTGTTCACAGGCTGCTTCTAAGTTCTGTATTGTTATTGTTTAACTAGGGCTGCTGAGCTTCTCGTTCTTTTGCAGCCAATACCAAGAAGATGAAGACTCCTTGGTATTATCTACGCAGTAGATCTCGGCTGTTCTACCATTCTGAAACCTGTGGAGTTGAAGTCATGGGCTCCAGTTTCTCCAGCTTGGCTGGCATTTAAAAGACCATCACATCTGGTCCTAAGAAACGCATGGAAACTGTATTCCCTGACATCCAAGGGGGCTCTCCAAATATGCAGAGATAAAATACTGTACTCTGATTCTGGGCTCTCCAAAAGAATTGTCACGTCCTACACAGAGACACTTCACAGCTCTTCCTGCCTATCATTGGGTCCATAGTGAGATCCTCCTGCATGCAACCAACCAGGTAAAAGCCAGAGTTACATCTGGTGCTCAAGTAGCTCCAAGCTTAGGGTGCAGTGCTGAGTTCTCACTTCCACATATGTATACTATAGCAATGTGCTTAGCTGGTGGTCATATAAGGATGATTTCATATATGCCTCCCTTCATCTAAGTTCAGCATAAAAGTTGTCTTTTTTATCCATTAAAATATTCACAGATTACCCCTGAGCCTTTTGTAATTAAATATCTTGTTTACAGACTGCAGGAGAAGCATGTAAAGGATAAGCAATGTGAACATCAGAGGAGCATCATAGAAATGCAGGAGAGACTCCGGAAATGTCAGGCACAGGTTTGTTTATTGTCTACTGGAACCAATTTCCCCATCAGTCATTGTAATTAATCTTGCTTGTGTTTGAGAGACTAGGACATAAAGAAATTTCAAGATTACTGAACTTTAATTCTGTAAACATACTAAGAGAAGAGTGCACTAAGAATGTCAGTTGTTCCTAATTTTCTGTAGAAAACTGCTATTATGAAAAAAAAATGTTGAGAAGGAAGGAGAAATATTAATCCTGATGTCAGTAAAAAATAAATATATGTTCATTGTTATATTGAACTTATGTGTGTTATCTTGCACCACAAACTGGACTTGGAGACTGTTCTTACTTCTCTGTTAGATGCTAGCACAAAAGGAAAGAGTTCAAGAACTGCACAAACAGTGGAAGGAGGCTTCCGACGTCAAACCACCAAGGGACATAACTGCAGAATTCCTGGTCAAAAGCAAGCTGAGAGACCTGAATGCTGAGATCAAGGTGTGTATATTGCCAGAGTATTTATCACTTCTAGCCTGCTGCTTTCTCAAGGTTTGAATAGCAAGGATTCTTAAAGTTTTAATGGCAAAGATTCAAAGTTTGAATAGCAAGGATTCTCAAGAGTTTTAATACCAAGGAGACTGCAGAAATATTTGAAACATAATTTGTTTGTAAAATGAGGAAGTAGCTGAATGCATGAATGCTGTCGCTTCCATATTGTCTTGACCTTTAGAATGCCACACCATAGGAACCACCAATACTTTATACGGCAGATTTATGGGAAAAACACAGAAGTTTTTCATGATTTCAAATTCACAAAGTCTCGCTCAACTTTTCCATTCTCCTCTCATTTTCTCAGCTAAAGACAGACCAAAATATCTGTCAGTCGATCATTTACTGTTCCCCTTCAGGTATACCAAATAATTAATTGACACAGAATGACCTCGAAACTTTTCATTTCTTGTGCCATCCTGTAATTCATTTTGTGCTCTTCACGTTCTATTTTCCTACCTCGGACAATATTTGGTATTTTCCAGTCACTTGTTTACACTATATATCTTGTCACAAAAATTGTCGGGCAGATAATAAGTTAAGACCCATTTAGCATTGTTCTTGATTTCTGAATATCTTGTGAACACTCCCTCAAGGTAGAAGCATCATTATCCTTCTATTTGCATCTCTGCCAAGAGAAATCTTGTAATCTTGTGTGAAGGTAGATACCCTTGAAGACCCACATTGTATACTCTAGGTTTTGGCCATTGCTGGACCATCACTGTAACAGAGAACTGGGGATTCAAATCAATGACCATTAGAACAATGCCATTGTCTCACTGCGACAATGGATCCATAACATGACATATGACCAGCAAAGCATTCCCTCCCCCTCATCCCAATTGGTGCATCATGAGAGTAGTCGTCTAGAGATACAACATGGTTGGGTCTATAACTTTCCTATCCACAAGTATAGGCACAATAATGCAAGACAAAGGTCCTTATACCGTCTCTAGTTGATCATGCAAGAATATGAATCACAACATAAGACAGTCTCTGAAAGACCGAGGACTGGATTGGAACCAGGCCAGCAGGAAGATAGCTGACAGGATAGTATGGCTGTCCCTCCTCCAAACCTCTAACGTCACTGTAAAAGAGGGATGGCTAAGTAAGTAAATAAGAATATGAATAATAACGAACAAACTGTTTGATGTCAGTAATAAATGAGTGAACACAGACATAAATAAAAGTGCAACCTAATATATGAATAGCAAATAATTAACAAAAATAGGTGAATGAAAGAAACCATAAGACAGACAGAAAGGAGGACACAAGACTAACAACAGTGATAAGCACTCTGGGGATTCAATCCATGGACCATCCAGATACTGCCTTTGCTTTACTACTAGAGCAAACCATGACAGGACTTAATGACCAACTAAGCACCCCTTGACACACAAAATAAAGGACCATCGCTAACACAGCACACACAGCTAATTGTTAGCACTAATTTGTATTAACTATAACGGCTTGCGTTATATCTTACATCCACATTTCTTGCTCTTTTTTCGTACACCTTACATTGTATCCATGTTTCTTGTGATGTGTGCTGTGTCCATTAGCACAAAATTTATTGTAATGCATTGTATGTTTAACAGATTTGACTGCGGATTGATCATAATTTGAAACAATCAGAAACATTTTCTTCCTTATTGTTGTAATTGCACTTGTTTGCCTGTCATTTTGTGTAATCTAAATTTACCGGACTTCTTTCTTATACTTAATAGGAATATGAGCAACTCACTGCCAAACAGAAGGAGATAGAAGACAAACTTCATGAGCTGGAGGCTAATCCACCTAGGTGAGTTTTTATTTATTAGTTTGTTTTTTTAAAGCTCAGGACATATAAGATAAACTAACTTCATGAGCTGGTTGTTAATCCCGTTGTGGTAAATCATTACTTTTTGCTGCTTGGCTGAGGAAATAGGAGACAAACTTCATGAGCTGGAGGCTAATCCACCTAAGTGAGTTATAATTTTTTTTTTTAAAGCTCAGTAAATGGAAAGTAATATAAGTATATAAACCAATAAAACGGTATTGAATCAGTTTTACAAATAACGGTTCACATGAAACAAGGGACGTTTCGGGTTTTACCCTTCGTCAGCCACGAACAGGTGACAAAGACAAGAATTACATATAGGCACTACAAAAACATACGATGATGAGAAACAATACCAAATGAGCGATACAAGCAGATGGAAAAAGTAAACACCCACAGTAATAAGTGAAAAAAGAACAATAATAATACAAGAAAATCGTAAAACCTAAAAGAAATACCGAAACAAGAAAGTAAATAATCAACGAAACGAAAAAAAGAATGAACAAAACTTCAGAACAAGTAAAAGTTCACTTAGCTAGATCCGTAGATGCTTGGAAAAGAAGACCGTAGCACTCTGTCCAAGAAATCTCGAAGGAAGTGACATACAAGATGGCGACAATTTAAAAAGATACAAAAGGATACGAAACGAACCAAAACCAAAACATAAGAAGATAGATCGAAAAAACAACGAATAAAGAAGAATGAAAAAGAGAGAAAAGCTACCAGAATTTATGCGAAATGATGTTGAACATTAAGGCCTTCAGGAGATCTTCTTCTTCTTCGTTCGTCCTGAAAAGGACGTTGGTTGCATTTTGTCCGTTTACAGCGAAGCTGCGATATTTGCGCCTTTCGGCCGACAGTCCGACTTCAGCATGGCATTTTTGGGACCGGGTTAGCCTTCCCTCTTCGATCCCTACTCACTCAGCCAGACTGCAGTGATGCAGCCTGTTTTCAGGACCACCACTTGGAGGTGGAGTAGGGTCTTGGTCAGCTCTCTTCAGGAGATAAAACGCCCATTTGAAAAAATAAGACGATTCTCCAACGAAAAGCGAGTCCGGTCATCACCGACAGATGAAAGGAGGGCAGTGACATGAATATCGGATTTACCTGAATGGTCAGGTCTATTGAAATGAAGGGCCATCGGTAAATGTTTGCCATGATAGATGTCATTCAAGTGCTCACGAAACCTGTCTGCCAAACGCCTGCCAGTTTCACCAATATACACTTGTAGGTAATGCCACACCTCTTGCAGATGATAGCATAAATCAGGTTTCTGAATTCGCACGTGAAAGACTCTCTTTGTTTAGCTGAGGAAATGGAAGACAAACTTCATGAGCTGGAAGCTAATCCACTGAGATGAGTCAATACTCTGTGACTATTTTATCTCAGGAAATATTATGTTTCTGTAGCAGTTTGATTCACATGAGTTGCCATCCCTAATATGCAACCAAATATTATTTGCCTCATACAACAAGCCTGCTGAGACAATAGACCAACTTTTGTCACCTTAAAGATTCTCAAGAACTACATGGGGTTCTTCTTCAAGTACAGTGCTTAGTGGCATAGGAGATCATGTCTCTCCACAACTTCCTGTCTCCAGTACAATTTATCAATTCTGCTGTTGACTTCTTTCCATGCCACGATGTCAAACTGTCCAGTGGGACCTCAAGACGCAGCAATAGAGACCGCAGTCAGCGACTCATAGCTTGACTGCCTGCGTCAGGACCAGCGAACCAGAGCTGGTCAAGACCGCACTCCACCTCCACGTGGTGGTCCTGGAAACAGTCTGCAGCTGTGCAGGCTGGCTGAGCGAGTGTGGATCGAAATGGGAAGGCAAACCCGGTCCTAAAAAATGCCGTGCAGAAGTCGGATGTGTCGACCGAAAGGTGCAGATATCACAGCTACGTTGTAAACAGACACAACGCAACCACCGTCCTTTTCAGGGCGAACGAAGAAGAAGAAGAAGAAACTGTCCAGTATTTGCTCTCTTTGTTTTCCCCCATCTCTTTTTTCCTTCAATTTTACCTGTTGTTACGATATATTCCAGCTTTCCTCTTCTCATAACATGTCCCAAAAAAGTGGATTGCTTCTTTCTAACTTGTGAAATAAGTTTCCTTTGTGCATTGGACTCTTTCAGGACATCCTCATTACTCTTTTTGGCTGTACATGGTATTTTTAACATTCTTCTGTAAAACCACATCTCTGTGGCCTCTTGTGCCTTCCCTATTTGTTAACTAATTGTCCATGACGCACTCCCATATGTCAGGATTGGTTCTATATAACAATGAAGAACTCTCTTTCTTACTTCCAATGACAAAGAATTGTTGTGTAAAATACTTTCATTTTATAGAATGCTGTTTTTGCTTGAGCTATTCTGCTCTTCACTTCTGAGATGCATCTTCCATCCGTTGTTATTAATGTTCCCAGGTATTTGAATTTATTGACCTGTTTTAAAACGGTTCCATTTACTTTGTGTATTTTCTTTGAGACGACCATTACTTCTGTCTTTTTGCTGTTAAGGCTAAGGCTGTTCATAACTGATTTCTGGTTTAATTTTATTTCTCACTTTCTCATGATAATTTGTAATATTATTTTGGTCACATGACTCATAAGACTAATGGTGCGATGTTCTTCACATTCCATGGCTCCAGGTTTCTTTGTCAAAGCTATGAATATGGATTTTAGCAGGTCATCAGGTATTTGACCACTGTTGTAGATGTCATTTAAGAGTTTTGTTATCACTTCTACTTCAAATTCTCCCAAAGCTTCCATGTCCTCTACTGTTACATTATCTGGTCCAGGCGTTTTTTTTTTCTCCATGTGGCACATGACATCCTCTACCTCTACCACAAGTATTGGAGGTCCTTCACAACTGTCCTGGTTGTTCAAATCTGGTCTTTCATCATCATACAGCTCACTTGATGTATTCTGTCCACCTTTCTATCATGTTCTCATGACCCATTAACAATGTTCCTTCTTTTGACTTCAAACAGCCAATGACTGTGTCCTTCTGCCTGTTAACTCATTTATTTGCTTGTACATAGGTTTTGTATCTTTTCTGTGCTGCACTTCAAGCTCTCTGCACTTCTGGTTTAGCCATGCTTCTTTAGTTGCTTTACGTTTGTTTACTATTTCCTTATTTAGTCTGTCATATTCTTCGTTGTCTTGCTTCTTCTTCCTTTTTGCATCCATCAGTTTTAAAATTTCATCTGTCATCCACTTCTTCTTTGCAGTCCTCTTTACTTATGGTACGATTTCGTTTGATGTTTGATGTATTGATTCCTTTAGCATTTCCCACTGTTCATCTATACTCTGTATTTTTTCAATTGCATTGTACCTATTCTGTACTGTAATGTTGTATCTTTCACTCAGTCTGCATTAGTGCCCTGACATTCCAAGTTCCCATGTTTAAGTTATCTTTAATTCTAATTTTGCTAACAGTAGCTTGGTGACGATCGAGTATCACCTGTAGCACATGATGCTCCCTACCGGACGAGGTAATTCCTCTGTAATCCCCCTTAACGTCGTTGTCTTTTTCTAGAAAGTTGTTTTGATTCATGATTGTACAAGGGATAATATAACAGTGGTTTCCCATTGCTTGCCGTCGGTTTGTGTACGGTTGTCTCCACTAGCCTTTGACTAAAAAGTCAAACCCACAAGGCAGTGGGGCGTGAAGAGGTTAAAGCGCCTCCATCTTGCTGGTTGTCACATAAAGCTTCAGAGGTGATTTGATATAGACAGCTGTCCCTCGCAACTATCCCACCTCGCCCTCAGCGACAACCACCTGTTTTGGTTCACAGCTGATTATTCAGTATTCACATCTAACCTCTATGCCTAGAGGCTATTCAACCGTCCACCACCCGGTTGACCCGCCTGGTGGAAGGACATGTTCCTTCCCCAGGGGATTAACTCAGATAAATTAGAAGTGCTGATTTTTTCTTTTTAAGCATGAAATATGTTGTGCTTGGCTGCAATATCTGACCCTTTCGGTCCATCATATCTTTCAGCAAGTGTTTTTGTTGGTGTTGGCAGCATGACCTTTGATGGAAAAACTGTTCAGCGATGAGAGAATTTTGAGACAGACTGCCAGCTTTATGATAAAAATAAATGTGGTTGTATGAGAGCCAACAAAAACAGTAGATATGCCAGCACATTATTGATCACATGTTGCTATGTCACATATGATAAAAATAAATGTGGTTGTATGAGAGCCAACAAAAACAGTAGATATGCCAGCACTTTATTGATCTCATGTTGCTATTTCACATATTCTTTTGTATTATTATTGTCAAGGTTCTTTTATTGGCCATCATTTTTGTGTTAGATTGCCAGCGTACTTATTTTTTTTCAAATTTGAAAGCTGCTACTATTTGTGTAAATATACTTTAATTAGTGCCATATTTATAAGCGTTGCACTTTAACTCTTCCCATACCAAACACTGTATGGTGCACCACAATATGGTGCACCACAATATGGTACATTATTCTCCCAAGTGCTCGCTTAGTTATTGTCATCATTTTCCTTTCTGCTCATTATGGAGCATGAAGCAGCCACAGCAGTTGGTCCTCCTTACAGGAAGCCAGCACCAAACATTCACATGCTCTTGTGGTGGTGATTTCTGTAACAGTTTGTTTGACATGATGAGGTTGCCAGTCTCTTGTGGAGCCTCATGTTAGTCACCTTGTACTGATGGAGCAGTGGTCCTGTTCGTTGTCTGCACAGAGACCTCCAGGAACTACACACATAGTGTGCCTGTTTAATTACTTCCACATTTTTTCACATCTGCAAACATAAAAGTGTTGAATATAGGCAACACTTGAATACATTCTTCAGCTAATTTACAACGGTTTTTAAGTGCATTACAAGATATTTTCTTAAAACTATAAATTTGTACTGCTTGTTTTAACACATCAGTTGTGACAAGAAAATTAGCACCCCTTTTGGTGTCTGAGTAACGCCTACAGGTTTACCAAGATAGAAAGAGTTAAATTGGTCAAGATTTGGGTCAGATCTCTTGAATTGCCATTTTTCAGCATGAATCACAAAGTTATTTTAATACACATCTGTGGTTTTATATTTTACAGTGATGTGTATCTGTCATCGCGGGATCGTCAAATCCTAGACTGGCATTTTGCAAACTTGGAGTTTGCCAACGCAACCCCATTGTCAAACCTTTCTCTGAAACACTGGGACCAGGATGATGACTACGAGTTCTCTGGATGTCATCTGACAGGTTTGTTTTGTGATTTATGTCATCTTACAGTGATGTTTCATTGTATTAGTTCTTTGAGGGCATATGGAAACTTCAGGAACATTTGTGTCAGTAGTGCCTGCCTCATACCACTCAGAGAATTCATCTACCATTAATACTGACTGTGAGGGGTATATACATATGTCAACTGTTTTTTTTTTAACCAACAGGCACTACGGTCACACACTTGTCATATATATATATATAATATCTAATTTTTTGTTTCCTTATGAAGCAATGAGCCACCATTACAGATGGGGGCCCCCCTGAGGAATCCTATGTCAAAGCATAAACTCTTTAGCAGTGGTTGTTGTTGTTTACATGACGAGGTTGCCAGGCCCCATACACAACCTGTTATGACATGCCTGAGGAAGATATAGTCTTATTCTTTATTGGTCTCTGCAAGCAGCAGTAGTTGACATAGCATATTCTGTATTGCTAGGTGTGTTCATTATGTTAACCCTTCAGTTTCCCAAGGAGTATAGGCCTTCAACAAACACATGCCAAGTCCTGGTGTCCAGTGGCCGTAGCTCAAGACCTTTCCACATTTAGCTTATCCCTTTTATTTCTGTCTCCAGTTCTCTTCTCCATGTGTTTTTCAGTCTCCCCCCACCTCTCTTACCCTGGGGATTCCAGAACAAGGACTGCCTTGTAATTCTATCACCAGGTTTGTTAAGTAATGTTTCTGTGTGTGACAATTCTTGTTTACTCTAAAAGTGTATTTTGGCAGCAGAGCACATAATAACAACTATGAATTGGGTATGATTTAGTTGTCGTATTTCATCCTTTCTCATGGATGTTAAAGCTGTTCATGATCAGTTGATTTTTAATTCCTGTCAGCCCTGGAACAGCGAGAAGAGGGTTTGGGCAAAATAGGAGCACCATGCTCAAAGAGTTAATGTTATTTATTTTGGGCGTGTGAAAATTATGTTTTGCTGGATGACTTTCAGTGGTACTTTCGTGGCTTAAAGTCTATTAATAGTTTTTTTTTAACTCCTTTCTAGTGAGGAATGGGTACTCTTGTGTTCCCATGGCTTTGGCGGAAGGTCTTGACTACAAATTGAACACAGTGGTCAAGCAGATTAAGGTGCTGGAAAAAGGTATTTGAGGTCACATGATGATTTCATTGTAACATGACTTCATTGTAGTAACTTTGATGCAGTCATTGTATTAGTGTGTGAATCAGATTATAAAATTACTACAGACTACAAAAGCAGATTATTGTAAAATCATAGTACTACTGTACCTCAGATTGTAACAGATAGTAAAATCATACTTTAACTGCACCTCTTACTGTAAAATCAGATTATAAAATCATAGTAACACTTTACTTGTTATTGTAAATATACGAGGTAGCTTCAAAAAGTTCCCGGAATTTGTGTATTGTATAGAAATAAGTAACAATACAATTATTTACACTACATTTCCTTCATAATAGTTCCCTTCGGCAACTACACACTTTTGCCAACGTCCATACAGCTGTTGGAAGCATTCCTGGAACCCATTCTTTGACACCTCTCTCAGCTGCTTTGTCGCATTGGTGATAACGTCCTCAGCATCCATGAATCTCTGCCCTTTCAGTGCCGATTTTAGGCGAGGGAACAAGAAAAAATCAGGCGGTGTCAGGTCGGGAGAATATGGAGGATGTTACAGGGCAGTCACATTGTGCATTGCGAGGTACTGCTTCACCAGTAGGAATCGATGTGCTGGCGCATTGTCATGCAGCAGAGCCCAACTGTTTGTTCTCCATTTTTCTGGGCGTTTCCTTCTGATTGCATCTCTTAGACGACGGAAGATATCAACTTGCGATTTGTTCATTGCGGTATCACCATATGCTTTATTAACCCTTTCGCCACGACAGGTTTTTTATTCCCCATGACGACACCATTTTCAGCTTAGTTCGTTCCCCTGAACGACAGGATAATTGTAATTTTAGAGGTCATATTTTTAATTTGACTGTAAACAGTTTATCGTAAAAGGAAACCCATTAAAAGTATATTCTGAACCAGACTACACATACTCTGACCCTGCATCTGGGTAATCTTTACCTTTAGTGCCGTCGAGTATGTATAATATGTGTATTGAGTTAGAATTAGGGTCACCGTAAACCTAACCTCAACCTTAACTCTAAATGGTACGAAAATACACATATTAACTCTTAGTATACGAGCTGCTTTTCATGACTACCATTACAGATTTTGCAATAAATAATTTATTTATAAAGATAACATAAGTGTTATATATCAAAATGTGAAGAAATGAAACCCCTATATCATGCACGTAACTAAATTGTTCAGTGGTTTTAAACATGCATTCAGCTATAAATTTTCGCTATTGACGGGGATCGATCATCGGCCTCTCTAGAAGGCCGCTCGTATACTAAGAGTTAAACATACTCGACGGCACTAAAGGTAAAGATTACCAGAATCTCAGTAAAAAGAGTTGTCAGAATCATTCAAGTTGAATAAATTCAACTCACACAAGAATTTTCGTGCTCTTTTTCCACAAAATGTTTATGGTTCAGCGATACGGCAGCGTCCATGTTTGTACTTTCGCTTTTGTAAAATCACTATTATCAGTTCTACCATATTCGCTAGCAGTAAAATATTTTGTTCGTTTCAAGCTTAGTGGCCAGATTTTTCAATGCTTGAATCCGTAGGGAATTATGCCCAGCAATTGCCGATAAAGGTTGTCTCACAGAAGATTCTGGTGTCCCTTCTTTTAAAATAGGACGTACGCCGTACGTCTTATAGCTTTATTTGTCAAGGTTTGAAGGGGAACGAATTTACGTTGTTCGCGCTACTTCCGACTTACGTAAGTATTACTGTCTATCTTATTGTGAAAACAGATAAGTTGTAGTATTTATTATAGTGCTCACATTGTGAAAACAGATTGTACAATCAAAGTTGAATAGTACCATAGACTGTAAAAACAGGTTATAAGATTTGCTATACCTCAGACTGTAAAAACATAAAAAATTAGTGTTACTAAACCATTGATTGTGATAGAAAAGTAATAAAAGTATTCATGTACCTGAGATTATAAAATCCTTACATTAGATGCTCTTATTACATTATCTAGAACCCCTGTATTACTACTATTCTGTGCAGTGCACATTATATTAATATTTGTATTACTTTGTCGTATCAACGTCAACACACTTCAACTCTCCAAGAAACATAAGCCTGCAACAAACTTATGCCAATTCTTCCTGTCCTGTGCCATCACATTCAGACCTTTCCATATCTTCCTCATGAATGTCATGTGCTGTCTTGTGTGGTACAAATTAAAAGATAGATCATATAAAATAATTATTTTGTTGTGTGGTGCAAAGTGTATAAATACTAAATTACTGTGTTATGCCATGTTTACTGTTCTAAATTGTTTCATTACTGTGCTTATTGTTAACAGTTTGTGAAACTATCGTGTTTAACTTATGATGAATTTTTCTGAAGTTTACATACTTGACTTCTTCTTTTACCTTGTTTTTTTCATTTACTAGTCTTAAAAAACTTGAGAAGATTAGCATTATTCAAACATTTCTTATTTGTCAGTTATATTATTATTCCTGAATGGAACCATCACTACATTTGTCTCCCTTGTAGGAAGCTTACACCAAATAACTCCATATGTTTTTTTTTTAGTGATGTGTTTCAGTAGCATCTTATTTTACATGATGAGGTTGCTGGCCACATGCTTAACCTTCTTAAATTTTCAATTGTGATGTGCCTGTTAGGACATTTCCCCAACAATGAGCTTCAGGAGGTTACATGAACATATGATATGTGCAGAGTATACGAATTTAAACTACCAGGTGTGTGGCTTTCCTTGGGTCTCTGAGAAGACAAAGAAAGAATTAGAACCATTGCCCCCTCAAGCATTCATTATGAGGCCACTAATGTGCATGGGGACAGAAAACTGTTTCATGTGGCCAGATAGCTTCAGAAACCACCAGAGATTGTGTGAAGTATTTTGGTGCAGGTCTCCTGCAGTAGTGGACCTTTGCTCTTTAAAAGGCAACAGATAATCCTGTAACATATACTGCTGTAGAGAAGTGAAGTGTAAGAGACTTCACTAAACTAGGTCTCAGCTTAATGAGGTGACTAACCAGTTCCCTTCCTTGTTGCCTTTGCCTTTTCTAACTCACGAGCAGAGTCAGATACTCATTTAACAGCTCGGTAGACTAAAGAGTGACACTACCTGGTTTCGAACTCTGTAACTTTGGTTTGAGAAGCAAGCGCACTAACAGGAGAATGATAACAAATTTTAACCTCAGAAAATGACTTTAGTCACATGCTCTCTTGTCAGGTGTGGAGGTAGTAACAACAAACAAGAACGGCTCAAACCAACAGGTGTACAAGGGAGACGCTGTCTTATGTACTTTGCCTCTGGGAGTTCTGAAAGAGTGTGTCAGAAGTGTTCCCAATATCCCTCAGTTTATTCCTCCCCTACCAGACTGGAAGGTGGATGCCATTGAGAGACTTGGATTTGGAAATCTCAATAAGGTGGTGTATACAAATATGATCTTCTTCATAACGTTCTTGTTGGGAAAAGTTCCCACTGAAAGAGCATTTATTACAAGTAATTATGTTTTACTAAAAACTTCTGGTTATGCTTGATAAAACAAAAAAAACTGGAGAAAAGTTGTAAAGTTATTAATAATAATGATAACTATGACCTGCACTCTTAGAAGCAAGTGAACTGAACCCTGTAGATATTGTAGATTCAGAGTGTACAAAAAAAAATACTTTCAAATTCTGGTCACGCAGGTTGTTTTGTGTTTCGATCGTGTTTTCTGGGACCCCAGTGCAAACCTCTTTGGTCACGTTGGAAGTACAACAGCAAGTCGAGGTGAACTGTTTCTGTTCTGGAATCTCTACAAGGCCCCTGTCTTGCTTGCTCTGATTGCTGGAGAAGCAGCGGCCATCATGGAAAACGTCAGTGATGATGTGATTATTGGACGGTGCCTCGTGGTGATGAGGGGAATATTTGGCGCCAATGCTGTACCACAGGTACATACTCATAACGTCATCTCTGTCGATAGCGTCTGTTGCACGGCCTGGAAAACAACGTACCCTGATTGATAGACATAGAAAAAAAACCCCCAAATCACATTCACTCTTTCTGTCACCCTTGCTGAGGAACAATTAAATGATTAGTGATTAAATAACTCTACTATTGTGGGGGCTGTCCACTTTAGCCTCCACTCTCTAATACAAATAAGATTCTACTGTCTCAGTCAGGTTGACTCTTCCTCAATAAAAAAAAACATCTACACAGCTTCCAACTTGTTAGGCGATATGCGCCGCTAACTAACACCACTGGCGATGCTAAAATAATAGACTTGGAGTAACCCAAAGGCTCAGTGTCTATCCTTCGAGTGGACACTGAACAGACCCTACTGGTCCTGTCTATTTTCTCCCTCCTTCTCTCTATCTCTCTCTCTCTCCCTTGGTCTCGGTGTCTCTCTAACACTCGATGACTAATGATGCGGCGTCTCCGTTACGCTCTTCTCTCGTTACTTTCAAGACCCAGGTATGGTAACCCTGTCACCTGTTCCTGAATTCTGCGATGATGATGAAGTTCTGGTGTCAAGCATGAGGTACTTGATGAACTGTCGACAAAAACTTCTCTGCTGCTGAATAGCTTCCCTCTTTTAACCCGCTCCGGAGTTATAGGAAAACACAGCCTTGATTTCCGGCTGTACGCAATTGAAACCAGTCTCACGGCCACCTGCCGTTGCTAGAGACTATAATAGCGATGCTCTCGGCTGTATGATAAATAAACCACAGTCCAGCTGAAGCATAGGGACTTCACTGCCAGAGACCATAGGTCTGACCCTTAAGATAGGTCCTGTTGCCGTGGGTAATTTTGCACATGGGCAAATTTACGCTCCCCACTGTTCTTGCCGTGATTTGCAATTCATCGCTGTTTTTCCCCGCAATGGAGACGATAAATTACGTAGTCTGACGGCCGGCAATATTTCTTACGATAGAGAACTAGGCCGCCGTTTAACTGGCTATTTATACACCCAGGGAACCACTCCTACGCATCATCGCGAAACCCACGTGGCCTAAAATTGCGCCACGTTACCTGACGGCCGCGTGCTTCCAGACTCGTCATACCGCATGCCGGAAATGGCGATTATTTCGTAAACAACGAAATCTCCGTGATCGTGAAAAAATCTATAAGAGAAAAAACTGGCCGAGTGAAAAATAAACCTACCACCGCAAAACGACCCCATTTAATTTACCTCCTCAAAAATACCAAACACGATATATATTCAAATGAGAAGAATTAACATGATGAAAATTCAAAATAAAAGAACAGAATCGGGCCGGTTGAAGGACAGAATTACAGTGCGGCATCACATAAGTCCCCCCTTTCAAGTGCGGGAATCCGTGCTAAATCACTGAAATCTCTGGGTTTCATACTGGCCCCTATTCCTGTCTACAAAGATGTCTGTGAGCACTCCCTCTTCATCCTTATTCTCTTCCGGAGCCAGGTGCCGACTTAAGAAATCGGCTCCTACATTATCCTTTCCTGGGATGTATTGCACCGAAAACGAGTACATGCCCAACAATAAAGCCCATCTCATGATTTTAGCATTATTGTGCTTGTTGGCTCCCAAAAACGCCAAAGGAGCGTGGTCACTTTGCACTACAAACGTGACCCCGTATAGGTATTCGTGGTGTTTGCGAATACCAGCCACTAATGCAAGGCACTCTCGTTCTATTGTTGAGTAGTTTCTTTCGGCCGCATTAAGTTTCCTACTGGCATAGGAAACTGGGAACAACAGACCTTGTTGTGATTCGTTGGCTTGTAAAAGAGTGGATCCAATTCCGATGGCACTGGCGTCCACCCTTAACACAAAGGGTTTTGTTAGATCTGGGAGCCGAAGTATTGGCAAACTGGTCAGCAGCTCCTTAAGAGTGGTGTACGCTCTCTCTCATTCTGCTGTCCACCGAATTTTTTCCGGTTGACCTTTCCGAGTGAGGTCGGTCAACGGCCCTGTTAAGCTATTAAAATTCGGAATGAATTTTTGGTAATATGCACACAGGGAGATAAAGGATCTCGTGTCCTATTTGGTGATGGGGCGAACGGCTTTCCTTATTTTTTCCACGTTTTTGTCCAGCGGCCACATGCATCCGTGGGCGATAGTGTGGCCTAGGAAGTCTAGGGTGTCAAACCCGAGTAAACATTTGCTCGGGCGGGCAGTAAGCCCCGCCTCCTTCAATCTCCCGAGGAGCGAGGCGACAGTTGCTATGTGTTCCTCCTCCGTTTCCGTTGCGATGAGGATATCGTCCATAAATTATGAATGTGGGGGTTTTGCAACGGCCCTAATAGCTTCCTCATCATTCGTGTGAAGGCACCCGGGGCATTATGTAACCCAAACGGCATGACATTAAACGTATAGTGCCCTTCACTTGTACTAAAGGCCAACATCGGCCTGACGTCCTCTTTCACCGGAATCTGATAATAACCTTTGCTGAGGTCTATTTTCGAGAAGATTTTCGCTTGGCTTAATTTGGAAAACAGTTCCGCAGGGCTGGGGAGGGCTTCCGGTTGAAATTCCGTCACGGTGTTGAGCAATCGATAATCGATGCACAGTCTGGTCTCACCGTTAGGTTTTTGTAATAGGACCACGCTCATAAAATAAAGAACTGTATGGGGATGTGGTTTCAGAAATGATGTTGGCCGCCAGCAGTTTTTCAATTTCCTCCCGTAACGCAGCAGCTTTGGCGTACGGGACCGGATATATTTTAGTCCGTACCGGGGTGTCGTCTTTCAGTTTCATCTCAAATTCCGAGAGGTGGGTGAGTCCAGGCTTATCCGTTAAAACGTCTGTGTATTGTTGTAATACCGTCCTGAGTTCTCGCGTCGCTCCTTCTGAAAGATTTTCCCCAAATTTTACGTCTCGGTACGACTCTGTTGGGTGTAAGGAGTACTCCCCGTAATCCTCTGGGTCGTCCTCTGCCTCAATAGCTACCGCCAAAGCTAACAGGTGGTCTTGAGATGGTGGGGCTCGTTCTAAAAATTTCTTAAGGAGATTCACGTGGTATATCTTCCTTTTTCCCCTGATAGCGATCCTATAGTTGGTGTTAGAGATTTTCTCTAACACCTCGAAAGGTCCCTGCCATCCAATGCGCAGTTTGTTTTCCCCGGTGGGAAGTAACAACAAGACCTTCTCCCCTACCTGGAGCTCTCTTTCCTTGGCCATTTTGTTGTATCTCTGTGCCTGTTTTGCGCGAGCCTTACGAAGGTTGTCTGAGGCCATTTTCCAACCTAACTGTAGTCGCTCCTTTAGCTCTGCCACATATTTGGAGGCCGACACCGTTGTCTCATCTGCCTTCCGATCTGTCAAAGACCTGAACAGTGCCTCCAATGGGCCCTTGATCGGTCGCCCAAACAATAGGGTGGCTGGCGGGTAGCCTGTAGAAGCCTGGGGGACTTCGCGATAAGCAAACAGGGCTGCGGGAATAAAAAGGTCCCAATCCTCTGGCCGCTCCTGCCCTAATTTGCGCAGCATCGTCAACAAGCTGCCGTTGAATCTCTCCACGAGACCATTTCCTGCCGGGTTATACGGACTGGTGTGTATGTGTTGGGTCCGAAGAATGTTGAAGATCTCCTCCATCAGCAAGCTGCGAAATTGGGACCCATTATCTGTCAACACTTGCTGAGGAAACCCCAGTCTTGTAAAGATTTGCAGCAAGGCTTCTGCAAACATGCTTCGAGTCGGTGACCGCCAGGGGATGGCCTCTGCCCACATGGTGCACACACATCAACTAATGTTAGGATGAACCTGTTCCGCCGCTTTGTTCTTTCTAATGGGCCTACAATGTCAACCGCCACTCGTTCAAAGGGGGTACCGACGATGGGCATCTCTCCTAACGGGACTGGGGGGTGTCCAGTGTTTGGGTGCCACTCTCTGACACTGAGCACAAGATTTTACAAATCTTATGATGTCCTGGGTCATTCCCGGCCAGAAATAATGAGCCGCTATTCTATGTATGGTGGCCCCCTGCCCCATATATCCACTAAATGGAAGCGCATGCCCCATTTCTAAAATCTGCAGCCTATACTTGGCTGGCACTACCAATTGGCTATGCCTCTGCTCTTCTCCTCCGTCTCTGCGATAAATCAGCCCGTCCTTCTTGAAGAAATTCCCCTTTTGTTTGGGGTCCTTCGACATGGGTAATTTCTGAAAACAGGCCTCCAGTGTCGGATCCTGTTGTTGTGCCTCCTGCAGTTCCTGGGGTAACAGATTAGTGGGGGCCTCCTTTTCCCTCTCCTTCTTGGCTTGCTCCCTAGTAACCACTGCGGCTACTACTTCCGGTTCCTTTGGGTCCCCTAGGTACACATACCTACATCCCAAAATGACCTCAAAAAGGGGCCCCTCCATTACGGCCGCCTTGATCGTGCCCCTGACAAATTTGGACACTATCTCGATCTGCGCTACTGGGAGGCGCATTGGAGCATCTCCCTTTAACACCCCACATATCTCCACAAATTCTCCAGTCATCTGTTCGGGCTTCACTAGATGATGGCCCACGAGACATTCGAAACTTAAGCCTGTATCATACAAACACTCGGTTTCGATCCCATTAACCGTTACCCTTCCCCTCGTGGAAGGTCGGTCACTCATAGGTTGAGAATCCTGCTCCTTCTCCAAGTCTGGTACAGAAGTTTGTAAACAGGCCACTCTCTTCGGGAGGTTTTCCCGGCTTCCCCCTGCTCTCCACTGCAAGTTATAATTATTTCTGCCACCCCACGACCGACCATATGCGTGTTTGCGGCCGGGGTCCCTCCTGGCCTCATCTCGTTTATTCGGTGGGTTAGGGTCCCTCGCGGAGTTCGAAGCAGGTGGAGGGGGCTCTCGGGTGTTCGGCCCGTTAGTTGGCTTGTCGGGAGAGGTGTTATGTCCTCGGGTTGGCGGGTCGGGGTTTTTCCGTTTCTGGCTCAGTACCTCGGCCTGTGCTGTTTGGAACCTTTCGGCGAACACGATAATCTGATCAAGTTGCTGGGCACCCTGCTCCGCCAGATACCGCCTCAAGTCGGGGGACATGTTTGCCTTAATTTGCTCACACAAAACTAACTCCTCCAACCCTTCAAAAGTTTTTGCCAGTCCTGACAGTTCCCTCCACCGGGTTAAGTAATTTCTCACCCGCTCTGCAAACTGTGCGAAACTCTCTCCCTTCTCCGGCCTGCTCTCCCTGAACATGGTTTGGCATTTACGGGGAATCTACTGAAATCTTTGCAATAAAGCGTTTCGCAGTGCCTCGAAGTTGTTCTGGTCATCTATGAGCATCTTGTTGTACACTTCGTACGCATGACCTTTGAGTGATTGCGATAATTTTAGGCACCAAAGACTCTCATCCAACCCGTATGCCTTTGCCATCCTTTGAAATTTTTCCAAAAACACGTCAATCTTTTCATTCCCGTTAGGGAACGAGTCAAATGGGAAGCTCATGGCTGCCATCCGGGGTCCTCCGTTTCCTGAGATGTCTCTCGCTCCTGCTCCAGGTGAATCTCCATTAGCTGAACTGCCTTCCGAAGCTCGGTACTGCAGTTCCAGAGAACGCAGGGCAAGTTCGTGTTGTCTTTCTGCTGCCTTCTCCTGTGCTTCCCTTTCTTCTTGCCTCTCCGCTGCTTCTGCGGCGGCTATCCTTTCCTCTTTTGCTGCTTCTGCGGCGGCTATCCTTTCCTCTTTTGCTGCTTCTGCGGCGGCTATCCTTTCCTCTTTCGCTGCTTCTGCGGCGGCTGCCCTGTCCTCCTTCTCTTTCTCTCGCTGATTATGCCTATCAGTTTCCCTTATCAGGTAGGCCTTAGTCTCCTCCTTATCCATTCCCATATCCTGAGCAGATTCACGCCAGGCAGCTCGTAACTTGGCCATATCCGCCATCTTACCTGTAACTGCTATACAGAGAAATGACAGAAAAGGAAAAGAGAAGGAACAACCTGTTACGAAATATAAAATACTCCCTCTATAACCGCTGTTCCAAAAACCCGACCTCAGACTAGCACCAAGTCTGAATAATAACCTAAAAAAAATTGTGTTAAGAAGTTACCAAAACCCGAAATTACTTCCCTGCTTAAAGAAAAATATGTCGGTATGCCATCAATTACCTCTATGTCATATACATCAAAATTACCACAAATCTACTAGACTGCAACCTGTGGAAAAACCTATAACTGGATCAGTTCTAGTAGCTCAGTCTAGGGGATATTTAAAGAAACTCTATTCTCAGAAAACTTTCTATAGAGACAATCTATGAATGTAGATCACAGAATTGCTCTCAACAGAATGATCCCGGACGAGCCCCCACTTGTCACGAAGTGGTTTTAAGTTTATAGAGTTTGCCTGAATGAAAACAAGACCCTAGTATGAGAAAGTCTGAGAAGATAGAATTCAGATGAAAAATGACATGCCTGTGGACAGATGAGACTATTGGCTCAAGGGATAGAACCAGGTTTTGACTCGCCCTTGCCGCTTCGTGACGTCCAACTGGCTATAATCTCACCCTCCTCTGACTACCTTTAAATACAAGGAGATAAGGTGTATAAACGACCACAGACACCACTATACAGACGACATAAAGTAAGTATAGTAAAGAATAGAAGCTGATCCAGTAAATAATATATGTATATATTTATTTACATACAAGAAAAACATAAAATGCATCATACGTCATCAAGTCAGAATAGAAAAAAAACCCCCAAATCGATAGCGTGCCACTGTTGCACGCCTGAAATGCACAATCGTACCAGATTAGATTTATTGTGGGACACTAAAATAGACACTAGAGTCTATCTTAAAAAAACCCCAAAATCACATTCACTACTTTCTGTCACCCTGCTGAGGAACAATACCGCAAAATGATTAGTGATAAAAATATTCTCTTATGCTATCAAGCTCTACTATTGTGGGGCTGTCCACTCGCGTTAGCCTCCACTCTCTAATACAAATAAGATTCTACTGTCTCAGTCTGGTTGACTCTTCCTCAACAACAAAAAAACATCTACACAGCTTCCAACTTGTTAGGCGATATGCGCCGCTAACTAACACCACTGGCGATGCTAAAATATGTCCTTCAACTTGGTCTCCCTTTATTTCTGTAAACCCAAAGGCTCAGTGTCCTATCCTTTCGAGTGACACTGAAACAGACATGGCGGTCGTCTTTGCGGTGATAAATTATTCTCCTCGGCCTGGTAGCATTTACCTGTCTATTTTCCCTCACCTCCTTCTCCTCAGTCTCTCTCTCTCTCCCTTGGTCTCGGTGTTCTCTCTAACACTCGACGACTGATGATGCGACGGCACACTCGTCTCCGTTACGCTCTTCTAAAAATCTAATCGTTACTTTCAAGAACCCAGGTATGGTAAACCCTGTCACCTGTTCCAGAATATTCTGCGAATGAAGTTCTGCTGTCTCGTATGACCTGATGACGATGATGTTCTGGGGCGTCAAGCATTGAGGTACTTGATGAACTGTTCGACAAAAACTTTCTCTGCTGCTGAATATGCTTCCCTCTTTTAACCCGCTCCGGTGTTATAGGAAAACACAGCCTTGATTTTCCGGCTGTACGCAATTGAAACCAGTATTCTCGGAGTTATGGACACGGCCACCTGCCATTTGCTAGAGACTATTAATAGCGATGCTCTCGGCTGTATGATATAAGCCCACCTCTCCCTACAATAATATGAGCCGTTGCATCCCCCTCATTTCTCGGCTGTATGTTAAAACCCACCAGTCCAGCTGAAGCATAGGGACTTCACTGCCAGAGACCATAGGTCTGACCCTTAAGATAGGTCCTGTTGCTGTGGGTAATTTTGCACATGGGCAAATTTACGCTCCCCACTGTTCTTGCCGTGACTCGCAATTCATAGCTGTTTTTCCCCGCAATGGAGACGATAAATTACGTAGTCTGACGGCCGGCAATATTTCTTACGATAGAGAACTAGGCCGCCGTTTAACTGGCTATTTATACACCCAGGGAACCACTCCTACGCATCATCGCGAAACCCACGTGGCCTAAAATTGCGTCACGTTACCTGACGGCCGCGTGCTTCCGGACTCGTCATACCGCGTGCCGGAAATGGCGATTATTTCGTAAACAACGAAATCTCCGTGATCGTGAAAAAATCTATAAGAGAAAAAACTGGCCGAGTGAAAAATAATCCTACCACCGCAAAACGACCCCATTTAATTTACCTCCTCAAAAATTTTAACTTAGCTTTTGCTTTCTTTCTCTTCTGTATTTGTTTGTCCCTGATGAAGACCGTGTGACCATAATGTAAGAATTGTCCTTGTTCTTTGTTCTCATACAGATGCATTACCTATTTGCATTTACCCTGCTGTTTATTTGAAATATACACATTTGTATCCAGGAATCTCTTCTATGCCGTTGTCTGTAAAAGGTATGGCCATTACTTATATTGGAGCAACAGGCAGAAGTTTATCCGATAGACTTAAGAGATCATTTAATGGTCATTTCTCGCAGGACTAATAAACCTGATACTGTTCATTTTAATGGTCCCGATCATTCTGGAACTTCTGATATTCAGGTCACTACTATTTGCTTATGTAATACTGATGACAGGACTAGGTGTTTTTTGTTTGTTTTGTTTTTGGAGAATCACATGATTAAAAAAAAAAAAAATTGGTTGTCTTGTCCCTGATTTATTAAATGTCTGGCATCATTTGATTTCATTTTTACCCTCAGCTAGATGTTTACTTTAGCCTTGACTTCTCTTCCTTTTCCTTGTCATGTTCCTGTGCAGTCCTTATGGAGGATGGAGCCACCACTGCAGCATGACCCCTACAGGAAGCTTGCACCAAACTTTCCAGTGCTCTTGCAGCCGTGGTTTCTATAGCAATATGTTTTGCACGATGAGGTTGCCACAGTCGGATGTACAATCTCATATTAGTCACCTTGTGCAGTAATATTGTTGGTTGTTGGTCTCTTCAGAAACCCCTTGAGAACTACACAGGGCTGTATGTTATTTTATCTTCTTTAATTTTTTTTCTCTTTGTTTTAATTTGTCCCATTTCTGACTTGATATTCTTCTTGTCTAGCGTTTCTTTCTTTGTCTGGGCTTGAACTACCCTTGGTTTCACTTCCTGTTCCCAGTTGCCTTTTTTTGAGATGACGATGCTTCATCACCATGCTTAACTTTTAAATCATATACTTTTCATGTTCTTCATTTGATATTCTTTGCAGTGTAACTCAAGTTAGTTTTTTTGTGTGTTGATATTTATTTTGTCTGTAGCTATTTTTATTTGTTCATTAATTATTATATTTTCTATGTATGTGCTATGTCCTTTATTATTTTCTCATAACCCGTCTGTATTTCTAATCTTTGTTTCCTCTTTGTGACTGTGGCTTATGAAGGTTAATCCTGAAATATCCCTTTTTTTAATGGTTACAGAGGACAACAAAAACAGTGATCAAGAATCTGTAGACTTCTGTAAAAGTGGTGCTTATGCAAAACAGAAGGAACATGCTTTGTTGGCAGTGACAAGGACAATGGTGATAGTAATGATGATGAAGGACTGGTGCTGCGACAAGATCACAGACGTGGAACTTAAAAAACTGGACGAATGCCGGAATAACTTAACTGAAAAAAACTGAACAAATGCCATTAAAAATGTTTATAGAGATGGATGGTTGCCCCCATTTAGTATCAAAAGGCAGTTCTTGATCTGGAAACACCAAAGGTAGAAGAAATAGAGGAAGACCACGAGAATGAAATATGATAATCAAACTTATTAGGAAACATGGAGAGAACCAGAACAGACTTACTATGGCTTGGACAAAATGTTTGGACATGTTAGTTTTCAATAAAATGTTTTCTGTATGTACACAATTAAGTAATCATCCAGTGTCTAACAAAGTGTCTCATGTTTTCTGTGTGTACACAGTTAAGTGGTTTCCTGTGTGCACACAATTAAGTAATCATCCAGTGTCTAACAAAGTGTCTCATGTTTTCTGTGTGTACACAGTTAAGTGATCATCGAGTGTCTAATAAGTCTCATGTTTCCTGTGTGCACACAGTTAAGCAATCATCCAGTGTCTAACAAAGTGTCTCATGTTTTCTGTGTGTACACAGTTAAGTAATCATCTAGTGTCTAACTAACACAATATCTCATGTTTTCTGTGTGTACACAGTTAAGTAATCATCCAGTGTCTAACACAGTATCTCATGTTTTCAGTGTATACACAGTTAAGTAATCATCCAGTGTCTAACACAGTATCTCATGTTTTCTGTGTGTACACAGTTTAGCAATCATCCAGTGCCTAACAAAGTATCATGTTTTCTGTGTGTACACAGTTAAGTAATCATCCAGTGTCTAACACAGTATCTCATGTTTTCTGTGTGTACACAGTTAAGCAATCATCCAGTGTCTAACAAAGTATCTCATGTTTTCCCACTGAATTCTCTCCTCAGCCAAAAGAAACCCTGGTGTCCAGATGGCGAGCTGACCCTTATGCTCGAGGCTCTTACTCTTATGTAGCAGCTGGCTCCTCAGGCAATGATTATGATCTTCTAGCATCACCCATTGCCCACCAGGTGGGAGCTCCAGCACGTCTCTTCTTTGCTGGGGAGCACACCATACGCAACTACCCAGCCACTGTTCACGGTGCTTTGCTGAGCGGGTTCAGGGAGGCAGGCCGCATTGCAGACAAGTTTTTGGGGGCTCCATATTGTGCACCCCAGTCCACAAATATTGTGGTTTCTGATTCTTAGTTTTATAATTGTATGACAATGACAGGGCCATGTTCAGATGTGAATGGTTTAGCTGTTTCCGACTGACATCTGAGTTGTTGCAAGGGTGTGTGTTCGGATAGTGGCATTATAAACAAGAATAATTTTCTTTGTGAACTTGACAATCCTTAAGGGCTAGGTGAAGAAGTGTGCTATATAAAATGTTCACATTTATGATGTGTAGTTCTTACATGCCCAGCGTACGCAAGACGAGATATGCTGAGGATGAATAAACTCTTAGTATTTTGTGAAAGGTCCCCGTGCAGTCCTATAAGGTCATCTCTAAAGAGACGTAGAAAGAATTTAGCTACTGCTTCATAAGGCAGGTCGTAAGAAGTGATTAATATCAGGTTGTGTATGTGGCTGGCAACTTCATGGTGTAAAAAAATTATGATACAGAAACCAAACCATCTCTGCAAGAGGTGATCAGCTACAGTGAGATGTCCATACTCCATAGAGAGCAAAAAAGGAAATGAATGAGTGAATTTTATGAAAACCTCCTTTGAAAATTAATTAAATTATTATTGATTTCTGACATATGATATCGGTAAATGTTGACACAAATAGGTTGCTCTCTATTTAACTGTCATAGACCGGGTAATGCACCAGACAACAGGATGCCCCTAGAAGAATAAGATAGACAGCATTCTCTACACTGGAGGATCTAGAATACGCAGATGACATTGCACTATTAGCATACTCACATCAGCACATCCAAGAAAAAACAGACAGACTGAACAAACATAGCCAACAGGTGGGAGTAAACATTAACTTGAAGAAGACAGAAGTCAGGACAGTGAAGAAATCCTGCGCCCATAAAAATAAGGGACCAAAAGCTAGAAACTACAAACACTTTTACATACTTAAGAAGCATAGTAACACCAGATGGCGGAATTCACAAAAACATTAAGATATGCATACCATCATAGCGGGAAAGGGGTTGGTACATCCTCACAGTTCTGACTATTTTTTGTATGATTGTTTTAGATTTTCTGGATACAGAAATGTCTTTGTACTGTGACTGTTTTATAGTTGTAGTACTCAGAATGTGGTCTGCAAGTATATCAAATTTACGCCTGTGACGTCATGTTATAGAAAATTATAAAATACTTTTGTAACAATTTTTAAAAATTGGTATAAAAAGTTATTCTTGTCTGCATGAAAATAAGAATCTTCAACTATTTTACATGTATTTAAGAACATTGTTCGCTCGTGTGTTACTGGGGCCTGAAAATGGAGCAAAGAATAGTATCATACCAGGCAACCAAGGAGGTCTGAGCATTAGTTCGGCTACCCCATCATGTAGAAACTTATTTAAAAAGAAAAAAAAAAAACTTTAACAGCAACAACATGGGCACGACAGCCAAAGAGAATAATTGAAATAATCCAGCTCAGCCATCCAAGACGGAAGAAGGTCTTACGCTAAGGAGGTTCACAAAGGGGGAAAAAATGGATGGCATAGGACAGGAAGGCTTGATGTAAATTTGTTGAAGACCTTTATTCCTTAGGGGGCTGATGGTCAGTGAATGATGACATCGTTAAACACATGTATCATTGTATCATAGAAAAGCTGAAGTTTGATCAAATGTAAACATCTCAAATATTTATATTTGTTAAAATGATATATTTTGTTACATTTGTCTGTTAATTAAATATGTTGACATATTTCTGATTTCATGGGGTCATTTCACACATTTTTTTGACTATTGTTGATGGTTAAATTTGATATGTTTTAAATTGATTGCCGCAAGGTTAAAGATGTTTTGTTTTATGCACTTTTTTTCGTGTAAATATACCAGTCTAACTGCTTTTGTGTTTGTTTTAGATTTTATGAATGTAGGAATAGTTTTTGTAATGTGACCATTCTTATATTAGTGGCTTTTAAATTATGGTTCACATTTGGTAGCTCGGTGGTGGTCAGGATGCTAACCCAACCATCATTTTAAAATGCAAGCCAGTGTGGTTGAAGACATGTGAAATATAAGTGAGCATAGGCTGTAGATGAGCGCATGATTGGCAAAATGGTTTGAGCCCTTGCCTCTCGTGGCAAAGCTCTTGAGTTAGGGAAGGTTAAGGCAGCATGGAAGGGAATATGTCACCCCACCTTATAAAGCTGGACCTAGTATAGTGAAGTCTCTAATACTTCACTCCCCTTCGTTCGTTATCTTCTATGGAACTACATTTACCTTATGATATGGATGGTGGCATTAAAAGAAGCCAACAACGGAAATGATAAAACAACACTGGAGATAGGAAGTTGTGAAGAGACATGATCACATAAGCCAGTTGGCATGGTAATTAAAGAAGAAGCAGAAACCTACCAGAATAAATGTAGAAGTTGTAAACATATACATTCTAATCTCTCCTTGCTTGCAAGTAAATAAAAGTGTTTTGGTAATGTGAAAATAATGGGATAAATATGCTGCTGAAAGCAAAGTAACAAAATGCTCTTATTCATAAATAACATTGTTTATTTCGCACCTAATAATATTCTAGAATATAATGTGTTAAACTTCTTAAAATTCCATATAAATACTCTTCAAATAAAATCAATGTTAGTGTTCAAGTATTATTTGTATTTCAGAAAGATAGGTTAAAAAGTAGGAAAAATTGAGAAAAAATCAAATCAAATCAATCAGATCTGACTAATGTTGAATGTTGTGGCACAAACAGAAATCCAGAGAAAGTATCGTTCGTGGGTTAGATATGAAATCTTTGTTTCACACTCAAGTGAAATGGACAGAAATTATGTACACTAGTGATCAAGTTAGCAGGATCACAATGTATACGTACTCATATCAAATTTATATAATTTTTACATCCAAGCGGTGAAGATGTTTACAAACTTTCATTTGTAAGGTGCAGATGTGCATATACCAAACTGACAAAAAAAAATTCTTAGATGTAGCTAGGGCATAAGCTGAAGAGAGGTGTGTTCTTAATAAGATTTTAAAAAATAAGTGAACTGGTCAAATCATATAATTATACAGAAAAATATGTGCTGGAAAGAGATTTTTTTAGTACAAGTAAATAACAGTATGTAGGAATTATATGTACAACAAAATGGTATCCCACAAGGATCAGTTACACCACTAACAATATTGCACACCTTGAAAATAATAATTTAGTGACATAAAAACATGCCCTATCACAATTTGCAGGCGGATGTGCCATTAGGTGGATTGAAAACAAAAATCATGTCATTTTTACAAAATACCAAATATGTGGAGAAAAGAACCGGAGAAAGAAATGAAGTATCATGGAAAGATCTGAAACTGATGGCAAGGGGCAGGAAGACTTGGCATGAGTTTGCTGAAGGCCTATGCTCCAAGCTCCTTGGGCAACTAAAAGACAGTGAACATGATTTATATAAAATACTACAAAGAAGATAGATGATGTCATAGAATGGTTGAAACGTAATTCCAAATCAGTTTTAAATAAACAGGAGGAAATTTTTTAAACAAAGGAAGGACTCTAAAACACAATATAATTGAGATAGCCATAAAAGAACAGAAAATATATATGTCCTCACTTCCTGGGCATGACATTAATAAAACAACTAAAGTGGAATAAACGTACAGACCATTTAGTAAATATGGTAAGAAAAAAAATGTAATAGATGAAGTTAAAGTTAGTTGCTTATCCTTTACAGGACGTGGCAATCAACCCCAGCTTTTATTGGCTGTTTGTGATTTTTCTAGGCAATTTTTTCATTCAGTAGTTTGCCATTGCTTTCTGAACGGTACAGCGCTTATACCATTGTTAAAAATCCACACAAAGCGATCTGCTACCAAACCGCCTGCAGCAGGTTTCGAACCTGGTATATCTGGATTATGAAACTGCGTTCATATCCATTAGGCCACAGACGCCGACGTAGATGAAGGGCCAGCACAAACATAGTGCTCATGTTTTATACATATTTTAACAGGGAACAACAGACTGCCAGCATTGTGTATGACTGCTACAGCTTTCAGCAAAGCTAAACTAGACAGAACACTTAATCAAGCTATGGCAGCAATAACACATACAATGAGATCAACATAAATAGAGGCACTGGAAGTGGCTATGAGCGTAATGCCCTTTAAACTAAGAATTATCTGTAATTGCTGAGGCAAAGTGGCTCATAAAGCCTTTGACATAAACCAACCAAAATTAAAGCATGTCCCCTTGGTTGCTAACAATCAGGACATAAAACAATGGAAGAATGAACACAGTACAAAGACCTATCAAACAGAATAAGTACTAACAATAATTATAGAACTACTATCATACCATGGGAATTAAAAGCAACAGTTGTAGATTATAGTCTCATTGAAAAACAATATGGAAAATACTCTGGCTAAGAAAGTAGATCAGCTCACAAGGTAAAGTGTATCAATATACACGGATGAATCCAAGAGTGACAATGGGCAGTAGGATGCAGGGGTAGTAATACCTTAGTATGGAATTAATAAAAGTTAGAGTGATTCTATGTTTACAGCTGAAATGTTAAAAACACTGGAAATAATTACAGATAATTCTTCCAGAAACTATTTTTACAGACTTGCTGTCATTTTGACAAGCCCTATAATACTGACATGGATGCAGATGGCCAGAAATCACAAAATAGATAATGCTAATCAATACAGCTTTACACAAGGGATGCTATGTAAGCTTGCTCCGCATTTAAATAAATAAAGAGGGAAACCCGAGGCCTGTAAATAGTAAATAAATACACACACAAAGATATGTTACAGGTACTCGTGAGAAATAAAGAAGTAGAAAACCAGACAACAGAAAAACAACAGAAGTGAGTGGCTTACAGGAGAATTGAACTCGGCATCTTCCGAACGGCACCACCATCCACGAAGCACCATTTAAAAAAAGTGGTGCCTAGCTGGTAGGGAGAATAGCATGATTTGCTTCTGTAACTAGGTGGTGGTGCCGGTCGGAAGGTCCTGGGTTCAATTCTCCAGTAAGCCTCTGACTTCTGTTGTTTTTCTGTTGTCTGGTTATCTACTTCTTTCTTATGAGAGCCTGAGACATACCTTTAGGTGTATATTTTTTATTCGCTTGACATAGGAACTGTTAGAAATGAATCAGCAGATCATGTAGCTAGATGAGGTAGAGTGGTACCAGCCATATAAGGTTAAAGTTAGGGCGTTGTCAAAAATACTATAGCAGAGGAGTAGAAGGCTACATGGAAACATGCTGATTAAAAAGTAGATGCATTCATACACTTCTGAAAGAAAGAAAAAGCCAAATTAAAGAGGAACTGAAAGTTCCCTTAAACTAAACATTGTGGTGCTTCCAACTAGGTACAGGATACTTTATGATAGGAACCTTGCCGCCAGGAAGAAAATATCACAGAATCACTATTTGCTGCACTGAAAAACATGAACAAGTGTGACCTAAATAAGTACTTTAAATATTGAAAAGTGATCAGTGTAAATGACCCCATGGACCTTTAAACAACAGTAAAATGGTATATAAACTGAACAAGGAAAACATATAACATAAAATTAAATCAATAACTTCTCACTCATAATCAATGCAGTTGGTCAGAGCTTTGCAAGCTCATTTGCTTGCCGACCTTTTCGTTGCACTGTAGCAGGCTCCACAAGAAGGTTATGGATAGACAAGAAAGTTGAAAGAAAAAAGTACTGGTCAATTAAGAAAAAAACAAATTCACAAAGTTCTAATACATCTTTATAACAAGGACTAAAACCCCAAACCCTAATGAAGGGATGAATAAACTTAAAATGAAAGAAAATAAATGATTGAAGAGGAAAAAGTGCAAAAACAGGAGAATATTCAGTGCTGAAAGGGCTGACATTGCAGGGGCTTGGAGACTGCCAGTAGGATCAAGTTTAACACAACCAGCTGACTCCTGAATCACACACCAGATACAAGGTGCTACTTAATCCCAGTGTCTTGATGTCACTGCATCTAATACACAAGATTTGAGATGCCATAAAATCCTCCTATCCTGGTGACTCCATGTAAACTGGTTGTAAAGATCCTCTCTTCCAGTTAATAATAAGAGGGACAATAATAATATTCACAACAATAATATCAGTTATATTATTTAAGCAAAAAACAAAGCAAGTATAAACACTCATAAATAGTTATAATTTAAAAAATGTAATATTTAATAAAGAAAACCATAAACCAAAAGAAACACATAAATTTTGATTTAAGGATAGACTTAAAAGTATATATATATGTGTGTGTGTGTGTGTGTGTATGTATATATATATATATATATATATATACATATATATATATATGTATATATATATATATATAAAATCAACAACTGAAACACCCAACAACTAAATGATTATATAGTAAATAGTCGAGAAATAAACAAACAACAAACTCTGCTGTAAATATGAAAATAGCTATCACCAAGTAAAATCAATTGTAAATATCTCTCTGATGTAAATAAAAGACAAAAATGAAGTTAAAACTGAATACTAATTGTAACTGAAAAAGGTACATTCGAGGAGAATCTCTGCAGCGATAGTGGATGAGTGGAGACAAATGAAGCTCATCTAATGCTATTTTGCCCTCCTCCCATTACTTCGAAAAAAAAAAAGGGGGGGGGGGGGCAAATTTGAATATCATGTTGTAAACATGGTAAAGTTGTTTATATACTTCTAATATCAACACAGTTTAAGTGTGGCCGTTGGTGATGGTTGTCTACTATACCCTACTATGTCTTGTTTTGATCGTATAGTGGATTCGGATCTTTACCCTGAACAGTAGGCAGCTTATTTATGTTTGATGGTGTTAGACTTCAGCTCTCTCTCAATATAACGACAACAGTTCACAACTGACAAATGATGTCCATGATTGATGATTGACTTCATTCTGACAGCAGTAGCAAATACGTTGAACTTTATTAACATAGAATAACGTAAAGGATGTGAATTGACGTGCCCAACCTTCCCATAAGGTTGACCGACTGGTACTGCAACACTTTCAAATCAGTTATTCAATACAATGTCTTACTCTCTTGTTCACTCTAGCTGCTTCAGTAGTTCTAGCTGTCTATTGGTTATGGTGGTCACGACATGAAAAATGCACTAGTCAATATTTTCTGCCCTCAAAATTCTTTTCATGTAAACACTGTCCTTTTCAAAATGTTCTAATATCTTTCTTCTGTTTCAACTTATTTTCTGTTGTCTTTACTTGGTGTATCTTAGAGAATACTGGCCTACCGACAGGGTTGACGATTTCCCAAGTTTATATGCTATTTGTTAGTCTGTCACTTGCCTACAAATCTGCACTACCAGTCTTCTTCTTCTTCCGTCCTTAGCCACCGACCGTCAAAGCAGTCAGTGGCCATTACGCCTAGTGGCGTCTTAGGGCAACAGTAGATAGGTTTTCTTTGCCATTGTTTCCCATCACACCTATTGGCGTCTTTAGGGCAACGGCAAATCAATCCATCTGCTGTTGTTTCCGTAATCGAAGTGACTGGCAAACGGGTGATCAGCCCGTGCACTACCAGTAATAGAGTCTTAAATGTTCGTTTAGAAAACACACTTTTCTTGAAATGGCAACACTGTCTTCTTGTCCTCAAAATAAATCACAAAAACTGTCATTTGCGACATACAGGTGATCGAGTGTCTAGACGATAGTGCATTCTTCTGTCACCACAGAGATCAACCAAAATGACTTTGGCTTATCGTCTGATAATAACTCTCAATTGCACCAGCCACTTATAAAATACTATCTTTACACACACTTGGGAGAGAGCCCATTTCTGAACCTACACGTTCTCAGATCTGACTGATTTAATTTTGAACAACGATTTACCACTACAACTATTTCCGAACCTTCTAGACCAAAGCAGCTCACTTTCATTTACCGCACGAGGAATGTGATCACGTAGCCAACTCAGTTTAGCAAAACAAAACAAAAAACTTGACTCAGCACTTTTCCTCAAAGGATGTAAAACACAACTCCTGAATGTATTTTGGATTATTGCCCTTTGATTATAAATTTACAAGTCCATTAATTTCCCTCATAAAAATCATTGTTATAAAAATTACTTCCGACCAAATTTCTGATTACCAACACTAGCTGTTACATAAGCTTTGTACATATTTACATCAACACTGCATTAGTATGTGCAAACATGAGAATACCAACAGTAAAGATGTGGATATACATTTCATATCAAGCGATAAAAGATGTGTGCACACTTCCAAAATCAACAGAGTTTTGATGTAAATTCTTTACATATCAACAGGGAACAGATGTGTACATTTTTCTCGTGTCAAGTGAATATAACTGCCCACAGTTATCACAATAGTTGGGCAAAGATCTGAATGCTCTCGTAGCACTAGGGGAGACACATACTTACATCAGAATGGCATGGTGTGTGTATATACACCTCAAATCAACAAAGTACGTACATCTTGTGTACACACATTTAAAATGAATAGGACAAAGTTATTTACATGCCTTTGATAAATGAGATTTGTACATGCTTCTCATATAACTGTGGTAAAAACATATACACAGTTCCAGCACCAAGAAGGTAAAAATATGTACAAATTAAAATGTTTTCATGCCTTTGATAACTGGATTTGTACAAGCTTCACATATTACCATAGTAAAATATGTACGTAGCAGAAATTACACATTTCCAATATTAACAAGGTAAAGTTGTGCACAAACTTAATGTGTACAAAGTGTGTTCATAGTTCATGTTGGTAAAGGTGCATGTATCCCATGTAAAAAAAAATTGATGTGTACATAAATTTTGTGTTAGCAAAGCAAAGATAGATACAAGTTACCAAAGCACAATATATATACGAGGGGCGTTCAGAAAGTAATGCACCACATCGTTTTTCTCAAGAGCTGTTTATTCAAAAAGCATGAAATTTATACACAATATACATGGATATGTCATGTAAACATTGGTATTATTCAACATAATCTCCATCAACTTGTACGGCTTTATGCCAGCGCGAAACAAGTGCATGTATTCCTAGCCCGTACCAGATTTTGTCTTGATCATGTAGCCATTTCTTCGCTGCATGAATCACTCCTTCATCATCTTCAAACCTTGTCCCACGAAGTGCATCTTTAAGTGGACCAAATAGATGAAAATCAGAGGGTGCCAAATCGGGACTATAGGGTGGATGGGGTAGTACACTCCAACCCAATTTGGTGATTGCTTCCCGTGTTGCCAGACTTGTGTGAGGTCGCGCATTGTCGTGAAGGAGAAGCAGGTCTGTTGGATTCTTGTGCAGCCGAACTCTGCAAAAACGTTGAGTTTTTTCAATGTCTTAATGTAAGCTTGCGAACTGATTGTCTCTCCTCTTGGCATAATGTCCACAAGAATCACACCTTCAGTGTCCCAAAAGACAGTGATCATGACCTTTCCAGCTGAAGGAATTGTCTTGAATTTCTTTCTTCGTGGTGATTGCGGATGATGCCACTCCATTGAATGTCTTTTTGTCTCAGGTTCAAAATGATGTGCCCAGGTTTCGTCACCTGTAACGATCTTAGCAAAAAAGTTCTCTCCATCAGCATTGAAACGCTCCAACAATTCAGAAGAAAGTGCTTTCCTTTGCAATCGGTGGTCATTTGTGAGACATCGAGGAACCCATCTTGCGCAAACCTTAGAAAATCCGAGAGTTTTTATAACTGCATTTGCACTACCAATGCTGACTGACAGCTGTAAGGCCAATTGTTGAGTAGTGATTCGCCAATCAGTAAGAATAATGCCGTCAGCGCATTTCAACATTTCTGCGTTGGTGGCTGTGGCAGGACGTCCACAGCGCGGCCGATCAAGCAGCTCCGTATCTCCACTTCCTGATTCTTTGATTCTCTGAACCCAGCGACTGACTGTACTCCTGTCGACTGCAAAACTTCCATACCCATCACATATACGCTTGTGAATGTTCACAACAGTTTCCTTCTCTGCAACGAGAAATTCTATCATATTTTGCTGCTTATAACGCAAATTGCTAACACGCTCCATTTCAACGGTTTAGGGCAGCCGTATTATTCGGCCGGTTGCAGTGCAATTTGGTGTGCATAATTGGCACTTGCCATATTTCAAGTGTGCAAAATTTCATGCTTCTATCTTCATTATTAGCTGAGAAAAACGATGTGGTGCATTCCTTTCTGAACGCCCCTCGTACAACTTTTTCAAATCAACAGCGCAAGATGTGTGCTCACATCATGATATATGGGTAAATATGCAAACATACTTTACCAATGTAATCAGAAACAATGTTCAGCAAGATATTTCCACATGTCTCTTGCTATCACTATAAAATTTGATACCCGTTTCTTAATGTTAACAAGGCAAAGTTGTGTGCATATGAATGTTAACAGGGCACATACATTCACATAGTTCTCATATCAAAAAGGTAAGATGTGAACATCTTTTCTAACATCCAGACTAGATGTATATATACATTGTTTTCATCTTGCCGACGTAAAGCTATGTACAAACTTCACATGTTAACAAGGTAATGTTGTGTACATACATCTCACATTAATAGCATTGTCAAATTCTTTATGCTCACAAGCAAGTAAGTGTACAATTTTCCAAAACATAAATGAATAAATATAATCCTTTATGATTATCAGCACACTGTATTTAAATACTTCATATTTACAGGCAAATAAATATACATACATACATATTAACAATTAATAAGTATAAACTGCTTCTTGAGCAAATTCAACAATACAATTTAAAGGGCAAGCAAATATCTTAAAGTTTTCCTGACAAACCTTCAGGCTGACGTGGCTGTACTACAGTCAATGACAATCTCTTTTCTTAGTTTCTGGGAGGCTGTTCTGTCAATTCATACATCACAAAGTTGGTCTATGATAGAAAACTCTATACACAGAATTACAACAGGAGGTAATCTGATCATCAGAAAATTACATGGTAAAATAGTGGCCATATTCTTATTAGGAAACTGGCCATTTTTAAAGCCTGCAGTCATCATGTGAAGGTAGGTGGCCTGGTAAGCTGTGGTGTAAATTCACACATCACAAAGTTGGTCTAGGATAGAAAGTTTTATACAGAGAATTACAACAGGAGATTATCTGATCATCAGAAAGGGTTTCAGCTCTCTGCTTCCTTGATCTTCTAGAGAGGTGGGCCCACTTCAGTCATCACTCCCTAGTGACATGCTCCTTTCTTTTCTTTATTTCTGCTTCCAAACTGGCTATTTACTCCTTGTTTTATCCATTCTGCCAACTTAAGGCACTTGTGGAAAAACTTTTATTATTTGTATATAGTCTTAACTCTTCTGGGTGACTAGGCTGTTGCAGTTGTTACACAGCCAATATCCACCAAACTGGTTCCTAGGCAGTGGAGTGTTAGACACCCCCACTTTTTGATGCACAAGACTGGACTCATGCCCCATAAGGAACCCAGCTGTGAAGTAACAGTTCAGCTGGCTGACACTGAGTGTTTAAAAGGTCAATAAACATTATGCAACTCAAGTACATAATCTAAAGTTTATAAGCAGAAGTGTACTTCAAGTATTTGGCACCTGGGGCAGATCCTACCTTGTGCACTACCTCCTCATAAAGAAACACACTTGCAATTACATTTTTGACAGTAAATACTGTCATAATGGAGAGCCGCGGTAGCATAGTGGTTAGTGCACTGGCTTCCTAGCGCAGTGGTCTATGGTTCGATCCCCAGATGAGGCGGAAATTTTTTAGGCCACAAACGGCTACTGGGTCGACCCAGCCCTAAATGGGTACCAGATCAACTCTGGGAAGGTTAAGGCGGCCGGCGTGATGCTGACCACATCACCCCTAGTGTGCCGACGGTCAAGATAATATGGGCCTAACACCATATTCCCAATATGCCTCAATGGGCTTGTAACGGGATCCTTTACCTTTACCTTTTTACTGTCATAATGGTGTCCAATGGCACGTCCCTTCTGGGGCGGACCAACCCCCCCCCCTTCTGGGGCGGACCCCCCCCCCTTTCCCCCCCCCCCTCCCCCCCCCCCCCTTTTTTTTTAAAAACCCCCCCTTATTATGCCACCATTTATAAGTGCAACACCAAAAAGCTGAATCACGAAGCACATGTTAGGATACATTTTAAGTGGAGGTGGATGGTGGCGTGAAAACCTTATACTACAGTAAAAAAAAATTAACAGAGAGCAAAGCACAGGGAAGAAGAATAAAATATATCATTAATAAAGCACAGATACACCATAATTGAATAAATAAACAAGCTGGATCTAATAACAGACAGGATTCACAAAGTTTAAGTGATACATCAACAGCAGTATACCAAGAACATGTATTCATAAGGGACCAAAGATGCATCAAAAGTGAGGAATGCAGTAAGCGACCATAGCTTGACTGCTGCTTGCGTCAGGGTCAGCGAACCAGAGCTGACCAAGACCCTCTACTCCACCTCCAAGTGGTGGTCCTGGAAACAGGCTGCATCATTGCAGTCTGGCTGAGAGAGTAGGAATTGAAGAAGGAAGGCAAACCCGGTCCCAAAAATACCATGCCGAAAACGGATGTGTCGGGCCGAAAGGCGCAGATATCGCAGCTTTGCTGTACACGGTGACACAACGTAACAAACGTCCTTTTCAAGACGAACGCAGAAGAAAAAGTATTCATAAAAAATATCTTTGCAACGACTCAGACAAAGTTTGAGGAATGGAGAGACTTACGCATATATGAATTTGAAAAAAATCAAGAGGAGCTTTCATTGCACTGGAAAATATAGAAATAAAAAAGAAATCGAGTCCAGGGCAAAAGTAAGAATCTTCTGTTCAAATGTCAAGGCAGTCCTATTGTATGGCTCAGAAAGTAGGACAAGAATTAAAATAGTATGATAAAGTCATGAGTGTAGAACTAATAGGAAAAATAAAATACCAGTGGAACAAGAAGGAAGGAGAAGGTGCTGGTCCTGAATAGGACACAATATTACAAGCCAGTCCTCAATCTGGAATCTCCAGAGTAAGAGAAATAGGTGGGGACTTAAAATATAGGAAAACGTGAATTGAAGATAAGAGGGATAAAGAAGATACAGAGAGACCTGGAACAGATATCAAGGTCATTAGTGAAGAAATTATGTCTGAATACAATATCTCATCAGCTCAACCCGTAACCCGTCATGGGTCGTAGGGGTGCCATGGTGGAAGCATCAGCAGACAGGGTCCTCCACTGCTCTCTATCCTCAGAAATGCGTACAAGTGTGGAAAAACCGTGCCCTGCCCTTTATTTGATGTTATCAGCCCATGATTTTCTTTGCCTTCCTCTTCTCCGTTTACCTTCGACTGTTCCCTGGAGGATCGTTTTCGAAAGGGAGTCACGACGAGTAACATGCCCAAACCAGGCAAGCTTTCGACGTTTCACTACTGACAAAAGTGGTTCTTGGTGGCCTGCATAGGTGTTTATTTTCCCTCTAACATAGACATTTGTTTTGTGCTCTTTATAGCAATTGCGCAAAATTCTTCTATAACATTTATACGCGAAAGCCTGAATCCTTCGCTCCGTATCTGCAGTGAGTGTCCAGCCCTCACATCCATACAAGAGATTAGATAACACAAGGGATTTGTATAATTTGATCTTCACAGGAAAACTGATGTTACTTTACAGATCACATTCAGCCTTGTCATGGCAGCTGAGGCCATCTCAAGTCTTGTCTTGATTTCTTTACTTGATCTTCCATCACTACATATAGTGGACCCCAGATATTTAAAGGTGTTAACTTCTTCTAACGTTTGCCCATTTAACGTAATGTTGGTCGGAACATGTTTCTTATATCTATTCACCAATATCTTGCTTTTTTCTGTATTAATTTCCATCCCATACGTTCTTGTTACTTTCTCCAGTCTAAAGGTAAGGTCTTGAAGTTCTGATTCTGTTCCAGCTATGAGATCGATATCATCAGCAAAACGTAGATTGCAAAGAGGTAGGCCTCCAATCGATATGGTTGTTTTATAATCGTAGAGAGCCTCCTGCATAATATGTTCTAGATATATATTAAAGAGCACTGGGGACAGGATACATCCCTGACGAACTCCTACAGTTGTTTTGAAAAATTATCCAATGTCATTGCTTGCAAAAACAGCACTGCTTGCGTCCTTGTATAGTGCTTCAATGATATCTATGATGTTGGTATCAAAATTGAATTTTCTCATTATTTGCCATAAGCCTTCATGCCAGACTCGATCGAAGGCTTTTGTGAAATCGATGAAGTTATGGTATAAATCGCGTTGATGCTGGAGATGTTTTTCGATCAGTAATCTAATATTGAAGATTTGTTCTGAGGTACTTCTTTTTGGTCTAAAGCCAGCCTGTTCCTCGGACAAGATTTCTGTTTTATTCTGTTCAAAAGTATCCATAACATCACTTTACTTGGATGACTACAATATTAGACTGTCAAAAGCCTTTTCAAAATCAACGAAATTAATGTACAGCTGTCTTTGCCATTCTGAGCACTGCTCTATAATGTTCCTGAGGGTAAATATATGATCTACACATCTGTTCTTTCGAAATCCTGCTTGTTCTTTCCTCAGTTTGTGGTCTACTGCTTTTGAAATTCTCTGTATAATTATGTTGACTAATATTTTGCTGGGAACTGAGAGAAGAGTGATTCCTCTCCAATTATTGCAGTCTGCAAGGTCTCCCTTCTTGGGCAATTTGACAATTATTCCTTTGTTCCACTCCATTGGTGCAGTCCCTTGTTTTCCAGCCTTGTGCAAATAGTGGTTCTAATAGTTCTGCTGCTAGCTCAGAGTCTGTCTTAAATAGCTCTGCATTTAAGTTATCATGGCCAGGAGCTTTTCCATTCTTTAACCCTTTGATTGCTGTGATGATTTCTTCTTTTCGTGGAATGTCTGTATTAACATCTAGATCATTTTCAGCCTTAGGAGCACTCAGTTGTGTCTCTGGTGGTTCCTTGTTCAGAGTTTCTCTGAAATGCTCTGCCCATCTTGTTTCCTGTTCCTCTGCTGTCGTGATGAGATTTCCTTGCTTATCTCTTACTAATGTAATATTGTTTGCACCTCGTATTCCGCTGATGATGTTGGTTATTTTGTATACTGTGCTTTTTTCATTGCTCAGTGCTGCCTCTTCTGCCTGTCTTGCAAGATTGTCTAGGAAATTCCTTTTGTTGGCTCGGATTTGGTGTTTAACTTTCTTGTCCAGTTGACTGTACTGTTCGCTATATCGTTGCTTTAACCTGGGGGACTTCGCTTCTGTTTTCTTTTTTTTTATTTCCTTTCTCATCGTTATGGTGGTTAATATTTCTGGTGTTATCTAGTCTTGCTTCTTCCTTTCCTGGAATCCCAAGCACGATTTGCTGCTTTCCTTATATATTGTTGAAATGGTGTTGAATTTCTGGTCTATATCATCAGTCAATGTCTTTTCCCGACTTTTGGCAAATTGATATCGCTTCGTTATATCAGCCGCAAAAGCTGTTCTGGTAAGGGGATCCTTAAATTTGCTGATGTCAAACCTTTTCTTTGTAGTTACAGTTGGTCCAGCCGTTCTGAGTTTCACTTTCAGTTTTGCTACTATTAAATGGTGATCACTTCCCACATCCGCACCTCTTCTTACCTTCACATCTTGTAATGCATGTCTCCATCTTTTGACAGTATACATAAGGACCGTTAAGAAAATACTGAGGGCTTATGGAATTCCAAGCTGCATAATGTCAATCATAAAAAGCCCCTATGCCAACTTTACGTGTAGCGTTTGGCAGAGCAGCCCATATCAGTAAGGAATCAGGATCTGGAACAGACAGACATCTTCACATACCTTGGATGCATAGTAACACCAGATGGCGGAGCAAGCAAAGACATCAACAACAGAATGAACAAAGCAAGAATAGCCTTTTTTAGTCTAAACAACATCTGGAAGTCCTCTCAGTACAGCACAAGGACAAAATTAAGATTATATCAGAGCTGTGTGCTTTCTGTGCTTCTCTATGGTGCGGAATGCTGGAGAGTTACAGAGAAGGAAATGTCGAAATAGTCCTCTTTTCACACATCATGCCTAAGAAAAATTCACCGAATCTTTTGGCTGAATACCATCACCAACCAAGATCTGCTTACTCGGAGCAAGCAAGAGGACATGTACACCATCATAGCTGGCAGACGCTGGAGCTGGGTTGGCCATGTCCTCAGAAGAGACCCCGATGTCATCACAAGAACAGCTATGCCATGGATCCCTGAAGGAAAACGAAAGAGAGGCCGACCAAAAACAACTTGGCGGAGGACTGTGGAGGCTGAGATGCAAAGAATGAACCAGAGTTGGGGCACTGTACGAAGGAAGGCCACCAACCGAGCAAAGTGTAATCAATTTGTTGTTGCCCTACAAGACGCCACCAGGCGTGATGGCCACTGACTGCTTTGACGGTCGGCGGCTAAGGATCAAAGAAAAAAGAACAGAAAAGAACAATATTAGACATACTATAAGTTCTCCTTAATAATTGCTTTGAAAATGTCCATAACAAGATCAACTGTTTTGTCACAGACATCAGTATGAACAGCTGAAAACAGTATGTTAATATCTGTGTCTGAAAGATATAATTTTGGGAAACTCGTAAGAACATCTGGGAGATGTTCAGGTTGCATTTCACCAAGGTACACAGACAAAATATGGGCAGGTTTCTTCCTCTCAACACACATTTGTGTGCAGGTACTGATTATGAACTTAAATAGACGAGCTTCAGGTTCTTCAACACCACAATTATCTGCCTGGACAACTGTTTCCCTTCCAGCTGGGTCAAGGTTGCTAACTGATAGTGGTTCTTGGTGAAGTGTCAAGCTTTCTAACTTAGAATTTGCATCCGAAACAATAGCTTCATTTGCTCCATCATTAAACACGAGTGTTTTTTCTAGGTGTGATTCAAGTGAGGGGGATTCTCTCTTTAGATTTTCTTGCACAAAAATGGCAACATGTGATTTGCTGATGGTATCTATGTGGGGCACCAGATAATCCTTCCTCATGATGTCTAATCACATTCAGACCAAAGATTTTCATTAGAATATCCTTCAGATATTTGGAAGCGTTATCAGATCTTCCAGGTTCTGGTTCATTGTCACCGTCGAGTTCTTGCACAATAACTATGTCATATTTCTGAGAATTATTGTTGGTGTCAAATGTCTTCTGAAACATTCGTTTCCATATGTGATCGGGAACCTGCAATAAATGGCCTCCTTGCGCCTGTACACGAAATGTGGACAGAGTACGTTTAACAACTTCAGACATAAGTTTTTGAATATTAGGATTGTTTTCTCTTTTGAATCTACAGCTGACTTCAGGATGAAGTGGAATCATGTCAAGAAACAACAAAGCTCCATTAATATCTCCTAGGTTTAAGTAACTTGTCAAACACCTATCTAAAGCTCCCACGTTCTCCCAAGCAGAAGGATCTTTTGAAATAATTTTGTCAAAGACTTCTATACAACGGTAATCAGCAATGAGTTCACAAAGCTTAAAGAGTATGCTTCTGCTGTCTGCACTTCCTTCAAATTCAAATTTCTTTTGCATTGTATCAAAAGCGTTCCATAAGTCTGTTGCAACTGTGACAAACTCAGGAACGTTAGCTGCCAGAAAGGAGGCCATTCTAACTGCCTGTATTAGCATTTCTTCACTTTTCTGAACAAGCACCATTTTTTCAGTATCATCTTCAGCCTTTTCAGCCTCCATTGCGTAGCAAATGCCAAACAGGTTGTAAGCATTAACGAGGTAAATTGGATTTGGTATTTCAGAAAACTGGCTAGACATTACCTCAATTAAAGATTTAATGGTTGTTTTTGCATCATTGAACTTGCTCATCTGAACATACATTACCCCTAAATCATAATATGCTGGTATATTTTGCCTATGGCTTTCAAAAATGGCCTTTTCAAACTGTTCTACTGCTTTGTAGGTGCAAGGATTTTCCTCACTGAATGGCAGCAACTTTTTCTTGGGCACCTTAAGCATGTATTTCAGACGTTCATCTAAGTTTTGTGGTCTTTTATTTTCAGGTGGTCGTGGTAAGAGATTAATGGCGACAACATTGTTGTTTTGTGATGATAACCACTGCTGTCTCTGGCCTCTCTGCGCTAAGCCAAATTTTCTTTCAATGTTGATTGCCATTGCTCTATATGTTAGTCCCAGGTGATGATGGGCCCTGTTTGTTGGTTTTATGCTAATTGCTATAGTCAAAAGTATCTCTGAGATTTGAAGATCTTCATCACTTCTAAAATATCGAAACAGCTGGCCAGCTATTTTTAGAACTTTCTCTGTTAAATTGTTACCAGCAGTTTCTATTGCTTTAAAACAAAGTGTTTTCCAGTCATCATGACCAACAATATTAGACCAAGTCTGCCTGTCCAACAATGGTGTATCATTTTTAAACTCAGAAGATTCTTCGATAACATCATCATGATGTTTGAGGTAAGCTAGTTCAATCAAAGCTGCAGATCTGATGACATTCTCTCTGGCTTCATTACCAAGTCTAAAGAGCTCTTTTGCTGCCTCAAATGCAAACTGGTGAAGATCAATATGTTCCGCATCTTCCGAATAAACTCCTAAATGAGTGCACCTTCTGTACACCATGGCACGCATGAACTGTAGACGTTCATCTTGAGGACGCATTTGTATACTTAGAGCATAGTCAAAAAGTGCTATTGAACACAAATTATGTTGTGCACCACCAAACTTGCGATATTCATACGCCTGTTCTAAAAGTGCCTGAATTTTAAATTCTTTATAGCTTTTATTTTTCTTCAGTTTGTTCAGACAATCAAGAATATTATTCTCCTTTTCTTCATCATTGTTTTGGTGATATAAAAATGCTGCATTTCCTAACGCTACTAAGTTCTGGTCACCTGAAACTTTCAAAATGTTCTCATTCAAGACCAAAGCAGCTGGAAGATCATCTAGCTCTACAAGGACGCGTGTTAGTAAATTTTCCCTCCAAATAACAGCCTCATAGTCTTCCCCTTGTGTACTCTCTAAGTTGTGCTTGATGTACTTACAATTCTGTTTACTTAGTTCTGGTTCACTGATGCTGAAACCACTGTACTCTAAGTCCCCAATATCAAGGTTTGAACATCCTAGGTTGAAAGAACAAGGAAAATCTTTCATTTTGTCCCGAAATAGCCTTTGCCTTTTTCCCTCAATTTCACGTGCAGCCTGTGAAAGTTGTACACGACTTCCTGTCATCTTCAACATCTCTGAGCTATGTTTATTGCCTGAAATAACAAGGAATGCATTGTAGCAGTGCATACAAAATGTGCTTATATGTAATTCACGAATTAGCAAGAAGGTAGTCATATTATGGTCACTGTTTAGGCCATGGATGTTAACAACAACGGATAAATTAAAAGAGAATTTAGCTAACTTGTTGTCGTACGGATAGGCTTGAAAGTTCTTTATGGTCCCGCCTGAGTAGAGTGGATGGTAATAAGTACTCGAGAAATAAAGGTGTGATAAAAAGATTTCACGGGTGAATAGCTTAAGGAGAAGATATGTCTCTGGATTGAGTAAGTTTCTCTAGTTTAAACTTGACAACACCGAATATCTAAAGAAAGATCAAATAAAATCAGATTTACATACATATGAAATAACAATAACTGTGCCCTCCCCCTCTTGAGAAAAAGAACCCAAAAAGTTAATAACCCAAAGGTCAAAGATTAGCACTATGTTACAGAATAGACAGTAAAGAACAAGTTCTTACTATATATTACCCAGTAAAGTAAACAAGTTTAAGTAGAATAAAGATGATACAATTTTCATGTAACAAAGAAAAATATTCACTCTCTCTGTCATATGTGGCCACTCAATCACACCTTACTTACTGCTGGTGATATCTCTTGGAAATGCAATTATCCTGAATATAAAATTTCAAGTGTTTTTATCTTCCGAATTGGCCCCAGTCCATCCCCTAGCCAATTAAGATTTACGAGGTGGACGCCTAATTTGGTGGTTTATTCCTGGATGAACAAATGTCTCTTCGAATAGTTAGTGTACAAACCGAGATCTTGGGTTCACAATAAAACAGAGGAAAATACTTCCAGTATTGGGAAACATCTGGTTGCTAAAACTGTTACAATTGATAAATGATGGTGATCCTATCGGCTGGCGCTGTGGTGAGTGCCGATTCTGAAACAGCGTAACTCTTCTGGATAAAATCCACTTGGATACGACTGTCAAAAGTCGGGAGAAATGTTATTGGTTTCACAACCCAGTGGGCTGATAAAAATTGAACAAATTATTTCTGGGTTATATAAGTCCAGTTAAATTTACCATTTAAAATGTTACTTTGTATCTTTGGCCAATGCTGTTCACAAATGAACTCGGGGAGGCGTCAGCCAAGAAAAAAAGACAACATTAACCAATCAGTAAATGAAGAATAAGAAGACCGCTGGCCACTCTTGTGATCAGGTCTGCTTAACAATAAAGAAACATTATGGAAAAATGCTACTATTACATCTACATATATGCACACGGAAGGGACAAAGACGATCTCTTATCCACTCCGTCAGTCCTGATTAAAGTTAACCGGCACAGGTGTTTTCCTTTATGCCTAAACTATCACACGTCACCAACGCTGAGATTACAGGTCGGATGAAGGTATGCAACCTTCCCGCCCTTGCTCGCGCTGTAACGATTAGCGTACAATGTCAATTATTATTTAATTATCTATACGCACACTTACATAAATATCTTACTTACTTACTTAGTCGTTCCCCTTCTACCGTGAGGTGTAGAGGGTTAGAAGAGAGAGCGCCAGACTATCCTATCGGCTGTCTTCCTTCTGGCCTGGTTCCATTCTAGTCCTCGGTCCTTCAAAGATTGTCTAATGTTGTCCTCCCTGCAGACTCTGGGTCGTCCTCGGGGTCTGGATCCCTGGCTCTTTGTTTCCCATGCTTATCGTGGTAGCCGATCTTCTCCCATTCTGCAGACATGGCCAAACCATCTTAGTTGGGACTGTTATACTTGGGTCTGCAGTGGGTGGGATTTTAGGCCTTGACATATTGTCTGGTTGCGGACCATGTCTCTTGTTACTTCAACCACCTTCCTCAGATACCTCATTTCTGAGGTTTGGATCTGGCTTTTGTGGGTTGTAGTCATTGCCCATGACTCGCATCTATATGTCAAGACTGGGACATAGGTGGAGCTGTATACAACAATCTTCGTTTTCTTACCAACCTCTCTCTTGCTGAGGAATCCTCGACTTATGGCCTGAAAAAGTCTCACAGCTGCTGCTTTTCGAGTGGCCAACTCTTCTTTGATGCCTCCCTTTCGGTCTATAATAGCTCCGAGATATTTAAAGTGGTCGACCTGCTTCAGGACCTGTTCTCCTAGCTTAATCTGATGTCTTCTTTCTTCTCGTGATATCACCATGGATTTTGTTTTAGAGCTGCTTATGACCATCCCTCTCTTCTCCAGCTCTTCCTTCCAGACTTGAAGGTTGGATTGGAGATGTGCCTCTGATTTAGCAATCAGGGCAACATCATCAGGAAATGCCAGCTCTGAAATACTGACCTGTCTCAACTTCCAGTACCCCACTGAATTCTTTCTTGTTCTTTCCTTACATGCCTTGATAACATCGTCCACGAAGAGTTTGAAAAGATAAGGTGACAGGATATCACCTTGTCTTACACCAGTAGTGGTCCTGAACTCTTCTGACTTATGGTTTGCTGTCCTCACATAGTTTCTGCAAGACTTGTAGAAGCTCTGTATAGCATGAATCAGAGGTGCTGGAATGTTCTTCCTTGCCAAACAGTCCCAAAGTTTGCTCCAGGGGACCCTGTCAAACGCCTTTATCCATACGCGCACTTACATAAATATCGCCTGTCGTTAATAGCTATTAAATTGTCGGCGTCTGTTGGTCATCGTATGGTATTAAATAATAGTCACTTATTATAAATACACAAAATGAAATATAACGTGAATTCTTTTCCGTCACTAACAGTCGCGCCTGTCATCTAAATCAGTCAACTAGCACCGTCTCTTCTAGTGTGAGAAAGCGGGTGATGGAAATTACATTGTAACTGCACATCTGGTATAAAATAGCTACTCGTTATTTTATTTCACTAGTTTTAACGCTAGAAAATCACAGTGAACTATAGTGGTAAAACTTAACACATTAAATCACATAAACACTAATTTCTATTACCAGAATATCGGAATAAAGATCCCCACGAAAGCTATTAACACATCTTCCACAATGGTTCCAGTCTACGTGCTTAGACTATCCAAAACTCTGAGCGACAACTGATAGCGGGGTTTAAGAAACGACAGTTTATATATATTATTGTTTCTCTAATCTATAGATGACGTTACTTTTCACATTGCCATGTGTATCAAGAGAATCGTGTTCCCCAGATAAAAGGTTACGGTCGGCTTTCCTCTGGCGTTGCTAAACTACATCAGAAGAATCCTCACGTCTAACGGGTTCTCTAAGATTTTGCCTGTATCTGAAGATCAAAGAACTCGGGAAAATCCCGTGAGTCTACTTCAAAGGATATATGTTTCTACACGTGTGGTCTGTCAGCTATCGTGTGATTGACAGATAAACTCGCGTGAGAAACTAGGTAAACAAACCTAATTCGCTACCTGTTATGACTGGCAGGTCGCGAAGTTTGTAAACTTTACGCTAGCCCGTGTTAACAGAAAAAGAGGCGTGTATTAAAAGGTGAGTAAGACAGGCAGAAAAATGCATGGTTTTGTTAATAATTCATAGAACGCTAACGAGGTCACGAAAGACTGTCATATACTGTAGGCTATATTTCCATTATACGTTACATTACGTCCGGGCTTGAAGATGTGTTAAGTTATTTTATAGTCATAGAGGGGGAGTTAAATGTTTGGGATCCTCACATGTACGTCTTGTATTTTGTAGACGCTCATTTGAGCGTATCTAGGTTAATTTTATGTTTAATTATTTGCGTACGACCGTTTGCACCATTCTTAAACGGGTATGGCTCGGTTTGTCGCGGTGATTTGTTGCTATCCGGGCAACGTACTGGAGGCAGATCGAGATAACTAGCGTCGGGTAAAGACGTGATTGATTATGGTGTTCTTACCCAAGTCAAAGGGAAGACACGAATAAGTAGCCGTTATGATCATCTAAAACAGCGGTGGCCAAACTACGGCCCGCGGGCCAGATCCGGCCCGCCAACCTGTTTTGACCGGCCCGCCAACCTGTTTTTGGCAGGACTCTTATTGTTGATTGAAGCCACACTCTTCACAATGAAATAACACACAAATGTATGTTTGAAATAAATAATTACATGTCATATTACAAATTATAAAACAAATTAAAACAACAGATTCATTATATTTTTTTTTACAGTAATTTCAGTTCGAAGACTGGTATACATGTCTTGGCAGATGTGCAGTACAGTAGTTTGCCGTTGCTTTCTGTACGTGGTTCATTATACTCGTATATGTAAAACTAAATATCAGAACGTTATTTTTTAAGGATTTTATAGGTCTGGCCCTCGGGTGTTACCCTTTACCATAATCTGGCCCTTGGCCAAATCTAGCTGTAGAGCTACCGTTAACCTTTGTGTGGTAACGGCTAGTGCAGTCAGTCAACGTCCATGTTGATTACTGTTATTGACTTTGTATTTTTTCTGCCATGAATATAATATTGATGATCGTCTACCTAACTGATGTCAACGTATATAATGTCCGAACTCCTGATGTCAAATAAATATGTTTCGTACTAACTCTTGCAACCAGTCCAGCATCTCTTCGTTGCTCGTTATCGAGTTTCATGATCATTAACTAGATCACAATCATATGATCAACCAACGGCCCACAACACATTCGCGTTGCAAAGAAATACGTCAGCCACATGTTGTAAGCCCGACAGCCTTGACAACATCATTTTCAATGTCAGTCTAGTAAAGAAAACACATCGGTAACAGTTTGGCGGCCATTGTATGGGGAAAAGTGTTTTTTTTTCAAGTAAAGATGCTACAACACATTACTAAATAAATATTATACAAACATAAAGGTATGTTTTACTACCCATCACTACCACGTTCGTTTCAAGCTACGTCGACTATTGCGACAAGAATTTACCATCCACGACACCATTGTTTTCAAGATTGCTGTTTAACGGTCGACCTCACTGACCTCTGCGTGGTCAACCTGTACATCGTGTCAAGCCATATTGTGAGGGTCAACGATGGATCGTAGTACTGATAGTCTTTTGCTCACCATGCAGCGCCCGATACCTATCGACATTACGTTTGCGAGGACCAGGATTTTTTTTCAGATAAGTGGCTGACTATTTTTGTGCGTCTTGTCACTGCTGCTTGTTTTAGTCGAGCCTTTCTTTTATTATGTCCACTTTTAATCTCATTGTTCTATGTTCTATGTGCCATGCGGTAAGGTTGGACGGAGACCTACGTGGGATTCATCCCAGCTTCCCACCAGGGCCCACCTTAGGTGTTCTTTAGGGACATTTGAAGATTTCCCGCAGTTGAAATTCCGGCTTTTATATTTGCCAAAGGATTTCGGTCCACTGTGCTTGGTTGTCTGTGACACCTTAGTGTTTAGATGTGACGTGCTGTTTTATTGTTGTTCTTGTGATAATTTTTTTTCTCTGTGCCTTAGTTTATTGATTGACTTTGTTTGTAACTGTCATTCTCCACCTTACTATCCTTGATTTATATACACATTTTTTATTTATATGCTGTACTGTTGCTTGTCTCGTATCTTTTTTCGCAGTGTCATTGCATTTTTTGCAATATTTTTTCTTTAATTCTGCTTTACTTCTTTAGTTGATTCTGCGAACGTTTTCATTTGTACTTTGGTATCTCGTCTTCTTATCAGTTGTTCTCAGTATCTTCATCATATATTGCCTGTCTTATATGCTGTTAATTTTTTTTCTTCTAATGCATGATTTATTGATTGATTATTAATTATCTAATAATATTAGCATTCCTGAAATTAAGAGGAATTTAACCTCAGGTTCTGTGGACAAGAACCTGTCGCACATTAATTAGGTGATACTTTTAATTTATTAAACAAATATTTGACTAAGTCAGTTAGCAACTCATAAACTTGGACAATATGTCTACATTTGACTATTTTATCAAGCAAGGTAAAGCACTTGGTATGGACGCTGGTGAGTTAATGCGATTCGAAACCTCTGAATATGCGAAAGCCCAGGACGCAGAAGACAGGAAACTTCAGCAATACACACAAAAACCATTCTGGTTCTTACAAGATCAGGTTGCTTCCATTTAAATCAATATCAACTTGACGAAGACGGTTATCGGCTCCGTTTTAAAAGCTTACTGCTAGAGAAAGGAAAGGACTTCTCTGATTTCATTGCAAATATACGTCTTACTTTTTCTCGCTGGGCTGAATTTTAAAGAATAGAGCACACATTTGAAGGACTTAATGCTCCGGGATAAAGTGATGTCCGCAGTCAACCCATTATTTCTCTCCTTCCTGCATGAGCGAAGGCCTGCTAACCTGGCTTTTACTGAGGAAATAGGTAGTCGGTTAGGTACCGCAATCCAAACATGGTTGTTAGCAACTCTAACGTCAGGGAAGCATTACCAGTGGCATCAGCTATGCCTTACAATAATAACTTGCGACATAGGTCACAAAGCACTGATTGTAATTTTGGTAGGGGAGATTACCGGAAATACCGATCTCACCAAGGGATCAATTCCGTAGCAATTCTACTGCTCCAAAGGACTGGAGATTATTCAATGGGCCACAACATTTTAGTGAAAACAATTCAGGAAATGGTAGACGTGATAACCACGCGAATAATTGGCAACTTTACGGTAATTCTTATTGTTAAAACTAGTTTCTTTGTAGACACTTATATTAATGTATGTTTTCTATAACAGGCCACACAGGCCATCACTTCTGCTACTGTGTAGAAAATTCGTTACAACTGTTCTGTTAGAGTTTCTGTTATAGTTGGGACTTCTGTTGGTGTTGAATGTTTGTGGTGGGTGGCACGGTTAGACAAAGTTAATACAATTGCTGATGAATACGACCAGCCTTGGTCGGGCTTACAGGTGGCCGACAGGTGTGTAAATATGTATATATGTATAGGCGAATGTCATGGGTATTTTAGGTTTGTTTACATTCTGTAATCACCCACACCACAGTAACGTTGGGTCAGGAATAGACCAACTAGTTTTAACTTATACACAGTTTATTGTACACAACAACATCAACATCGCAGACGGTACATTGTCACAGGTTACTACAGCGTACAAAAATCCATGACGAATAGGTTGCAGGACATTAGCAACTCATAATAGATCGTGTAAGTACATATCCATCAGAAAAAGCATTACATACATTGCAATACTAGGTACATTAATATCCATATGAAAGAACATCCATCAGAAAAAGGATTGCATACATTGCAATACTAGGTACAAAACATATGAGCCAACGTAATCCATGGCATTAGAATAATAAGTCTTGGAAAAAACTCTTCCCTTCAATAATATACTCTGGTCACACTAGCGAGACAAACAACCGTCTCGAAGCCCTGCCAGATACACAATGACTGAGATTATAGTTTTTCAGTACAACTCAGTAAAGTCGCTCGTGCGCTAACTAACTGCTTCACATCTGAGCTCAGCTCATCCGCCTCTCCCCCCAAACTACTACTAAGAACATTCGAACAGTTTCTTTATTAAAAAAAAAAAAAACTAACGCAGACTCAGTTGAGCTATGTTCCAAAATAATCGTACACAAAGTACCCAAATAAAAAAAATCTACTCATTACTTTAAACGTGCTTGCTAACAAAAATCAGCCCCGTACATAATAATCCCTAACACTTAACTCCTACTAAAAAAATGTGACTTAACACTTATAGTAGCCAACACAATTCATGTAATGGACATATTAATCAAAGGGAAAATAGGTCTCGTAACCATTCCAATTGGAGTTCTAATCAAAACAGAGGTCCTATTAGAGAAAATAGTTATGATCCATCTCGATATAGAGGTAGATCTCCAAATAATGATAGATCTCTTCGATATGCTAACTCGGCTCAACTTGAGCCTCAGGTGATTTTAAATCAGGGTGACAATAATACTGCCCCTAATGTTGCTGCTTCTAGTTATTTTGATTTTGATCGTGCATCACAGTGCCCTGAGTGCACGACTCTATTTCAGCCTGAAGCAGTTACTACCTTGAGTGGCGGTCATGCTCTCCCGACTCTTCCAGTCTTGTCTGCTCATGTTGGAACAGGTTCTCTTCTCCTTTATTAGTCCTTAACATTCTTAAGTAGTCATCAGGTTCTATTTTTGTTAAGTGAGTACGCACCAAATTAGGTGGGTGTTATTTTATGTATAGTTCATTTATCGCGCACGTAAATGCACAATTTTGTGTATGGATATCTGCGGGCGCGCTTGTTACCAAACAAGCGAGATGACGTCAGAGGTTGAAAAAGGAAGCCAGCATCTCATGCCAGACATTGAGTCTGTTGCCTATTTATATATATACCCAGTGTGTTGGGGTAAGAATTCTTCTGGAACAATGACTCCTTGGTAGAAGCCATTGTCGGCTTACTCTACACGTAAGTCCGAACCAGTTTTGATAAGAAGTGAATTGATTTTTTTTGAACTTTCGTGTCACCATCCTCTGTTGGTATCTAGCTAGCACCTTTCTGCAAACAGGGGTGCTATAATGGATCAACGGGGACTTTCACCGAAAGCATTTTTAATATTGTATAGAATTCATGGCTTCATCGTTACGGCTTATCGATTTGTAATATTATGTGGATTGCCGTCGCACGAGTCACGGCGACGAAGAGAGGTTAACCAAGTATTAGGACATAACCTTCGTTGTTTATTTTATATGCAAGTATGCATGGATCTGCCATGTCAGAGGTACCAAGCCACTTAAGTACCCGACCAGAATTATAGGACAGAGTTAATATATTCATTCCAAGATTAATAGTTTGGATAGTCCTAACGGTCATGACATTGACGCAAGGTCAAACCCTTATCTTATGTGAGGAATTTAATATGATGCCTATACCATGCCTATACATGCTACATGTATGTTTGCTCTGTGGAATCCATGTTGAAGTACTGTAACCTGTTGTCGTCAACGTATTTCGTCCTAAATAAATTATGATGCCAGTAAACGTAACGAGTTCTCCCATGTCTGCATTGGCACGGTTCGAAGTGCCCAGTTACGAGTCCAGTTCACGGATTTTTTTTATCATACCAATCATTCATTCGACATTCGCGTGTACATTTATAGATGTGCTCCAGGAAAGAGCAGTTACAAATTGGTGGGCCATTCTGTGGTCTGATATCAAGTCAGATGCAAAGGAACGATCCCTAACTAAACGTTTGAAACTGTCTTCAAGTTGAAGTCAACATCCGGAACGTTGGAATACAACTGCATACTTCAAGTGGGAACTGCCTTCACTATCAAACTCAGCGACGTTGATTGGAAATTTAACGGACACTCAAGGTCATTATGAACTCGACTACTTCCAACATTTGCGGACTCTGCCACATGCTACGTAAGCTTACTCGTTAATACAGCGCCGGATTGCAAGACTCGACAATCCTGTGAATTATTTTCTTATCAAAAGATGAGTATTACGCTGGTTTTTTTTTTTGGTACCGTCTTACTATAGCTGAGCCGCTCTTTGACATGTCCGTTGTTATATTTTACGTGTTGCATGTTATATGTTCCATGTTTGTTGTGGGAGTTTGGGAAAGGAGAGTCACGGAGGATACATACCAGCTTCACACCAGGGCCTTCGTGACTGGTCTTTAGATTTATTTCGCAGACTTCCCGCAGTGGAATGTTCCGACGCGTATGTGTCGATGGATTTTAGGTCCACTGTGTCTGGTTGTCCGTGACACCTGACTGTTTAGCTGTATTGTCAAGTTTTCTTTGTCGTTTTTGGCAGTAATTTTTATACGTACTTTAGTTTTATGATGTATTTTGTTTGTAATATTCGTCCATTCTCACCTTGCTATCGTTTAGTTTTTACACCTTTGTGTTTCTACACTGTGTTGTCAATTGTCTTGTTTAATTATATTATCGCAGTTTTCGACGCATTTTTTGCATAATTAGTCCTTATTTTTCCATTCTTACTTGGTTGAATTCTGCGACTGTTTTTGGTGGTCTCTTATTATCTTGTCCCGTCTCGATTGTTGCTATTGTCTATTGCTTTTGTCTTTTCATTACATTTCATTGGTTAAATTATTTTATTGATTAGTAATATATGTGATAAACGAGCGCAAAGGCCTTTTTGCTCCATCTTTTCCTACATTTTTCATATTTTATTTTCTCCGACATTTGCTCTTTCATCCCATATTTGCGACCCACATTTGCTATTTCATCGTTGTGATTACTCGCGACCGGTATCTAGAGAACCACATTTGTACTTTCATCGGGGGAAATAAAGTCCTTTGATTGAGTCCACATGCCTGACATTATCGTTTGAAGCCCACATTGCATCGTGATAAATCTGGTAAAAACACATCTGGTCATCCTAATCAAACATCTGGGCATGCTGTAATTTCTGTGACACCATATTGGACGCCCAGATTGGCCAGGGGAAAACGTCTCATGCTGTAATGGTGTTATCTTTGGTCGGCCGCGGTTCAGACAAGCGTTGGTTTACCACATTGGACGCCCACCTTGGCCATGTGAACAATAAACAATCAGAGGTCAAATCACACCCACGTTTATATATAATACCGCGTAGCTTGCTAGAAGAAGGAGTCCAGTTTTTTTACCTTGTGAGGAAGAGATTAAACCCAAAAACGCATAGCCTAATACACGTGTTTATTCAGAGTGGATGATAATTCAGTTCTGTGATTAATTGTGTTCTTAAAGGATTTTGCGAAGGGAAAAGAAGGTTAGTAGATCTTATACTTATTAATACATTTTCTTATTTTTGTTTATTTTAACCTCACAGCTAAAAGGTGCGAAAGATAAAGTTTCAAATAATTCTTGGCATAACTGATTAATAAAATCAGAAGATTTTCATAGAAGATGATAGGATGATAGGAGGTAATTAATAGTTCATATTTCACCTTTATCATCATCACCACAGTCTCCCATGCGCACACACTCTCATGCACAAGAATTTAACCTCAATAGAATTGAACTCAGAGAGAGAGAGAGAGAGATGATTAATGAGCAGTAGTTTAAATGAAAGTCAACCAGTGATGTTAAATGTGAAAAACTTACGAAGACTTTTGTGTGTCTTCAGTTCATCAGAAGTCTGAGTCTACACGCAACGTGTCTGACGTCTAACCAGAAATAAGTTATCAAAAACGGACATTTGGCTAGCAGAATTCGCCATAGGACATCTTTCATTCCTAAATTAAAAAGGAATATTGTCTCACCCACAAGTCAGAAGGTGGACGCAGCATTTTTCGTCACCATATACTGCTTGCTCACAAGTTCAATACAGAGTTATCACAAGTTCAATACAGAGTTATCACAAGTTCAATACAGAGTCACCATAAATTCAAATCACTCGAAAGATCATTATTATCTGAAGTCAAGCAAAAGAGCTCAAAAGAGGAGTCGCATATTTATAGCAAGTGCAACACCCTCTTAAGCGCATTCTATGAAGCAGACTATATATATATATATATATATATATATGTATATATATATATATATATATCTATATATATATATATGTATATATATATATATATATATATATATATATATATATATATATATATATATATATATATATATATATATATATAATGAATCACGACTACATATGCAAGGTTATGAGTCTACATATCACTAACATTTCGTGAAAATATCCAGTCTGGCCAGTACCCTCGGGAGATTAGACAACAGACTTTTTGTTCATATGACAACTATTAACTGTTGATCCACACTACAGAGATATACTCAAACAGTGAAGGAATATACATTGATATCTCGTCAGCGTTCTCCGTACGACAACAGTATTCATCAGAACGTCCTCGGCTTAGAGATACCCCACTCGACATAACGTATAACAACTTGGGACATTTTATGCATACATGTGAATCCTCATATCTAGGAGAAGCATTTAGAGACACATGGACTGTGTAGAGTACTCACCATTTTGGTAACACGTATCATATCACATCATCATTTCACTTTACACCAGTTCATTCTTAATTAACTATTACTTAATTAACTGCAGTTTTATTATCTCATCTGTGTGTTTTGTGTGAATCGTCTTTCACCATCATCACGTTCTAACCATTACTAACCCTATATGTGTGGATATTTCATTAATAAACCCAACGATCGTTTGATCATTATCTAGTTTGTTAATGTATCACTCGTGCTGTCGGTGTTACATATTCACCTATAGGAACCTTTCTCTACTCAGATGAGGTTGGGGGCTTTTTCTTTACGGGATCTAAGGGCAGAAGCTAAGGTCGTGGGGAAACAGAACTCTTTCCATAATTAATTAGAAAACACTGTCTAGTGGAAAGCATTCGCATTCCTGTCTTCTTGTCCCTATCTCGAATAGGTCTTTTTTCTTTCTTAACGAGCCAATTTCTAGAGACCTTATATCTAATATCTCATAGACTATTCCTGGCAAAAGCTACTGTCGTAGTTGCCCCAGTGACTCACCACACGACAATATATTGAATAATTAAGTCATATTTAAGTGCCGTTCTTGGACAGGAACGTGTTACACTTATTGAATGGAAAAGTAATTGGTGATTAGTTGGGTAAATCTTTAAAGGAATAAGTATTTCAAGGACATACTAGTAAAAATGTATTCGCTTGATTATTTTATTAAACAAGCTAAAGCCCTTCAGATGACTCCTGAAGAGGTTAGAACATTCGCTTTGGCGGAATATGAGAAATCTCAAAGGTTAGAAACTCTAAGATTAGAAAATCAGAAATTTGAAGCTGAGGAAAATGAAAAGAAAAGGCAATCTGAGGACAAAAGACTACAATTTGAAGCAGAACAAAAGAGACTTCAGATTGAGGCAGACGAGAAAAAAATTCGTTTGGAAATGGAAGTTAAACAAAAGGAAATGGAAGTTAAACAAAAGGAAATGGAAGTTAAACAAAAGGAAATGGAAGAGAGGAGATTGTTAGCTGAAGAAAATACAAGAAAATATCAACTTCAGATTCAACATGAAAAAGAGATGAAGGAAATAGAATTTAATCAATTTCGATTAGCTCAAGAGGCTAATAATCAAAAGTCTCATGAAGGTCAAACTTCATCTAAATATGAAAATAACAAAGAGGTAAACTTAAAATTACCTAGATTCACTCCTCCATCGGACGACGTGATATTCTACCTTGATAGATTTGAATCACTATGTAAATGCTATAACATTGAAAAATCACAATACTGTACACATTTACAGAGGCTACTTACAGGTGAAGCATTGACAGTTTATAATATGGTTAAATCTGATGACAAAAATAATTATGATGTGATCAAAGCTGCTCTTTTGAAAAAAATTCCAATTGACTGAGGATCAATATAGGATACGATTTAAATCTCTTCTTCCACAGAACGGGAAGAATTTTAGTGAGTTTATATCACAAGTACGCCTCACTCTAGAAAGATGGATTGAATTATCCAAGATACAAAATCGTATGACGCTCTCTTTGACTTAATAATGCGTGATAAGATCATGTCTTCGGTTAATCCGACATTCCTTGCGTTCTTACACGAACGGAAACCGAAAAATTTAGATGAAATGGAAGACAATTGTTTACAATTCTGCACTGCCCATTCGAATATGGAATTTAGCAATTCCCATGTCAAAGATGAACTTCCTGTTGCTTTTGCGGCGCAACAAGATTATCACAGACGCCATCGCTCCGTAATGACAGAAACTATAGAAAGGGAAATAACGAGAATTTTAATTCTTTTAATTTTTATAAGGGGAAACAATTTCAGCAATCTTCTCCATATAACAATTCTTGGGGTCAATCTCACAGATCACGAGATTTTGATAACAATAATTTTTGAAAAAATCAAGGAGACTATTATAAACAACATTGGCGATCTAAATCGCAGTTTTCTAACAATAGACATAGTTCTCGGAATAGATCATATGGTCAAAGCCATAACAGTGATACCAATAATTGGCGTTCTAACCAATATGGTAACCCAAGCAGAAATGATAATAATGGCAATTTTAGAAATGATAGTCAGAATCGATCGCGACGAAGAGATAGATCTTCGAGCAGGGGGCCACGCCATCAATCTAATGTAGCTATGATTGACACACAAGGTATCAAAGAGCATAACACGAATACTGACACCCATAATGCTATGTCTTGCTCTATTGATTATGAACAGGTAAAATGTTGCCAAGAATGCAAAACTCTGTTCCAGCCCAAGGCGATCACGACGCTCCGTTGCGGACATGTATTGCCCAGTCTACCAGCTGTTTGTACGGCCACGTCAGCTACTCACGATGGAACAGGAAGCCTTAAATTAAATAGGGGTTTTTTAAATTCTATTCCATGCTCTGTTCTTTTTGATTCAGGTTGCTCCACGATCGGCGTCAGAAACTCTTTGGTAGATCCTTCTTGTGCTACTGGAAAAACAGTCAAGTGTGTGACTTTTGGAGGCACTGTGGAAACGTTCCCTACTGCCATTGTTAATATTCACACTCCATTTTTTTCAGGAAACATTCATGCTTGTTTGCTCCCGGCTCCAGTTAGCGACATAATATTGGGTCGCATACATGGCATAAAAGAGTGTACCCCACAGCAAATCGCTAATTGGGAAGAGCGACATATACATACTGCAAATGCAGTTGTGACTAGAGCACAAGCTCATGATATGTTGCAGGATACACCTACTGTACCTACGGTTAACGGTAATGATGATGTTGACACTCCTATTTCACGGGAGTCATTTATAACATTACAAGAAAATGATGCTTCTCTGAAAATTTTTTTTCAGTTGGCTAATATTACTAGTAATAATTCTAATACAGGATCTAAACATAGATTTGTATTAAATAATGGGATATTGGTGAGAGTGATACGAGATGCTGATTCATCCGTACGTTCTCAAATCTTGGTACCTACGGCAATGAGAGCTCGTATATTACATCATGCGCACGACTCTCAATGTGCGGGCCATATGGGGTTCTCCCGAACCAAATCTAGAGTGCTATCTGCATTCTATTGGCCAGGCATTCATAGAGATGTCAATATTTACTGCCGCTCCTGTGTGACATGTCAGGAGGTCAAAGTACGTGGTCCATACCACGCAGCTCCGATTCAGGCTGCGGACATTCCGATTCATCCGTTTGAGAAAATGTCAATTGATATAATTGGTCCTATGCAACCATCAGCTAGAGGTCATACACATATACTCACTTGTATTGATATGTGTACTCGTTGGCCTGAGGCCATACCTCTTAAGAATACTTCATCTGCTAGTGTTGCAGAGGCATTGTGGTTGATTTTCTCACGATTAGGTTTTCCTCGGAAGATCTTATCTGATCATGGAGTCCAATTCATATCTGAATCTATGTCCCAGGTCATGAAGTTATTGGGCATAGATAGATCGCTTAGTTCGATCTACCACGCAATGTCCAACGGATTAATTGAGCGTCAGAATAGGACACTCAAACAGTTGTTGGGAAAGATAACTCAGGACCATCCTGAAAATTGGGATAGAGTCCTCCCCGCTGCGCTTTTTGCGTATCGCGAAGTACAAAATGAAGCTACTGGATTTTCTCCTTTTCAATTGGTCTTTGGCGTTCAACCGCGCGGTCCAATGTCGTTATTACACGACTTACTTACTGAAGAGAATATCACAGATGAAACTCAATCTTCCTACGAGTATGTGATTTCTTTAAGAAAAAGAATTATAGATGCGTGTAGATTAGCTACCACATCATCAGAATAAGCTAAAGAAAAAGCTCGACTTTTTGCTAACAGGTATAGACGTCTTCGCCAGCTTCTTCCTGGTGATGAGGCATATGTCTTACTACCTTGTAAAGACAATCGTCTACTTATTACTGGAGAGGTCCTTTTAAAATAATATCTAGAATCTCAAATGTCGATTATATTGTCGATGTCATGGGAAAGCATAAAACTTTCCATATCAACATGTTAAAGGAATACTACTCTCGTCCTGACTATCTTCAGTCAGTATTTCAAGCTACCGATGATCCTACACCTCCTATCCAACACTATTCTTCTTTGTCTGTAATTCAAGAAGAAGAATCTTCTTTTCATGATGTACCATTACCCATACCGGTGGTACCACTTCATCCAACTGAAAGTTGGAATGACGTGACTATTTCTACTGATCTTTCGGCTGATCAACATCAGCAAGTTTCTGCTGTTCTTAAGTCATTTCAAGATGTTCTCACTGACATTCCAGGGCGTACGTCAGTTATTCAGCATGACATTCTATTGACTGACGATACACCTTTTCGAATCCGTCCATACCCTATCCCTTTGCACTTTCGTTCTCAGGTTGATAAGGAATTGGATGAGATGCTAAAATTAAAAATAATTGAACCATCTACATCACCTTATTCTAGTTCTATGGTAATAATTAGAAAAAAAGATAACAATATCCGTCTTTGTGTGGATTATAGAAAGTTAAACAAACTTACCCAGTTTGACGCGGAACCATTACCGTTGTTAGAAGATTTATTGGTCAAACTGTCTAACTCCACTTTCTTCACTAAACTTGATCTCTCAAAGGGATATTGGCAAGTCCCGTTGACAGAAAGAGCAAAACCACTCACTGCTTTTTCTACTCCACGTGGATTATTCCAATATAATTTCATGCCATTCGGTTTAGTCAACGCGCTCGCTACATTTGTACGCATGATGCGTCGCATACTATCTCATCGTCCCGATGTCATTACATACATTGATGACATTTGTCTCTTTAATGACACATGGGATGAACATATTACTGGATTGAAAACATTGCTGTCCACTTTACGCTCATGTAACTTAACGGCGAAACCATCGAAAGCTTTCGTGGGTTTTCACGAAATTTCATTTTTAGGTCACCGCGTTGGTCACGGCCGCTTATACACTGAGGACAGTAATGTCTCTAAGATCCTGAACATTACTACACCAAAAACTAAGAAACAAGTAAGATCGCTGTTAGGTCTGATTCAGTTCTATGCTAAATTCATACCTCATCTTTCAACTATTACTGCACCTTTCTCTTCTTTATTAAAGAAGGGCGCAGCTAACGTGATTCGGTGGTCGGAAGAACATCAAATCGCGTTAGACACCATCAAGACATTTTTTTCTAGAGCTCCTGTTTTACAATTACCTAATGCAAATCTTCCTTTCATATTTCGCAGTGACGCGTCTAGTTACGGCATTGGAAGTGTATTGCTACAGGAATACGAGGGCACCTAGCACCCGGTACTGTATGTGTCGAGGAAACTTACGTCCACTGAACAAAAGTACTCGGTGCTCGACAAGGAACTGTTGGCTCTCGTGTGGTCGATAACGAAACTCCAGCGATATCTTCTTGGATCACACTTCTTTGTTGAGTCTGATCAGAAAGCACTTACTGCGTTGAAAACGAAAGACGTCAAGTCAGCGAAGTCCACTAGATATGCGATATCCCTGCAGCCATACTGTTTCACCATACGGGCTATACCTGGATCGCAGAATGTTTTGGCAGACATTCTTTCCCGCTGCCCGAGTGAATCAAGCGAGTTGTGACGTTCTACAAAGAATGAAAACTCTACGCATACAAAGTCGCATTTATAAACACCACGATCATGGAACTATAATTCGTTACATCAGTAACATTTTGTGTATACCTATTCAAGTATATAGAGTTGAAACATTCATTGGAATCGCTATGATACACAAAACAGTGACTTATATATAACTTTGATAGTAACATAACTTTGGAAAGTTATAACATTTTATCCAGAAAAATACATTGAGTATTTACATAAACATTCCTATAATGTGATGGACTTAACTTATCACAGTGGAATAGGTGGAATTTCTAAGTGTTTAGACTTTAATATAAAGGAGCTTGGTATTTCATTGACTGCTTTCGAAAATAACACAGAATCTTCAGAAACTTATTAGAACTTTTAAAAATTTTTAATTGACTGAAACATTATTCAGAAAAGTTTAGCAAATAAACTTGGTTAATTAGTTTAATATTTAATATAATTAATTATAAGTATTCTAGTACTAGTTATTAGATCGTGTAATTATCACTCAGTATAGTTAGTGATGCAACATGCGTAGTTAAGTAATGCTACCAATTATCTTTAGAAACGGTTAAGTGTCTTGATCACTTCCGGTGTTGTATTCGTATTCTTTTATTTTTTCACTTTTCATTCGTGATACATTCTTATCTTTTCATTTAAATTCATTTATTATCATGATTTTCTTTAATAGTTGTTACATTTGTTTTCATTTAATCATCTTTAATTTCTTTAATTTCTTCCACATTGTTTCAAAGTTGTTCAATGTGATGATATGCTTTTATGCATATATTTTTTTTGAGTTGAGTTGAATTGGATCTTTTCATTCACTCTCTTGTTATTGATTGATATACCTATCATGTATTATTATAGTATATAGCTGTTAACTTGATTCACCTCTCCGCGTTAATTAAAGAAAAAATTTAATAGAATTAAATTTTTTGCGGACGGTGGTAAGGAATCTGTAGCCTCCTTTATTAGTCCTTAACATTCTTAAGTAGTCATCAGGTTCTATTTTTGTTAAGTGAGTACGCACCAAATTAGGTGGGTGTTATTTTATGTATAGTTCATTTATCGCGCACGTAAATGCACAATTTTGTGTATGGGTATCTGCGGGCGCGCTTGTTACCAAACAAGCGAGATGACGTCAGAGGTTGAAAAAGGAAGCCAGCATCTCATGCCAGACATTGAGTCTGTTGCCTATTTATATATATACCCAGTGTGTTGGGGTAAGAATTCTTCCGGAACAATGACTCCTTGGTAGAAGCCATTGTCGGCTTACTCTACACGTAAGTCCGAACCAGTTTTGATAAGAAGTGAATTGATTTTTTTGAACTTTCGTGTCACCATCCTCTGTTGGTATCTAGCTAGCACCTTTCTGCAAACAGGGGTGCTATAATGGATCAACGGAGACTTTCACCGAAAGCATTTTAATATTGTATAGAATTCATGGCTTCATCGTTACGGCTTATCGATTTATAATATTATGTGGATTGCCGTCGCACGAGTCACGGCGACGAAGAGAGGTTAACCAAGTATTAGGACATAACCTTCGTTGTTTATTTTATATGCAAGTATGCATGGATCTGCCTTGTCAGAGGTACCAAGCCACTTAAGTACGGTACCCGACCAGAATTATAGGACAGAGTTAATATATTCATTCCAAGATTAATAGTTTGGATAGTCCTAACGGTCATGACATTGACGCAAGGTCAAACCCTTATCTTATGTGAGGAATTTAATATGATGCCTATACCATGCCTATACACGCTACATGTATGTTTTGCTCTGTGGAATCCATGTTGAAGTACTGTAACCTGTTGTCGTCAACGTATTTCGTCCTAAATAAATTATGATGCCAGTAAACGTAACGAGTTCTCCCATGTCTGCATTGGCACGGTTCGAAGTGCCCAGTTACGAGTCCAGTTCACGGATGTTTTTTATCATACCAATCATTCATTCGACATTCGCGTGTACATTTATAGATGTGCTCCAGGAAACAGCAGTTACAGTCGTACAATGCGTGACGTTTGGTGGCACACTTGAGACTTTTCCAACTGCCATCGTCCACGTTGCCACTCCATTTTTTACGGGGTATATAAACGTGTGCATACTCCCGAATCCAATCACCGACCTCGTCGTCGGACAGATACATGGGGTGAAAGTGTGTACTCCGGTACAAATTGCTGCTTGGGAACAGCAACATCAATTTACTGCTTCCACATTTACGACTATGGTGCAATCTTAACCCTCTGATACATTCTGCTGATGTGGTGGGATTTTGTGTTACTAATAATATTGATGTTCATAATACCAATAATGGTGCTTTTTTGAGCCCAGGACAACAGTTTGTCGTTGCTTAAACTATAGTTCTTCTTTGAGTACAACTGATGAGGAACTTCCTTCTGTATTTTTTGACACACACGCCAACTTTATTACCGCAGCTGAATCTTCATCCAGTCATATTGTTTGCAACTGCTCTTGTGCAATAACTGTTGGTTTATTAGCCAAATGTACGGACTTAGTTCTTCGTGCATTTATGTTTTTGTGGGTATATTTACCTTTCTTATTGGGCCGGTTCGCTCAGTATCTTCACTGGTTTACTTTTCAAATTCGACGCGTGCCCAAATTCATTCATGTATGTTTTAGCGTCTTTATTGCATATCAAATGTTTTTTTCATTGAACAGTATCCATGCTATGACATTAGTTCAACCTTTTAGGGATATGCCGTTGTCAACTGCGTTTCCTTTGTCATACAGTCTGAGATAGTCAGTCATCATTACTCTCTTATCGATTTTCCTTTTGACGTCAGTATAATTTGTATGTTCATGACTTTTCTGTACGTCATTTCGCACATTCAGCTGGGTTTTTTTTTCGTACTGTTTCTTGTGCCTGTGTTTTATGCAATGCATTGTTCTCAACACGAGTTCCATATCACTCTGTTCTCTTACACAGACAATTCTGTCGTCACATATCGTTAATCGTTTCATTCCGAACCTGTCTACTAGCAATGCTACCCTATCTCGTTTGTTAAAGAAAGGGTCACCTAACATGATTCAGTGGTCACAGGATTGCCAGGCCACTTTGGATAGATTTAAGTTATTATTTTCCTCTGCTCCTCTCTTGCGGTTCATTCATTCATTCATAGCCCTCCACTCCCAAAGGAGCATAGGCCTTCAAAAAACACATGCCAAGTCCTCTTGTCACGTGCCATCATCTCAAGTTCTTTCCACGTTCTCCTTATCATTTTCACCTCTGTTTCCAGCTCTCTTCTCCATGTGCTTCTTGGTCTACCTCTGCTTCTCTTGCCCTGGGGGTTCCAGAACAAGGACTGCCTTGTAATGCTATCAACAGGTTTCCTCAGTGTGTGTCCTATCCATCGCCATCGTCTTCTTCTCATCTCTTGTTCCACTGGCACTTGTCTAGTTCTTGTCATCAGTTCCACGTTGGTAACCTTGTCATACCATTTTAATCCCCCTATTCTACGCAAGCACCCATTTATGAACGTCTGTAGCTTTTTGGCAGTTGTCTTTGTTGTTCTCCATGTCTCAGAGCCATACAATAGGACTGACTTCACATTTGAGTTGAAGATTCTTATTTTCGTGTTGGATCCGATTTCTCTTGATCTCCATATATTTTCCAATGCAATGAAAGCTCCTCTTGCTTTTTGTATTCTTATTTTGATATCACTGTCTGTCCCTCCAACTTTGTCTATATTGCTGCCAAGATATGTGTACAATTCTACATCTTGTATTGGTGCTTCTTCAAGTTCAACCCTGTTATCATTAACTGCATTTATTCTCATTATCTTTGTCTTTTCCCTGTGTATTTCAGACCCTATTGCTGTGACCTCTCATCGAGTGTTTTCAATTTGTCCTGCATCTGATTACGGTTATGGGACAGAAGAACTAAGTCATCAGCAAAATCCAGATCATCCTACTGCTTAGTCAGAGTCCACTGGATTCCATTTCTGCTCTGTGTTGTCGATGTTCTCGTAGCCCAGTATATTGCTAGTAAGAAAAGAAATGGAGACAAGAGGCATCCCTGTCGCACTCCTGTTCTTATCCCAAACTGTTCTGTAAGCTGTCCTTCATGAAGAACTCTGCATGCCATGTCTTCATATGTTTTCTTTATTAAATTAATGATCTTCAATGGAACTCCATAATGCCTCATCGATTTCCAAAGTGATTCTCTGTCTACACTGTCAAATGCCTTTTCGTAGTCTATAAATCCAATGTATAATGGTGAATTCCATTCCAGGCGTTGTTCAACTATTATTCTCAAAGTGGCTATCTGGTCTGTACAGGATCTGTTTTGTCGAAAACCTGCTTGTTCATCTCTCAGTTTCTTGTCTATGGACTCTTTTAATCTCTCAAGGATAATCCTGTTTAATACTTTTCCTGGCACTGATAGTAACATTATTCATCTATAATTTGTGCACTCTTGTAAATTTCCCTTCTTAGGCAACTTAACCAGATATCCTTCCTTCCATTCTGCTGGTATCTCTACCTTTTCCCAGACTTTACCAAGTAATTTATATAACATCTCTGTAGCCGTGTCGATATCTGCTTTGATGGCCTCTGCTGGAATGCCATTAGGTCCAGACGCTTTTCCATCTCTTAGAAGCTTTATGGCTTTCTTTATTTCTTCCTTCGTTGGTCTTTCACCGTTAATTTGTAGTTCTTCTTCTGCTGGCTGGATGTCCGGCGGGTTTTGTGGAGCTGGTCTATTGAGAAGGTCCCCAAAATATTCTGTCCACCTCTTCATTTGCTCTTGTATATTGCTGAGCAGTTTCCCATTCTTGTCTTTTATGAGGCAACTTGTTTGCTTGTATTTCCCTGTTAGCTTCTTTGTGCTGCTATACAGTTCTCTCATATTTCCTTTGGCTGCAGCATCTTCTGCCTCTCTTGCCAACTCCTCAATATACTTCCTCTTGTCTCTTTTGATACTTCTTTTTACTTCTTTGTTTGCGTCTGTGTACAATTTTGAGCCTTGGCTTTGGAACTTCTGGTTTTGCTTGTGTTTAGATCTGCTTTCTTGTTTTTCCTGTCTTTTATCTTATTGATGGTTTCTGTTGTTATCCATGCTTTTTGTTGTCGTTCCCTTTTCCCCAGTATTTCTTCACATGTCTCACTCCATACCGTTTTGATTTGCTGCCAAAAGTCTTCTGTATTCTCTGCATCTTCCAGCTGTTGGAGCACTTGGAATTTGTTGGATATTGTGACCGCAAATTTGTCTCTTATTTCTTAGATGTCCTACATTAAATTGTTGTCTATAATTTTGCATTGTTGCATATCTCTTGAGTTTCATTTTTACTTTGGCTATCAGAAGGTGGTGATCTGATGCCACATCTGCTCCTCTATATACTTTTACATCTTGCAATGATGATCTAAACTTTTTGTTTATGCATGTATGATCAATCTGATTTTCTGTTCTATGGTCTGGTTGCGGTTACCTAACAAACAATTTTGTTTAATAATTCACAGCGACGCCTCGTCGATGGGAATTGGAGCTTCTCTGATGCAAGACTATTCGGGAACTCTCCACCCAGTGCTCTACGTCTCCCGGAAGTTAACTGCAGCTGAACAACGCTATTCTGTGGCTATTGGCCATGGTTTGGTCTATACTCAAGTTACAACGTTTTTTACTTGGCGCCAACTTTGTCGTTCAGTCTGACCAGCGTGCACTTACTGCACTTAAGAGTAAGGATTTGAAGAACTCTAAATCGTCTTGCAGCCTTTTAATTTTACGGTCCAAGCCATCCGGGGTTCCGACAACGTGGTGGCTGATCTATTGTACCGCTGTCCACAGGAATCTTCTGCGACGCTGGATGACTACTCTAATTGACACGCATGCTACCATTATGCTACAACTTCACTTTGGTACTACTGGATGTGTTTGATGTCACCAAGTACTACATTTCTTTTGATGAACTCGCTTATGAATATGAAATCTTCATATTCGACTCGGAGTTACTTTTATTTACACATCATTAAATGACTAGATTTTTATGACATGTTATGATATTTCATTCTGGTATTTTTTCAGCTCATTTCTGTCTTATTTTTGCTCATTCACAATGATTGACTTGTTAGCGCATCACTATAGGTGTATCAGGCTATCCGCCATGACACTTTTCCGCGAGTGACTGATTAATGATATTTTTGTTCTATTGGAACATTGTGACACTTTTTAATTATTTAGGTATCATAGTTTTCTATGCGATTATTTTCATTTTCATTCATTCACACGACACGTTTACATTGTTTAGGCTATTCAATTCTGCTGCACATTTGCTGTACACATTGCCTCATTTTCGTACGGTAGCGCATCATTAGCGCCTGATATATTTATTTTCTGCATATTTTATGACACCATATTTAGCTCTTATTAGTTTAAAGAGTCTACCTAGGGTTTATTCTCATCGTACTCTTTTTGACTGTGTTGCTTTCTTCTCGTGTTTTATTTTGAGAATTGATTTGACTTTCATTTCGTTTTCCACACTTGCGTTTTATACAGAACGATGCGCATCTCATTTTTTTTGTTACAATGATGACATGTTTTATCATCTTGGTTGATTTCTTTTACTTTTTTCACCATTTATAATCGTTCTCCATTTCATGTCATTTCCTTTGTTCTGTTCATTTATCATTTCATATTTAGTACATAGTTGATCTGTCTCTTTACCTTTCAACTATTATTTGGATTTGGTCTTTTATCCTCCTTCCACATTTCTGCCCTTTTATTATTACTTTCTTTATAATTACACTTAAGATATTACTGATAGTTACCTACTGCTTGGCTTGTTGGAACTTGACTGATCACACTGTTTTTATTTAACTAAAAAAAAAAAAAATCTTTGATTTTTTTTTCGCTTTTCGGGCAACGTACTAGAGGCAGATCGAGATAACTAGCGTCGGGTAAAGACGTGATTGATTATGGTGTTCTTACTCAAGTCAAAGGGAAGACACGAATAAGTAGCCGTTATGATCATCTAAAACTCTGCCAAGAGGGAGCTCTGCCAAGAAGCATATAATTTGAATATTTTGCCAGAAACGGCTCGTTTTTGAAGTATCTCGCCTCCGATACTTATGTCTCCTTCACGTAGCTGTAGAGCTTCCGTTAACCTTCGTGTGGTAACGGCTAGTGCAGTCAGTCAACGTCCATGTTGATAATTATTATTGACTATGTATTTTTTCTGCCATGAATATAATATTGATGATCGTCTACTTAACCGATGTCAACGTATATAATGTCCGAACTCCTGATGTCAAAGTATCGTCAAATAAATATGTTTCGTACTAACTCTTGCAACGAGTCCAGCATCTCTTCGTTGCTCGTTGCCGAGTTTTATGATCATTAACTAGATCACAATCATATGATCAACCAACGGCCCACAACACATTCGCGTTACAAAGAAATACACCGGCCACATGTTGTAAGCCCGACAGCCTTGACAACATCATTGTCAATGTCAGTCCAGTAAAGACAACACACCGGTAAGAATGTGAAACCCTTTCATATCTCATTTATGGAAATAGAACTACTGTCTTCCGTAGCTACCAAGTGATTGCTATTCTCAATTGCATCATTCACCTCAATGCTCCAATTTCGACTCATAAAATCTGATCCTACGTTCTCTTTCTCTGGTATGTATTGTACTATGAACGAGTACACGCTTAATAATAGAGCCCAACGCATAATCTTTGCGTTAAAATCCTCATCGGCTCCTAAGAATGCCAATGGAGCATGGTCAGTATGTACTGTGAATGAAACTCCATATAAATATTCGTGATGTCTCCTGATTCCGTTCAAGAGTGCCAAACATTCTCTCTCCACGGTCGAATAATTCCTTTCTGCTGTATTCAGTTTGCGGCTGCCGTAGGCAACTGGAAACACCATATTTGGATGTTTGTCATCTGCCTGAAGCAGTGTTGATCCGATTCCCTTTCCACTGGCGTCCACGCGCAAGACGAAAGGTTTCTTAAGGTCGGATAACCTTAGAATGGGATATTTGGACAGCTGTTCCTTCAGAGTGACGTAAGCGCTTTCACACTCTGCGGTCCAAACAACCTTATCGGGTTTTCCCTTCCGCGTGAGATCAGTGAGTGGCGCTGTAAGGCCATTAAAGTTTTCGATAAACTTTTGGTAATATGCGCAAAGTGAAAGGAATGAACGTATCTTTCATAGTTTTTGGCCTCGTTGCTGAACGTATCTTCTCGATGTTTTTGGCAACTGGCCACATACAACCTTGAGAAATGGTATACCCTAGGAAGTCAAGCTTTTCAAAGCCGATTAAACATTTGCTCGGTCGGGCAGTCAACCCAGCTTCCTTTAGTCTCCTAAGGAGCATAGCGACCGTAGCAATATGTTCTTCTTAGTTATCCGTTGCAATAAGTATGTCGTCCATGAAATTGTGGATGTTTGGACTTTGCAAAGGTTCTAAAAGCTTTCTCGTCATTCTGGTGAAGACTCCTGGTGCGTTATGTAAACCGAAAGGCATAACATTGAAAGTATAATGTCCTTCGCTGGTGCTAAAGGCTAACAGGGGTTTAATTTCCTCCTTGACTGGTATTTGGTAATAACCTTTACTCAGGTCAATTTTGGAGAAAATGTTTGCCTTGCTAAGTTTCGTAAACAGTTCTGCGGCGCTTTGGAGTGGTTCAGGCTGGAATTCTGTGACTGTATTGAGTAGATTATAGTCAATACACAGCCGAACTTCCTTATTATGTTTGTGTAACAGTACGACGGTTGAGCTATAGGGAGATGTAGACTCGCTAATAATCCCAGCTTGACGTAGCTTGTCTATTTCTCCACGTAACGTGTCTGCTTTCGCATACGGGATCGGGTAAACTCTGGTTCGCGCAGGTGTCTCGTTTGTCAGCTTCATATCAAACTCTACGAGATGTGTACGACCAGGTATGTCCATTAAGACTGCTGAATACTGTTTCAGTAACGCCTTAGTTTCTGTCTGTTGTGCTTCTGAGAGAGTGTCACCGAATTTAACATCTTTGAATGACTCCGTTTCTTGTAGTGGGTATTCTATGCAACTATCGTCATTTTCCTCATCTTCGGTTGCTATAGCGACCACCAAGAGATGTTTGGGGGAAGGCACCGGTCTTTCCAAATATTTCTTTAACAGATTTGTATGGTAGACTTTTTCCTTTCCTTTTATAGAGATCTTGTAGTTCGTTCTCGAGATCTTTTTAAGGACGGTAAACGGCCCTTGCCATCCGATACGTAATTTGCTGTTTCCGGTAGGAAGCAGCAACAAAACTTTCTGTCCTGGTTGCAATTCTCTCTTTTTTGCTGCTTTGTCGTATCGTTTAGCGTGCTTCATGCGTGCGCGTTTAAGGTTGGTTGTTGCTAGATCCCATCCTAGTTGTAACCGTTCCTTTAACTCTGATACATACTTAAATGCTGAGACGTCTGTCTCATCAGCCTTCTGGTCTGTCAGTGAACCTAGTAAGGCTTCTAGCGGGCCCTTAATAGGTCTGCCGAATAAAAGTGTAGCTGGTGGTAAACCTGTAGAGGCCTGTGGAACTTCCCTGTAGGCGAATAAGGCTGCAGGAATGAAAAGGTCCCAATCTTCAGGTTTCTCTTGTCCCAGCTTACGTAATATCATGGTGAGGCTACCGTTAAAACGTTCCACGAGCCCATATCCGGCCGGATGGTACGGGCTGGGGTGGATGCGTTTGGCCCTCAAGATCTTAAAGATCTCCTCCATTAACAGGCTACGGAACAGGGATCCGTTATCCGTCAAAACTTGTTGAGAGAATTTCAACCGTGTAAAAATCTGCACTAGGGCTTCTGCGACATGATTGGAATCCGTGCAAGTTAGCGGTATAGCTTCGGCCCACATAGTGCATGTATCGACTAAGGTCAGAATAAACCTGTTCCTTCTTTTAATCCTTTCAAGCGGTCCTATAATGTTGACTGCAACCCGTTCAAATGGGGTCCCGACTATTGGCATTTCTCCCATAGAAACTGGGGGTGTCCAATGCTTGGGTGCCACACGTTGGCACTTGGCGCAGGATTTCATATATCTGATAATGTCAGTGTTCATTCTTGGCCACCAATAGTGAGTAGATATTAGCTACATAGTGGCGTTTTGTCTCATATGTCCGCTAAAGGGAAGAGAATGTCCCATTTCTAAAATTTGTTCTCTGTACTGCGTCGGTACTAGGAGCTGATTATGTCCCTGTTCAGGGTCACCCGTTCTTCAATACAGCACTCCATCCTTAGAAAAAATGTCTCCGTTGTGTCTGGGGTCCTTGGCCATGGACAGTTTATTAAAGCAGGGCTTCAAGGAAGGGTTCTTTTGTTGCGCTTCTTTCAGTTCCTTAGATAACATGTTAGGTGCAGGATCCCGTTTCTTTTTGGTTTGCCCTCTTGTAGTTACTGCTGCCCCAATCGGCTCCTTCGGTCTCCCTATAAACACATATCTACAACCATGTATGACTGGGTAGATCGAATCATCCATTATAGCCGCTTTAATAACACCTCGGACGAAATCCGAGTGTATCTCCACCAGTGCGACTGGAAGCATTATGGGTGCATCTCTTTTAAAAACTCCACATAATTTGATGGTTTCTTCTGTTTCTTGACCTGGTTTGACCAAATACCTCGCGACAATGCAATCAAAGCTCAAACCTGTATCAAACAAACAATAAGTGGAAGTCCCGTTCAATATAACTGTTCCTCGCGTAGAAGGCCTCTCACCCTCAGGTTGAGAATCACTGACATTAATACTCGATTGCGAGGCTGTTTGTAAACAACCAATCCGATTTGGCCCGGTGTGTTTTCCCTGATCAGATATCCCTGGCTCAGATATTTTCCCGTTGTCGTATCCATTCTGGTCTGGTTGCCATGGGAGACGCTTGGGATGATCATGGGTGTCGGTGGGGTATCGGGTTTTGTAGAATTTCGATTGTCCTTGGAGAGGGGTCTGGGGTAAAGTTTCTCTTGGGTTTTGATGGGAAAACGATTGGGAAGACTGTTCTAAAGAATTATTTTTGCGAGTAGGCTCATTTGTAGGTTTGCGTTTTGGGCCTGGAAGCTCGGCTAGCGCATTGTCATAACGCTCAGACTTACTCAAGATGTGTTCTAGCTTTGCAGCTCCCTGTTCAGCAAGAAATCTACTGGTTTCGTTTTAAAAAGTGCTTTTGATCTGTTCGGTTAGAATAAGCTCTTCTAACCTTTCAAAAGTGCAAGGAAGTTCTGAAAGCTCCAAACACTTAGTCAGATATCCCTTCAGACGGGAAGAGAACTGAGCAAACGTCTCGGTTCCCTCTTTCCTGCTGTTCCGGAAAAGTTGCAAAAATTTGCGAGCGTTCATTTGGAAGGGCTCAAGTAAAGCTTTCTTCAACATGACGTAATTGTCTTGATTTCTGCTTCCCAGTTTCACATACGCATCATACGCATTGCCTTTTAAGGCATAGGAAAGCTTCAAACACCATCGTGAACTTTCCAAACCATACAGTGTTGCCATTCTCTCAAAGTGTTCTAGATAAGTATCAATTTTCTCAGTGGGGTTTGGGAAGGATTCTAGGGCAAAAGACATAGCAGCTAATTGGGGAGACTGGCTACTGGAGCGATCAGTTAAGAGTGACTGAGGTGACGAAGGCTCTCCGTTGCTGGAGCTAGAAGCTGCACCACGACTTTGGACCTCTAAAGTCTTAAGCGCCAATTCGTGCTGACGTCGTTGATCATTCTCTCTTTCCTTATGTTGTCTCTCTCTCGTTCCATGTCTCTACGAACCTGCATTTCTGCTTCAATTTTCTTACTTTCCAATTGCCGCTATTCTCTTGCTTTCTCTATCCCCCTAGCTTCTGCTTCTTTTACTTTCTCTCTAGCTTCTGCTTCCTTCTTCTCTGCCTCATATCTGTTTAGTTCGTCGTTCACAAAAGCTAGCAACTCTTCTCCTTGTAATCCTACTTCCTTTGCTTCCACTCTTAGCATTGTTCTAAGTTTTGCACGCTCAGCTATGGCAAATAACTGACTGCGAATTACCCGAGACAGAAAGAAGAAAAGGATACACTGCCTCCTAACCAATTAAGAGAATAAAAATTTTTTTTCTGTTTTTACTGTGTTTCCTCCTCCCTGTTACTCAGTTGTCTAATCTATCGCAGCTGTTAACTGGCAAAAAGACTCCTAACGCAGATGACTTAAATCATAGAGATGGTAGATCAGGCTAAAAACTGAAAATCTACTATTACTACTGTGAAAAAATGTTTTTTTTTAAAATTAAGGGAAACAAATTTCCTTATCTTTAATCCACCACACTCGCCCACACCTGAAGTCAGTTAGGAGTTAGGGAAGGCGATACTTGGCGACTGCCCAATGTACTTCCTTTGCTGCGCTCACGCTCCACTGCTCCGATAATATTGTGATTGTTAAACAATCACGCGTAACAGTGGTCTTTTTATACAACAATAATTATATATCATATCTCAAACAAAGATCACCATCAAAATCAAACTGTATGTAAACTCTAAGATGCTGTGGAAAGAAACAAATTTCTAATTTGTGTGGTCAGAACCCAGAAAATAAGAACATTGTCTAGGGGATAATTATTATTAATATTCCTTAACTCACAACACAAGACGCACAACAAAAGACGCACAACACACTCTATCTAGAGTTAGACTAAGATACAATATTAGACGTTAGTCATTTATCTAGACTCCGATGAAATCCTGGATACGAGCGCCCATTCTGTCGTACGGATAGGCTTGAAAGTTATTTATGGTCCCGCCTGAGTAGAGTGGATGGTAATATGTACGTGAGAAATAAAGGTGTGATAAATAGATTTCACGGGTGAATAACATAAGGAGAAGATATGTCTCTGGATTGAGTAAGTTTCGCTAGTCCAGCCTATCTATACGACTATAATTTAGTACAGGACAGTCTTTCCCTCCTTATACATGTAAATATAAGTTTAACTACACACACACGCATACAATCTATGTGACAACAAGACACACAAACGTGAATACTATGGTTAATTGGGTATGGGTCTGACCAATACACAAAGTTAAGTTTCTTTTGTTGTTTATTATCATTAAACTTGACAACACCGAATATCTAAAGAAAGATCAAATAAAATCAGATGTACATACATATGAAATAACAGAATAAATGTGCGCTCCCCCTCTTGAGAAAAGAACCCAAAAAGTTAATAAACCAAAGGTCAAAGGTTAGCACCATGTTATAGAATAGACAGTAAAGACTAAGTTCTTACTATATATTGCCCAGTAAAGTAAACAAGTTTAAGCAGAATCAAAGATGATACAATTTTCCTGTAACAAAGAAAAATATTCACTCTCTCTGTCATACGTGGCCACTCAATCACTCCTTACTTACTCTTTGTGATATCTCTTGGAATTACAATTATCCTGAATATATAAATTTCCAGTGTTTTTATCTTCCAAATTGGCCCCAGTCCATCCCCTAGCCAATTAAGATTTACGAGGTGAACGCCTAATTTGGTGGTTTATTCCTGGATGAACAAATGTCACTTCGAATAGTTAGTGTACAAAACCGAGATCTTGGGTTCACAGTAAAACAAAGGAAAATACTTCCAGTATTGGGAAACATCTGGTTGCTAAAACTGTTACAATTGATAAATGATGGTAATCCTATCGGCTGGCTCTGTGGTGAGTGTCGATTCTGAAACAGCGTAACTCATCTGGATAAAATCCACTTGGATACGACTGTCACAACCCAGTGGGCTTATAAAAATTGAACAAATTATTTCTGGGTTATATAAGTATAGTTAAATTTAACATTTCTTCTTCTTCTTCTTCCTCGTTCGCCCTGAAAAGGACGGTGGTTGCGTTGTGTCTGTTTACGCCGTAGCTGTGATATCTGCACCTTTCGGTCGACACATCCGACTTCAGCACGGCATTTTTTAGGGACCGGGTTTGCCTTCCCATTTCGATCCATACTCGTTCAGCCAGACTGCATTGCTGCAGACTGTTTCCAGGACCACCACGTGGAGGTGGAGTACGGTCTTGACCAGCTCTGGTTCGCTGGTCCTGATGCAAGCAGTCAAGCTATGGGTCGCTGACTGCATTCACTATTGCTGCATCTTTGGGTCCCAAAATTTAACATTTAAAATGTTACTTTGTCTCTTTGGCCACTCCTGTTCAGAAATGAACTTGGGGACGCGTAAGCCAAGAAAAAATATAACATTAACCAATCAGTAAATGAAGAAAAAGGAGACCGCTGGCCGCTCTTGTGATCAGGTCTGCTTAACAATAAAGAAACATTATGGAAAAATGCTACAATTATATCTACATATATATGCACCCGGAAAGGACAAAGACGATCTCTTATCCACCACGTCAGTCCTGATTAAAGTTAACCGGCACATGTGTTTTCCTTTATGCCTAAACTATCGCACGTCGCTAACGCTGAGATTACAGGTCGGATGAAGGTATGCAACCTCCCAGCCCTTGTTCGCGCTGTAACGATTTGCTATCAATGTCAATTAATATTTAATTATCCATACGCGCAGTTACATAAATATCTTACTTACTTTACTTAGTCGTTCCCCTTCTACCGTGAGGTGTAGAGGTTTGGAAGAAAGAGCGCCAGACTATCCTATCTGCTGTCTTCCTCCTGGCCTGGTTCCATTCTAGTCCTCGGTCCTTCAAAGATTGTCTAATGTTGTCCTCCCAGCGGACTCTGTGTCGTCCTGGGGGTCTGGATCCCTGGCTCTTTGTTTCCCATGCTTGTCGTGGTAGCCTATCTTCTCCCATTCTGCAGACATGGCCAAACCATCTTAGTTGGGACTGTTCTACTTGGGTCTGCAGGGGGTGGAATTTTAGGCCTTGGCGTATCGTCTGGTTGCGGACCATGTCTCTTCTTGTTACTTCAACCACCTTCCTCAGATACCTCATTTCTGAGGTTTGGATCTGGCTTTTGTGGGTTGTAGTCATTGCCCATGACTCGCATCCATATGTCAAGACTGGGACATAGGTGGAGCTGTATACAGCCATCTTCGTTTTCTTACCAACCTCTCTCTTGCTGAGGAATACTCGATTTATGGCCTGAAAAAGTCTCTCAGCTGCTGCTTTTCGAGTGGCCAACTCTTCTTTGATGCCTCCCTTTCGGTCTATAATAGCTCCGAGGTATTTAAAGTGGTCGACCTGCTCCAAGACCTGTTCTCCCAGCTTAATCTGATGTCTTCTTTCTTCTCGTGATATCACCATGGATTTTGTTTTAGAGCTGCTTATGACCATCCCTCTCTTCTCCAGCTCTTCCTTCCAAACTTGCAGGTTGGACTGGAGATGTGCCTATGATTTAGCAATCAGGGCAACATCGCCAGCAAATGCCAGCTCTGAAATACATATCTGTCTCACCTTCCATTACCCCACTGAATACTTTCTTGTTCTCTCCTTCTTCTTCTTCTTCTTCTTCTTCTTCTTCTTCTTCTTCTTCTTCTTCTTCTTCTTCTTCTTCTTCTTCTTCTTCTTCTTCTTCTTCTTCTTCTTCTTCTTCTTCTTCTTCTTCTTTGATTCGCTGATAAATTGTCGGCGGCTGTTGGTCATCGTATGGTATTAAATAATAGTCACTTATTATAAATACACAAAATGAAATATAACGTGAATTCTTTTCTGTCACTAACAGTCGCGCCTGTCATCTAAATCAGTCAACTAGCACCGTCTCTTCTAGTGTGAGAAAGCGGGTGATGGAAATTACATTATAACTGCACATCTGGTATAAAATAGCTACTCGTTATTTTATTTCACTAGTTTTAACGCTAGAAAATCACAGTGAACTATAGTGGTAAAACTTAACACATTAAATCACGTAAACACTTATTTCTATTACAAGAATATAGGAATAAAGATCCCCACGAAAGCTATTAACACATCTTCCATAATGGTTCTAGTCTACGTGCTTAGACTATCCACAATTCTGAACGACAACTGATAGCGGGTTTAAGAAACCACAGTTTATATATATTATTGTTTCTCCGATCTATAGATGACGTTACTTTTCACATTGCCATGTGAATTGAGAGAATCGTGAACAGAGTTCCCGAGATAAAAGGTTACGGTCGGATTTCCTCTGGCGTTGCTAATCTACATCAGAAGAATACTCACGTCTAACGGGTTCTCTAAGATTTTGCCCGTATCTGAAGATCAAAGAACTCGGGAAGATCGCGTGAGTCTACTTCAAAGGATATATGTTTCTACACGTGCGGTCTGTCAGCTATCGTGGGATTGACAGATAAACTCGCATGAGAAACTAGGTAAACAAATGTAATTTGCTACCTGTTATGACTGGCAGGTCGCGAAGTTTGTAAACTTTGCGTTAGCCCGTGTTAACAGAAAAAGAGGAGTGGATTAAAAAGTGAGTAAGACATAAAGAAAATGCATGGTTTTGCTAGCAAATCATAGAACGCTAACGAGGTCACGAAAGACTGTCAGATACTGTAGGCTTTATTTCCAATATACGTCACACTTGTGTACAAGAAAGTTACTACACTAGAAGGCTTTACCGTTTCTGTTCCTTGCTAATTTAGTACTGGTATATGAAAAGTGGTCGCCTGTGTTTTATTAGGGCCCAAACGGGGAGTGAAATATAGTAACATTGTGAGCTATTAGCCACGTCATAGGAGGCGCATAAGTAAGGCAGTGCTTGAGGCCCGCTACCCCATCCTGTACACATTTAAGCCTTTAAAAAATTCAAACACAATAAGAAAAAAAAAAGGTCAAAATCAAGTAATTAAACTCAGCAATCCAGAATGGAAGAACGCAAGGAAGACAATAATGCAATACAGAGGAAACAGACATACAAAAGGTAGAGAACACAAGGCAAGAACATGAATGGATGATACAGGGCAGAAAGGCTTGGTAGGAACTGATAGAAGGCTGACACTTCACAGGAACCTGAAAGGTAATTGTTACCGTTGTTGTTTGGGGTGCTGTGTGTTAGTGCTGCTGACTGGCACAGCTTACAATGTTGATGTCAGTAATGTCGGACTTACTAGTAGTGGCCGACGGTTGTTAATATTTTAGCGAATGTCGTGGGTTCCTTAGATTTGTTTAAATGTGATGCAACCCACACAACAGTAACGTTAAGGTCATAAAATGGACCAGCTGGTAAGTTGAGTAAACTGGAACCATGTAGCTCATCAATCACAGTTTATTGCAGACAGGAACATCGACATCATAGACAGTAATCATCAAAGGTTATAATGGCAGAAATATGCAAGTTGATACAAATAATCCATATCGAATTCAACGTCATAGACAGCAAATAATCAAAGGTTATAATGGCAGACCTATGCACGTTGATACAAATAATCCATATTGAATTCGACGTCATAGACGGCAAATCATCAAAGGTTATAATGGCAGACATATGCACGTTGATACAAATAATCCATATTGAATTCGACCGGACTCACTAACCGCCGTCGTCTCAATGACCGTGCAAGCTCTACCGTGACGAGTTCTTATATCCCTAGTTTCTTCATTATCAAGATTTCGAATAAAATCTAGAATGTCTTCCATGAAGGTGCAATTGTTTTCCTTCATGCAATCCTCAGCACCAAAAAAAAAAAAAAAAAAAAAAAAACCCTGGACACACTAGCAGCACGCCATATTATATCGTCTCATATCTGGCTTATATACTAGAGGTGCCTAAACAGGTTAACACCTAAGTAGCGACAACCAGAATATGGAGATAATAAAAATATACTCCCACAAATATCCCTCTGCATAAAAATCATCGAATTGAATACTGTAGTTCGGCATCTTCTTCAATATAAGTGGCGACCTTCGCAATACTTATGCCACATAGGAGAACTGTTAAAATTTCAATATACTTGGGAGCGATGACATCAACGTCTTCCTCTGACGGATTCACAAAACGAAAGGCCTCGAACAAACGGTCTGCATTCATTAGTGCAGAATCTATTACGGGATCGTTACCTAGAGACATAAACCTTATATCGCGTTCATTATAATACACATGGTGCAAAAATACATCATGTTGGCCCCAGATAGAATTGTTACCGTGTAGATTAAACTGCTAACAAAACTAAGTGTGGTCAACATGTAAAATACATAAAATATTCTTTAACACATAACCAACCGTGCCGAAGCCCTGCCAGATACTCACTGACCTGAGATTATAGTTTTTCTCGTTTCAACTCAGTACATTTTCACTGAAGCGCGAACTAAAAGATTGACATGTGAGATCAGCTCACCTATTTGTCTCAGCTCACCTATTTGTCTCCCCAACTTCATGATTCACTCATCGTGTCTATTTAAACTCTGTCTATAAAATAAAACATACCCAGTTGAGCTATTATGTTCAAATATAGTGCACAAAGGCACGCAAATAATTAACCATCTCATAACTTTAGATGTGCTCACAAGCGTGTCTATAAAATACTAGACCCACCCGTGAAAATCCCAAACACTTAACTCCCACGTGAAACATGACTTAACAGATTACACCGACCCCCGGGAAAAAAAATGATGATTCGAAAATTACACCGAACAAAAATGTGAGGTCGATCAAATTCTATTATATACAACAGAGAATTATAATATATGTTAAGTCGACATAAAAAACCCAACAATAGTGGGATGGAAGTATGTAGAGAGAATCAAAAATTAAATTCAAACCAAGATGAAATATATCAACTATGGACTAAATATAAACCAATAAGTGGAAAGTGAAATGAGCAGATGAAATGGAAATGGAGAATGCTTACCAATAAATTGTGTATAGTGAAAGAAAACAATCATACAACATGGTAACAATTTAAATTGAAAAGTGGATGGTGTGTAAAAAAACAAAAACAAAAAACACACAAGTGTGGTAAAACAGAATGGAACAAAAAGTAATACTAATATAAAACAAGAAAAGAAAGCTACAATCCAAATAGAGCATAATAGGCGAGAGGAGGAAAAAAACCCCGTTAATTAACTTATTAAGCACTAATAAGGCGCTTATCACTGGCATCAGAAACTAATACCGCGTATAAACAGTTGATGCTGTTGCACAACTAAGTGTTACGTAATGAGAATAAATAACAGTGTCAGAAAAAAACCACACTTGCTAAATGTTCACTACCGAAATGTATCGAAATGATACGCTAAGTTTAAACAATACTGTCACTTGTTAAATGTCCTTCAACTAACTGTTGTGTACGAATAAAATTATATTAATGTATCACATAAAAGTTAAAGAAAATAATGTCATCAATCAAACATGCGCTAGTCGAGTAGTTCTTTGAAGCTTTATATATACGAATAGACATGCGCACATAATTGAATTACAACAAATAACTCCAATATCCACTGGTGAAGGTAGTGCTGCAAAACGAAAGTATTACGTGGCGTCATCGTACCTGGGCAGGAGGACATCAGTGATGACGTGGCAGCGCAGTGGCGGCACAATATCGAAGCTCCAGCAGCCCGGGAGAATCCTGTGGGCATCTGGACAGTATGTCAGCCATAACATTGTCAGACCTCGAATTGCTCGTATTGAAAAGTGAAATGGCTGCAAAGAAATGGCATAACGAGTGGATTTTGAGCTCTTTAAATCGTTGTTCTGTATAGCCGTAAGGGCTTTTTGGTCGGTCTCTACCATAAAATGTGCGCCGAGGAGGAACCTCTGAAGTTTGAGTAGTGCCCAAACCATAGCCAACAGTTCACGGTCTAGGACAGAATAGTTTCGTTCTGCTGCAGTCAACTTTCTTGAAACATACATCACAGGGTGCAAAGTTCCAGAATAATCTTGCATCAATGAGGCCCTGATCCCCATCGATGAAGCGTCGCAGGGAAGAATAAAAGGCATATCTTCATTGGGTCGTAAGATAGGAGCAGATAAAAATAACAATTTAATTTTATCTAAAGTGGTCTGGAACTCTGGAGACTACAGTACTATGTTAGGCGACCCTTTCTTTAATAGGCTAGAAAGAGGCGCAGTGAGAGGATAGGTGTGATATAAATCGTCCATAGAATTGAATTAAACTTAGAAGACTACGGACCTGTTTTTTAGTCTTAGGCGCAGTGATGTTGAGGATCTTACAAGTATTATGGTCCTCAGTTTGCAAGAGACCATGACCAACACGATGGCCCAAAAAAGAGATCTCACTGAAACCAACATGGGCTTTAGACGGTTTAGCCGTCAAGTTGTGAGAACGAAGTGTAGACAAAAGTGAACCGAGATCACTAAAATGAACATCCCAAGAGTTACTAAAGAGGCAAATATCATCGAGATAAGCAATAACATCAGAACGATGAGATAGAATACGACGCATCATGCGTACGAAAGTAGCAGGAGCGTTGACGAGACCAAAAGGCATAAAGTTCCATTGGAACAGACCTCGAGGCGTAGAAAAAGCTGTAAGAGGTTTGGCGCGTTCAGTAAGGGGAACTTGCCAATATCCCTTTGATAGGTCGAGTTTTGTGAAGAAAATTGAGTTAGAGAGCGTGATGAGCAAATCCTCTAACAAAGGCATTGGTTCCGCATCAAATTTAGAAACTTGATTTAATTTGCGATAATCAACACAAAGACGTATGTTATTGTCCTTTTTCCTAACAATAACTATAGAGGAGGAGTATGCCGAAGTAGATGGTTCAATTATGTTTAACCGTAGCATTTCATCCAATTCTTTTTCCACTTGAGTTTGAAAATGTAGCGGAATTGGATAAGGGCGGACTCTAATAGGATTGTAATCAGTAAGTATAATGTCACGTGTAATGACCGATGTCCGACCAGGGATGTCAGTAAGGACATCTTGAAAAGACTGTAATAAAGAAGAGACTTGCTGTTTGTTACGCACAAATAATTACTTTTTCCAAAGTCTTGGTATGATCATTTTTCGTATGTATGATCATTTTTTGACTGAAGTGTGTATTATGTTTTTTGCAGTCAAAGGGACATCACCCGAGTTATCGAGACTACAATTTTTTAGGAGTTTGCCTTCTCTTGTATAGAGACACGTTCGGTCTATAATTTCTTGAACGAAGCGTGACCATATCTCCTTATTTGGTAGTATCAGTCAACTGTTGTAGATGTCTGAAACCTGCCTTAACGCTTCTGTTCATGACCATAAAAGGCGCGACTGTGTAAGACTTTTATCTCGAATGTTCTTAGAATCGTCTTATTGTGAACGGCGACTCAGAGATTGTCGTTCTGCGCATGTCTCGACTTAGAGTTCGTCTGTTGTTCCGCCCAGCTCGGGGCAGTTTAGAAATGGTCTGAGTAGCGAGCGGACGCAACCTGCGTCTTGTGATTCTCTGAGGGAAATACATTGTCTTTGTGAGTTAGTTAGCTAACTAGACTATTTCCCAGTATTATTCAAGCCTGCCTGGAGGCATATGTTCATGGTTGATTTTCCGAAATAAGGTAATTCCTCTTGTATCGAACTTTATGCTATCATCTAGAGGTTCGTCATTTTGTCGCCTTTTTGCTCGCCTGTGTGATTCAAAATGGAGAGGTACTTTGACTAGGATTAAGTCACCGGTATCTTTATACCTGAACTAGTTATATATATATGGGTCGCTCTAGACCAACAAGACTATTGTCTGTGTTCCAGGATTCGTTATATCAGAGATCACGTCCAAGTCAGATGGTTAGACTTAGAAACGTTATAAAGGTCGGTATGACCTATATGCCCAGTATGCTATTCACGTGCAGACAGTAAACGGACTTTTTGTATACATCTGATCTGCTAGCATCAGAAAGGGAGCATTTATTGTTGTCTATGAACATTGAAGATCTGCAGCTGACTGTTGCAGAAGTTATATATATTATTGATACAGCTTCACGAACCAGAATTTTATGATATCTGTTTGCAATGCAACTATTGAGTATTGAATCCTACATGACTATCAGTTAATATGATTTTGAATGCTGCATTCGTTATACTATGCTGATGATGACATAAATATCATGACTGTTTTGTGGCGTGCAATAAATGGTATAAAACTAAAGCGAAGTTACCATTTCTATGACTCTACACGTCATGTTGCCTGTGGTGTACCCTATGAACTGTTCTACTACAACACACACAGCAACATTCTAAATCAGAGAAGACACCTACATCTTGCACTTTAATACCAGGTGTCGATAGGGGTGGCAAGTTATCATTTCAGCTCAAATCCACCCTTATCATTTTTGGTGGCCATAGGTTGGTTTACTCTGATACCAGCTCTCAAGGGGGTCAACAAACCCAGACATCATCAGCAGACTACAAGACAACGTTGCAGTTTCTATTCATCACCTTTGATGAAATTTTTTTAAAGACGCGGCATTACTGACAGTTGTTGATATTTTGAAACTACCCGGCGCTGCTCGGCAGTATTGAAGTTTGTCTACAACTAGAAGGACAAGTACCGAGCGAATGGATTTCCTGATCTGTTAAGAAGAAGGACAAGTGCCGTAACAACTGTTCCGGTCTCAGAGGTACTGTTGCAGATTCAGAAGGTCAAGTGCTCAAGTCAATTTGTAGAATTCAGAAGGTCAAGTTCAGAAGCTGTTTCCTGTTAGAAGCTCATTTCCTTCGTCATGGCAGTTTACGAGAGCAGATATGGATCAACGTTGGATCATTGTTCTAAGAATGCTGACCACATCCTGTTCTGAACTGTGCTGACGTTGTGGATACATAGAAGTTAAGTGGCCTGTTTTGTTTGTGAACTGTGCCCTTATGTTCTAACTGAGCCTTCTGTCTATCACATTTTTCACTGTGTACATGCTCATGTTATATGTTATTTGTATTTGTATATTTATATGTTTATATTTCAGCGGGTTTTCTCGGTTGGGCGGTGTCTTTCAGTAGAAGATACCACGTCACAGAGGTTCTACTGTTAGCGTTTTCGTTAGGGACTGTGCGAATTTCCTACAGTGAAATTTGCTAGCGACAATCGTTGCTATATCTGTTTAGTTGTGACGAGTTGTGCTTTATTTTCGTTTTTTGTATATTTTTCTTTTCTCTCTTTCTTTTTGTTTTTAGTTTCGATTTCAATTGTTTGTATTTGTAGGTCTCCTCTTTTCTATTATTCAGTTCTTCACGTAAATTTTTGTGTATACACTGTAGCGTCATTTGTTTGTAATATCTTCGCATTCTGTCATCATATTCTTTTTAGTTTCGCTGTTTATTTATTTGACTTATGCGAATGTTTTCGTATTGTTTGATCTTTGTTGTTGTTTACATTGACTCTGATCTTTGTTATTGTTTACATTGACTCTGATCTTTGTTATTGTTTACATTGACTTTGATCTTTGTTTTGTTTACATTGTTGGTGACTTTGTTATTGTTTACATTGTCTTGTTATTGTTTGCATAGTTCTTGCATAGTTAGCTTTCACTATTGTTACATATATGCTCATGCACTATTGGTCTATAGTGCACTTATCATAACTAACTGGTGTTTTTTTTGCTTATGCACTATTGTAGTGCAGTTATGATAAATAACTGATGGTTATGCACTGATTGGTGTAGTGCACTGTTAATTAAGAGGTGACTTGTGATATTATTATACATTTGATAATACAAGTTGGTGTCAAGTCTTGTTTCCCACAGAGATTGGGTTAAACATAGTGATTATACAAGCACTTTATTAAGTCTTGTTGCTATTAAGATTGAAATAAGATAATTAATTATTTCAGGTTCTGTACTCACATTTTAGACATCATGTCTACATTTGAGTACTTTATTGAGCAGGGTAAAGCCCTTGGGAAGACAGGTGATAAATTAGAAGAATTTGCGACTGTTCAATATGCCAAGGCATTGAAGTCGGAAGAAAAGAAAATGAAAGAACAAACTGAACAAAAGAGAATAGATGCTGAAAATTTAAAACTGCAGATGCAGGTAGATGAAAAAAGATTACAAATGGAAATGGAAAAACAAAAAAGAGAAGCAGAATCTCAGGAGAAGAGACTTCAGGCTGAGGCAGAAAATAAGAGACTTGAAAAAGAGGCTGAAAATAAGAGACTTGAAAAAGAGGCTGAAAATAAGAGACTTGAAAAAGAGGCTGAAAATAAGAGACTTGAAAAAGAGGCTGAAAATAAGAGGCTGAAAATAAAAGATTAGAAAAACAAGCTGAGGCTGAAGAAAGAAGGTTACAAAGAGAAGCTGATGAGAGAAAAGCAAAAATGGAGCATGAAGAAAAACTCATAGCTTTAGAGTTAGAGAAGTTAAAGTTATTGAACGCTGGTAATGCTAATGATGCAAATAAGGTGTCAGATAAGACTAATGCTAAGGATTTCAAGCTTAATCTACCAGCATTTAATCCCTCAATCGATGATATAACATTTTATCTAGATAGATTTGAAAGTGCATGTAATGTGCATAATATAGATAAAACATTATATGTTTATCATCTGTCCAAGATACTTAGAGGTGATGCTTTGACTTTGTTGAGTATGGTAGATGTGCCTGACAAAAAACAACTATGAGGTTGTCAGGGCGGCATTGTTAAAGAAGTACCAACTTAACGAGGACGGATATCGTCTTAAATTTAAAAACATGTTACCAGAAACTGGAGTTGAATTCTCTGAATTCATCTCAAGCATACGTCTTACTTTTTTACGATGGATTGAGTTGTCTAAGACAGAAAGTACATTTGAAGCCCTCGTGGACTTACTGCTTAGAGACAAGGTCATGTCTTCTGTTAATGAAGCTTTTCTTTCTTTTCTTCATGAGCGTAAGCCTAAAAACATAAAAGAAATGGAAGAATACTGTAGCCAGTATGTTACTGCGCATCCGCATATAACCATTAGCAACTCTAAGGTGAAAGAAGGTCTGCCAGTTGCTTCGGCAGCACCTTATGGCCCAAATTTTATGCGTAAATTTCAGGGTAGCCAGCAAAATTTCAATAAAAAGAGTAACCGTAATTATGCCCAGAATCATAGTAATCAATTCCAGGGTGATTCTTCTTCCCAGAACTGGAGACAACCTAATACTACACGGTATTCTACTCCGGTTAACTTTAGAAATTTCCACAAAGGTAATCGGTATAGAGGAAAATATTTTTTGCAGAGACCTCAATACCAGGATAATAGAGGTTCTCAACAGTATAGAGATGGTAATGACAGTTATGGAAACTGGAACTCAAACCAGGATAAAAATTACAGTAGAGACTTTAATGATAATTGCAGAGGCAATAATGGTCGCGGTAGATCACAACATAAGAGAAAAAGATATCAACAGACAAACTCTGTTCAACAAGAATCTCAGGGAGTAGATAAACAGGTTAATGATAATAAAGACCATAATGCTATCGGATGCTCATCTTTTGATTTTGGTAGAGCAAATAAATGTATCCAATGCAATACTTTATTTGATCCGAAAACCATTAGTACTCTAAGCTGTGGTCATCCTTTGCCCGCTCTTCCTGCTAATGTTGCTCATGATGGGAGAGGTTCTCTTATATTACATAAGGGGCTTGTAAATAGTAATCCAGTCTCGGTGTTGTTTGATTCTGGATGTACTACTGTCGGCGTTAGGCAATCTCTTGTAGATCCATCCTGTGCTACAGGAAAGGTCATCAAATGTGTCACATTTGGTGGCACGTTGGAAAAATATCCTACTGCCATAATACATATTGCTACTCCTTTCTTCACGGGAGAGGTCCACGCGTGTCTACTTCCAAACCCTATTGCGGACCTTATTATTGGTCGTATTCACGGAGTTAGGGAATGTACCCCACAGCAGATCGCTGTTTGGGAAGAGCAAAACATTGAAGCTACCAATGCGGTGGTCACAAGAGCACATGCTCTGGATCCACCTCAAACTTCATTAACTAATAATGATGAAGTAAATGACCAAGATAGTCACTTGACTATTACACGTGACTCATTTATCAAATTGCAAGAAGAAGATCCTTCTTTACAAAAATTCTTCATTCTAGCAAAAAAAGGGGATCCTAATCAGAATACTAATAGAAAATCTTGGATTTCTATGAAGAACGGCGTACTTGTACGTATAGTACAAGACTCGACTACGTCCACTCATTCACAAATTCTTGTGCCTAAGAGCATGAGAGTGCAAATATTGCAACATGCTCATGACTCGCAATGTGCTGGACATATGGGTTTTTCCCGTACAAAGTCGAGAGTTCTTGCGGCTTTCTTTTGGCCATTTGTGAGCAAGGACATACGAATGTACTGTCGCTCTTGCAAAGTATGTCAGGAGGTCAAATCTAAAGGACCACGACATGCTGCGCCTATCCAGGCTGCTGACATTCCTATTCGCCCTTTTCAAAAAATGGCAATAGATATTATCGGTCCTTTTAGAATTAAGTCGGCTAGAGGACATCAATTTATCCTTACATGTGTCGATATGTGCACACGTTGGCCAGAGGCAATACCTCTCAAGAGCATCTCAACTGCTGATATCGCAGACGCTCTTTGGCTGATATTTTCTCGCTTGGGTTTTCCCGGAGAAATATTGTCAGACCATGGCACTCAACTTATATCAGACACTATGTCACAGGTAATGTCTATGCTACACATTAAAAGGTCTCTCAGCAGTATCTATCACCCAATGTCTAATGGGTTGGTCGAACGTTTAAATAGGACTCTGAAAACTTTACTTGGTAAAATAACTGAGGATCATCCTCAGGATTGGGACAGGGTCTTACCCGCGGCTCTCTTTGCGTATAGAGAGGTCCCCAATGAACATACAGGGTTTTCCCCTTTTGAACTTGTCTTTGGCGCGCAACCGCGCGGCCCTATGTCTTTACTTCACGATCTAATCACTGCCGATAATATTAGCGATGAAACTCAATCTTCTTATGAGTACGTCATTGCTCTTAGGCAAAAGATCATCGAGGCATGCAAACTAGCAACTTCGTCTTCCGAATTTGCTAAAGAAAAGGCAAGGCAGTTTGCAAATAAGAATAGATGTCTACGACAACTTTGTCCAGGTGACAAAGCTCTCGTTCTACTTCCTTCAAGGGAGAACAGACTTCTAATTGCATGGAAAGGTCCATATGCAATAGTCTCCAAAATTTCTGATGTCGACTATGTTGTCGATATTGATGGAAAGCATAAAACTTTCCACATAAATATGCTCACGGAATTTTTTGAAAGACCTGACTATTTGCAGCCTATTTTCCAGGCTACGGACAATTCTCAAGCACCTCATGGTCAGTACTCATCTCTGTCAGTTATACAGGATGAGGAAACTACTTTTTCTGATGTCAATCTTCCTCTTTCTATGGTCCCACTTTATTCTACGGAATCTTGGAAAAACGTGTCCGTTTCTCCAAATCTTTCCGCTGAGGAACATCGACAAGTTTCTTCGATGTTGCAAACATTTCAGGATGTTCTTACAGACATCCCGGGACACACACATGTCATTGAACATGACATTGTGCTAACTGATCATAATCCTATCAGAGTCAGACCCTATCCAATACCTATCCATTTCCAGTCTCAAGTCGAAAAAGAATTGGATGAAATGATACGTTTGAAAATCATTGAACCATCCACTTCAGCATACTCTTCGTCTATGGTTATTGTTCGAAAGAAGGATAATAACATTCGCATTTGCGTAGATTATCGCAAATTGAACCAAGTTACGAAGTTCGATGCTGAACCTATGCCTTCATTAGAAGAGCTACTCAATAAACTTTCTAATTCTAGATTCTTTACCAAACTAGATTTGTCTAAAGGTTATTGGCAAGTCCCGCTAACTGAACGTGCCAAACCTTTCACAGCTTTTTCTACACCTAGGGGTTTATTCCAATGGAATTTCATGCCTTTTGGTCTTATGAACGCCCCTGCTACATTCGTACGCATGATGCGGCGAATTCTCGCATATCGTACAGATGTCATAGCATACCTAGATGATATCTGCCTATTCAGTGATTCCTGGGAAGATCACTATTTGGGTTTTATACGAATTACTGTCTACTCTTCGCGAGTATAACTTGACTGCAAAACCCTCTAAAGCCTTTATAGGATTTAGTGAGATTTCTTTCCTAGGTCATCGTGTTGGTCGTGGTCTTTTAAAGACAGAGGACCACAATGTTTCAAAAATACTTAACATTTCGGTCCCTAAAACGAAGAAACAAGTAAGGAGTCTATTAGGTTTGATCCAATTCTACGGACGATTCATTCCGAATCTGTCCTCCATTATGGCACCGCTTTCTACTTTATTGAAGAAAGGGTCGCCTAATCTGATCCGCTGGTCTAAAGAATGTCAATCCTCATTGGACCAGGTTAAAGCCCTATTTTCATCTCCACCTATTCTTAGGTTACCTACTATTGAGAAGACTTTTGTTCTTCGAAGTGACGCCTCGTCAACTGGGATTGGGGCGGCACTAATGCAGGAGTATTCTGATACACTGCATCCGGTGATGTATATCTCTAGGAAATTAAATGCTGCAGAAAAGAATTACTCGGTTTTAGACCGTGAGTTATTGGCTATGGTATGGTCTATTCTGAAGTTACAAAGATTTCTTCTAGGCGCACATTTCATTGTGGAAACCGACCAGAAAGCGCTTACTGCTATTCAGAGCAAAAACTTGAAGAGCTCGAGGTCCACTCGTTATGCCATAGCTCTTCAACCATTTCATTTCTCGGTTCGAGCTATCCGTGGTTCGGATAATGTGATGGCAGACATTCTGTCCAGATGCCCACACGATTCCACATGATCTTCTGTCATATATATATATATATATTTCCTGATATACAGTCCAATGTTATAAAGTCATGTTAGTAGATTTTTTCTCGTTTTTTTTTTTTTTTGAGGGAAATTTATAACATTGTACCATGTAATTATCTAAGAAGGCTTAGTTAGTGATATACGGGCCAAAAGATCACTCGGCCACATTTAAATAAATTATTTTCAGGATGGTATTAAGAGATTTACCAGTTGTCTTTAAGATTTGTGTTATTGATATTTTCGCAGCACATCATTGAAGATGCGAGATTGTGTCCATTGTGGAACTTTGAGGATATCAAGTCCTGTCCTAGATTGGGAGCGGATGATGTCCACATCTTCTTCTATTGAATGTTTATGTCAACGAAGATCAACACATGTATTACTTATTAGTTACTGATGCATTATATAATGTAATAAAATAGTGCGGTATATTAATATATTACACCGCTGTTTGCACAACACATTATATGATATCATAATAATATATTTAATTTCATATATTGGTATGAGAGTAATTTGACTTTTATTATGATGTTGCCAGCATTGTGGTTTGTGTTGGGTGGCACCTTCCTGGGATATATACGCGTATACTTAGATAAATTTTTTCTCTAAGGACCTGGGATATGATCTCAGTTTCGCTCCAAGTGTTGAGCTATTTTGTTAGGTATATCCGCGCATCATACGTGCGTTAGGAGCCTAGATTTTTCCGGCTCCAGGATTTAAAAAAAAAATGTTTCATTTTTTTTTCCCGGGAGGGTGCGGTAATGTTACGCACAAATAATTACTTTTTCCAAAGTCTTTGTATGATCATTTTTCGTATGTATGATCATTTTTTGACTGAAGTGTGTATTATGTTTTTTACAGTCAAAGGGACATCACCCGAGTTATCGAGACTACAATTTTTTAGGAGTTTGCCTTCTCTTGTATAGAGACACGTTCGGTCTATAATTTCTTGAACGAAGCGTGACCATATCTCCTTATTTGGTAGTATCAGTCAACTGTTGTAGATGTCTGAAACCTGCCTTAACGCTTCTGTTCATGACCATAAAAGGCGCGACTGTGTAAGACTTTTATCTCGAATGTTCTTAGAATCGTCTTATTGTGAACGGCGACTCAGAGATTGTCGTTCTGCGCATGTCTCGACTTGGAGTTCGTTTGTTGTTCCGCCCAGCTCGGGGCAGTTTAGAAATGGTCTGAGTAGCGAGCGGACGCAACCTGCGTCTTGTGATTCTCTGAGGGAAATACATTGTCTTTGTGAGTTAGTTAGCTAACTAGACTATTTCCCAGTATTATTCAAGCCTGCCTGGAGGCATATGTTCATGGTTGATTTTCCGAAATAAGGTAATTCCTCTTGTATCGAACTTTATGCTATCATCTAGAGGTTCGTCATTTTGTCGCCTTTTTGCTCGCCTGTGTGATTCAAAATGGAGAGGTACTTTGACTAGGATTAAGTCACCGGTATCTTTATACCTGAACTAGTTATATATATATGGGTCGCTCTAGACCAACAAGACTATTGTCTGTGTTCCAGGATTCGTTATATCAGAGATCACGTCCAAGTCAGATGGTTAGACTTAGAAACGTTATAAAGGTCGGTATGACCTATATGCCCAGTATGCTATTCACGTGCAGACAGTAAACGGACTTTTTGTATACATCTGATCTGCTAGCATCAGAAAGGGAGCATTTATTGTTGTCTATGAACATTGAAGATCTGCAGCTGACTGTTGCAGAAGTTATATATATTATTGATACAGCTTCACGAACCAGAACTTTATGATATATGTTTGCCATACAACTATTGAGTATTGAATCCTACATGACTATCAGTTAATATGATTTTGAATGCTGCATTCGTTATACTATGCTGATGATGACATAAATATCATGACTGTTTTGTGAAGAAGTTACCATTTCTATGACTCTACACGTCATGTTGCCTGTGGTGTACCCTATGAACTGTCCTCCTCTTGAATAACCGACAAAGAGGCATACTGATTAAGACGGCAAGGAGGATCGTCTGTCGCCTGAAAGACAGAATGAAGATAGTCTGGACGGGTGTGAAATTCCTTCAACATGTTAATGTGAAAGGTTTTATGTTTCTCGTCAATGTCCACAACATAGTCGACGTCAGAGATTCTCGACACAAGTGTAAAAGGGCCTTCCCAGGCAATAAGAAGACGATTGTCCTTACGAGGAAGTAGAACATATGCTTCGTCACCAGCGAGAGTTGACGCAGACGTCTGTATCTATCAAGGAAGAGTCTTGCATTTTCTTTGGCGGATTCTGACGCAGCGGTAGCCAACCTGCATGCGTTAATAATTTTCTGTCTCAACGCGATGACATACTCGTAAGAGGACTGAGTGTCATCATTAATGTTATCGGCAGTGAGTAGGTCGTGAAGTAAAGACATGGGGCCACGAGGCTGTGCACCGAAAACGAGCTCGAATGGTGAAAAAACCTGTATGCTCATTTTGCACTTCTCAATAGGCGAAAAGCGCAGCTGGTAACACCAAGTCCCAATCCTGAGGATAGTGACCAGTTATCTTCCCAAGTAACTGCTTTTAACGCTCAACTAAACCATTTGACATCGCGTGAAGCACATTACTTAGAGACCTGTCAATATGGAGCATGGCCATTACTTTAGACATAGAGTCGGACACAAACTGTGTACCATGATCAGACAAAATTTTATTGGGAAAACCCAAACGAGAAAAAATTAGCCAAAGAGCATCTGCACCATCAGCAGATGAAATGCTCTTAAGAGGTATAGCCTCTGGCCACCGAGTACACATGTCAATACATGTAAGAATGTATCGGTGTCCCCTGGCAGACATGACCGATAAAGGGCCGATAATGTCGATTGCCATTTTTTCAAAAGGGCAGATAGGAACGTCTGCATATTGGATGGGAGCTGCATGGCGTGGACCTCGTGACTTAACCTCCTGACATATTGCACAGGAGCGACAATAAATAGTCACATCCCTATTTACGTCCGGCCGAGT